>JAABNY020000039.1:36863621-36888726 GCA_015164015.2 Brevimyrus niger | reverse complement strand
GGGAAAGTCGGGGGAGAGACGCACACTTCGATTAGACTGGATAAACACATGCAGCATCTTAATTAAGAAAATGAAATAAATGAGTAAAACAAGCCTTTATTACATAACACTAGGCTATAAAAAATGCGGGTCAGGAAGCGGGTCGGGTACAATACATATATATATATTTTTTTTTTGCGGTCTGAGTTGCGGGCGGGTTATTGAAAATGTCGGTCGGGTTCGGGTTGTTTATACATTGACCCGCGCATCACTGCCGGAAACACAGGATGCTGATAGGATAAGATGCTTATACACCACGTGTTTTGTCAGAATAGTGATCATATTCATCCAAACTCAATCTTTTTTTCGATGACTGTAACTCACTTTGAAAAGAGTAGTGTACTCTGAAAGGGTAGAATGGAGGCTCAGTGGGAGACAATTACCCTCACTCCCTGCTGTTTGTGTGTGGAATTTGCTTGGGCTATTCTAGGTTCCACTTACCAATGCAGTGTTTTGCCCTGTGATGTACTGGCATCCTATTCAGGGTTCCCATTCCCCTTGGCCTTGTCTTTCCTGAGATTAGCTCCAAGTATTATACATAGTGATTCTGTGTTTGATACGTGGGTTGGATAATGGATAGATGTAAGTCAGGAATGGAGTCCTTTAAAACTACCACAAAATGTAAGAGGTCCTGAATTAAATGAAGCATTTGTATCTGATAACAACAGCAAAATGGAAAAACACTTTTGAAGTACAACATATTTCATGTGTCTGTAAATAATAGCCAATAAGCTCTCCAGTCCCTTTCCCACAGCTAATGCACTGAAGTGCCCACCTTTCAGTGACAGCTCGTTACTCAATGCATCATACTTCTGGTCTGTGGAAAACAGCCAAGCATTCTGAGCTTCTGCATGTTGTGAAACAGGAAACAGATTAACCTTGCTGTAGTGGGTAGGCGGTGGGGGGAGTGACTGAGAGTGATGAGTGGGGCTGCTCGTAGAAGACAGGCGCATGCGTCTCATAGAAGGCTCAGAAAACATTTAACAAGTGTCCAAGGATCAACACACTATTGGAAATAATCAGCGGCGGCTCCAGAGGGCAAGGAGGGCATCCAAAGACGAAAAATGTGCGGAATTAAAACCACCAGATTTTCTTAAATTACACAGTAATTAGGCTATGATTTATGTGCAATGCTGTTAATTACTAAAATGATAGTTGTAGCTCTTATGTGCATTTAGGAGCCTGTGAAAATGAAGGGGTAGCCAGAAAGCCAATTTTATTTCATGGGAAGCTGGTGTCACCCCCCCCACCCCAAGCTCTCATGGCTTAGTGGGGGATCTTCTGGGTCTCTAAACCCATCCAACTAGTTTTACATACCACCCCTAAAGCTTTCTGGAGGACTACAGACAGCTGTCAGTTAGCAGACGTAACAATATAACTTTGAGGTTTAGAGTTCAAAGATGTCAGTGTGCAGTTTATTGGTTTTACAACCCTTCATCTGGAACAGGGTCAGAGCAAAGTTGTTCCAGGAAGCAACAACGCTGCAAAGATGGGACAATCGTTGGAATGCAGGCCTGACACAGAGGACACACTATGTGCAAGATGTCGATCCACCTTGAACTACTGGAAGAAACCCACACAACACTGGAAAGCAAGAATACTGTATAAGCAAAAAAGAGTTAAACTTGGAGATGTACATATGAACAACAGAACTGCCCACTGACCCATCCATGCATGACTTACAAACTTCTGAATAAAATCTGGATAGAGCAAACTGCTCAAGGCTCCCTTAGTGGAAGGGAAACATGGAACACCTGCTGGAGATGGCGATTATTGATATATGCTGTATACTGAGAAATTCATAATAGTAATAATATCCTACAACCACTTATTTTTCTCAGGGCCCTGATGCCACATGTCATACACAACGTTTATATATGCAATTCTGGCATCCCATCCAGGGTGTCCCTGGGATAGACTCTCACCATAACCCTGCACTGCATAAGCTGTTATGGAAAATGAATGCATGCCAGGTGTCCGGGGGCTTTGAGCCATGGAAACCTTTGTCATGCCAATTAACCATGCTGAATTTTAATTTTGAGAGGATAAAAAATTACATTCTCAGAAAAGCAATTTTGAGAGACGCAAACAGGAGTACAGCCTTGAGAACGATTGTGACCTTGACATTCTTGGTGCCAAAGCTGGGCCCTATTTTCAGTCACATGCGTGATGTTCGGCCCGCAGTCATTCAGGCATATATTGCATAAGGTGTCCCTGCTGATTGCTGTTCTCCTTTTTGTGTTTTGCTATTATAATTGTCATAATTGTGTTATGTTAATATATCCATTGTATAATGAACCTTGTACAACTTCCCAATCTATGTTGATTTTATTTATTTATTCGCAAAAAATACTTGTGGACAGGGTGTGGTTAGGGATCTGTGCTGGTGATGTTGTCATTGGGCCCTTGAGCTAAGTCCCCCAGGGCTGACCCTGCTGTCGAACCCTACATTTTTTTGTCTTCGGACAAAAGTGTTTGTTAAATATGTAAATGGAGGGCAAACTGAGTATTTTGTGCATATATGTGTGTGCGCTTGTGTCACTGTATTTTCTTTTCCATAAATCATCAAAGATGACATCAAGGGCAGCACGTTGGCTCACTTACACAGGGATTCGGGGCTTGATGTGGCTTCCTGTGTATGGAAATTGCATGTGCTCTTCTTTTTGTGTAGGTTTCATCCAGCTAGTCCGGTTTCTTTCCAGAATCCATATCCATGTGGAGCGGATGCATTGACGCCTATAAGTTGCCCATTATGTGCTTCTAGTGATGGACTGGCATTGCGCCCAGGGTTTTTCCATAAGCTCTGCTTCATGGGATAAGGTCCATGTTGACCCTGTGCTCAATAAGTAGTGAGAAGATGAATGGCATCATATAGCAGTAACTATTGCAAATAGGTTTAAGCTGTAATACTTGTTTTTCTTGTCCAAGCGGAATGAGTTGTGTTGAGTATATTGCCCTAATTTTGGAGATCAGTTAACATTTTTTGACTGGTTTCTCAAGTTTCAGAATTGTTCTGTGGTTGACCGAGCAGTATATTATTACTCAGCATGCTTTGAATTGATTTCTTATCTCATAAAATGACAGCTGGACGGTCAGGTGTTCTATTATCTACGCTGTCCAAATGTACCAGGAATTTTATTATTTTATCACACAAGTAGCAATAAATATAAACTCCCTATTCTTTTTACATCTTGGGTTGCATCACCTGCATGCATTTTTATATCAATTATATCCCGAGTGAATTTGGGCTTATTTGTAGTTTATGTCCTAATTAACGCTTCGTTAAGTATTTAGGTTTCATTTTCTGAGGAGCATTATGCCACCATGATCACACCTGTGAGATCAGAATACTGTAAATGTACTTTAAGTATCCTCCTCATACTAAAACACAAGATGTAATGTTTTTTTCTACAGATGAATAGTAAAATTATAGCAGATATTCCGTATAGTGTTACTTTTGAATGAAGAAATGCGTAATATTATACCATTACATAGTTTTGCAGTTTTAATAAAACGTTTCCTTAAATTGCACACAAGCGTTTTAAGCGCTGCAGAATTAATGTTATGGTTATTCAAAAAGTTTGTCAGAAGTTGGATTCGAACCTTCGCCTCCATTCGGAGACCAGAAACCCTACAATGGGAAGAAAAGTAACCTTGAGACGAACACCTTAGACCCCTCCGCCATCCTAATTAATCTGTCAAAGTAACTTGTACGTGTTTCTCCAATATTTTCTTTATCTGAATGATTGTAAAAGACTGCTAGAATACGGTGGTTCTCCATATTACATGAAAATATACTTATATGCATTTTGGGTAGTTTTGTAAATCAAAGTAAAACGGCTTTCTAAAACAGAACGACTGCGTTCCACTAAATGAATACTCATATAGGTCTCTTTCATCTGCAAGCTTAGCTCACATGTTCATATTGTTTCCCCCTATAATTTCCGATCTAAGAAACCGTAGTCCATAAAGTCAAGTAACATGTACGCAATAAATTTTAATTATTATAACCGGAGCCCACTCGTTTATCGCGACAATTGCTGAAGATTGAGTATTTTCCATTCTGTGGACGGTAAGTGGCGCTGCAGTAGCAGTAAAGATATACCGAGCGGTTTGGCTACAATCCCGTTCCAGGTGTTGCTGTTTGATCCCTTCCGGTCTCCGTACTGGAATGCTAACTGCATGACGTCATGCATTCTACCGACGAGAGACTTTATAGCTGACGCTTTAAAAATTGTAACTTTTTCAGCTGCAAACTGCATTTTTTCTACGCTGTAACTGAATAAGGAATACATTATGGCGCGTCGCGAATATTCAAATCAATACAAAAAGTAATTTGGAAAAAAGACTGGACCATCATGTGAAGAAGAGAAATATTGTGGCCAGCAATTAGATGGAGGAACTGGAAGGTGAGTGACGAAGCACCCTGTAGTATTAAACAGCACTTTTAAATCTAAACCTAAATCTTTTTGCGCAGACATAGATTTCAGTCTGTAAGCTGCCATTGATTTCGCGAACTGAGAAACGTGTAGGTTGTTAATGATCCATTGTAAAATGCTTACTAGTCGTATTTGTCGTACAGTCGTGAAGTCGAGACACGGCAGTGCCCCCCGCACTTTGCATTATCTTGAAGATATTAGCCGAATGTGATTTACTATTGTCGCGATTATATTTAGCGTTGCTTATGTGTTATGTGGTGTTTATTTTTGGCTGCACTTAAATGTTGATCCCAGTGGTGAAGATGCTGGTAAATGTATTTACACTGATGCGACAGAAAGGAGCAAATCTCAAACTGATATGGAAGCTACGATAAGAACATTAATGTTTTGTATGTGTGTAGTTTTTCCTTCTTGAGTTGGTGTTTTACATTTGCATTTTTACAATACTTGCCTCAAGCGTTGCGTAATATTTCTAAACTTTTTCCTTGTAAGTTTCATTAAGATGGATTGTTTTTAATTAATAGCATGATTTATGTGTTGCTCATCCGTAATAATCGTATTTGTTTTGAATTTCCTGTCTAGACTTGTATGTCCAGGTTGGGGGATTTTTGAGGTCTTTTTAATGTGATAAAAAATGTAACTTTTCCCTTTCGGCCGTCACAGGTAAAGAGGAATTCCACTGTGTTGGATGTGGAGGAAAGATTCAGGATAGCTTCTACTTGAAGGTTTTAAAGGAAACATGGCACAATGGCTGTTTCCAGTAAGTATGGGGGGGTTTTGCTTTTTTCCCAAATTGTTACTGTAGTATATAATGCGCCTGTAACCTGTCCTCCAGTGCACAGTGGTATTGGTTATTGTGCTATAGTGCCCGAAAATTGATGCAGGTTGATACAATTTATATAATTATTTTGAAAAGCAACCACTTAAAATGTAACATAATGTAAAATAAGTTCCCATTGAAAGTGTCACAGTAACCAAAGACTTAACGTTTGAAACCGAAAACCTAACCTTTTAAGTGTAAGCCTCAATTGTAGTTTCATGGATGCTCATGGTTTGTATTGTCTCTGCTAGGGGAAATGTTTTGGAAACAATGGTGTTTTCTTTGTGCGTTTGTGTGTGCCTCGCCAGGTATTGCTCTTGTAGGCATGTATTATGGCCGGTATGCTAGCACACATTCCTGAAGGACTCTAGGACATTTCTGACAGAGAAAATCCTGTTTTCCTTTTCATGGGGTTAGTGTTTGGGGTGTGCTTTGTAGACCAGATTTATTTCTAAGGGAACCTGAGGTGAATGCATGGGTGGTGTACAAAAACAGGAGTACACTTTTACCAGGGACACGTGCTCGTGATGAATGTTGCAGGAACTGTTTCAAACAAATGGTGAGATGCTACATTAAGACCAGTGTACATAAGACAGGATCATGCAATATAAATATGCTTTATGGCTTAATAGACGCTTCATTGTTTGCCATGGTATAAAGTACTAGAAAATGTATAACGGTGACAGCAGGGGAATTGGGGCTGACCAGCAAAAGGGGATTTGGCCTGTAAGAGATGCTAGTCTGCTTGGATGCTCTGATTACAGACCACTGTGTCTGTTGCTGTCGGAACAGGAACTCCTTTATTGAGATCCACAGTTTTTTCATCCTGTCGTGTCCCGTGTTTTTATGTATTTTATTTTTCTTCTCTTGTATCTGCCTCCAAAGTTATTTCCTGTCACCCATTGTCTTCTGTTTAACTAGGGCTCCTGTTTAGTCTGCGGCGCTGCTCTTAACTTGCTTTCAAATCCACCTGCAGTATTGTCTTATAGTCTTTAAGGGCTATTACAAAGGGTGCGATAGGAGTGTTAATTTATCCAGAAGTTAATTCCCACAGTTGCATAACAGTCCTGGTATTAAATCAAATCAGTGTTGCTGTCTGTTCACCTGAAAAAGGGCTTGACTCTGTGCCCAACCCAGAGGCCTAATCATAGCTAAAATAACAGCTGTTTTCCAGGTGGTCACCACAGAACTCTGACTACTGAGGTAGTGCTGGTTTTTGGCTGGGTTCTATCCTGAGGCAATCGGCTACACTGCAGGAGACGGCTAGTGTCTTGGGGAGTCCTGCCGTTTCATTTTTTTTTTTTTTTTACAGCACCGAACATCGTTTCAATGCAGAATTCTTCTTCTATTTGCATTGAATAATTGAATCTCTCAGACTCGAAAAAGAATGGTTCATCTCCTTCAGACGCAGTGTGGGTAATTTAATTTTCTTCTCTGACTGGGTTTGTTTTAAGTGCAGGAAATGGTGGCACGCAGACAGTCCAGGATCACCCAGCAAACTGAGGCTCTCTCCCCTCTTGATAGTAGCCTTTCTACAGCTTCATGTTATAAACATTTGCGACTCTGTAGAAAACGTATGTCCTGTCGTACTACCATACTGACTCTCTGCCAAACACAGCGCAATCTTTGGCAAGGATGCCCTAGATGAACTATTTTGTGTTTTAAATCTCGCCCAACAAGAACAGACATGCTTATGGGGAAAGAAATCCCCAGCTCTCAAATATTGTTTATTTGGCTGTATTAATAGGAATTCCGACCCAGACGTGTGAGGAAAGCATAGTCAAGCCAGGCTTTATTTATTTTCTTTCCTCCATTTCCTCCATTGTCAGCCCCCCCCACCAACCCCACCCCCAGATTGATGTTGCTGAACGTTTCGGTCACTACTGCTCACCAAAGTGCTTTGCAGTGGGTTGCACATTCCCAGACATCGAATCAGGCCCATGAGTCTGGGAGTGAAGTGTGTGTGTGTGTGTGTGTGTGTGTGTGTGTGTGTGTGAGCGAGTTTACCTATACCTATGGGGACACAATGTCCCCATAACGTGATGAATATCATTTTTTTTTTTCCCTTATGGGCACCGGTTTCCAGGTCCCCATAAAGGAATACTCTATTTTATAAAAATCGGTGACTACTATGAAAAAACTAAAAATGCAAAAGCTCTTGTATTTCATTAGGTTACTTATGGTTAGGGCAGGGTAGGGGTTAAGGTTGTCATAGATAGCATTAGCATTTTTCCCATTGAAATGAATGAGCGGTCCCCATAAGGATATGTTAACCCTACATGTGTGTGTGTGTGTGTAAATTGCACTTGGCTATGAGTACATGACTGGCAGGACCTTAAAGTGCCTTAGATAGGCAGTGATAGCGTTGATGTTGTAGCTAAACTATCCTTTATTTTCTGAGTGTCATTGAATTCATAGTGGGGCCTCGTAAGATGACAGCGCCTTCAAAGATATCTGACCTTTCTGTGGTTCACTTTGGTTTGCTGAATGTTGTGGTCATTGCTCCTTACTGGCCTGGCTGTTCATTTTGAACTGCTTCCAGCTGTCTGATATGGGAAGATCGCAGCCAGGGAAATTCCTCCCTTAAGAAGCTGGAATAACTAGTAGGAGAGGATTTGCTGCTGTTTGATCTCCTACCTGCCCCTCGCCTTTTTTCTATTTTGATAAGGTCATGAGCTCAGTGGGTTGATAGCTCATGTTTCAGCAATTTTTCCTTTATTTTACGTAGTTATTTTATGTAGTATGCTTTACTGCTTTACCAGGTGGAAGGAAACTGAGTAAACTTGGTGGTGTCAGTGTTCAGTGGTTAAATGGAAAGTCTTTAAAAAAATAGATCACTTCATATGTCTTTCCTCCTGCTTGCTGTCGTACGTCAAACATAGCTTAGTTTGCATTTGTGTGTAATAGAGCAAACGCAGATGGTTCGAAGGATTTGACCAGGTGTTGGGCTATTTAGTCTGGTGTCACTTGATTTCCTAGTGAACAATTTAAAGAAAATCCCCTCTGGGGTTTCCACGCTCCTTTTCAGGGTGCCCCCTATTCCCTAGGACCTCTCTCCCCTGTGGGTCCTTTCTCCTCCAGGTGCCTTCTCTCTGGGACCCCTCTACCCTCCGGGGTACCCTCTCTCCACAAGGTCTCTCTACTCTGAGTCCTCCAAGGTGGACTGCTGCAGTTGGATGTTTGCCCGTGGTTTTTTTTAAGAGCTTTTTTTATATAGAGGATTAAGCTGCCTCACAAATCCAGTAGAGTGTTTGAGTGGCTCCAAATTGTACCCTAATTTAAAGCTCTTGACCTTAAACTACTTCACTAAAAATACGACTATTAAAATGAGTAGAAATGAGTATGTAAATTTGCATAAAACTAAACAAAACAGATTTTTCTAGATTTTCTCACTTTTCTCTCTGTTTGTACATGGTATTGGGGCCTATTTTTCTTCATCCCTTTTTTGGGCCTTTTCTTTTTTGGGGGGGGCTTTTTTGCAGCCTTTTTCCACGCTTGTTTTGTCTTGTTGTACATCTGGCACTCCCAGACTCACCGACACGGCAGGGCGCCCAGCTCCTGGGCAGTCGGCCAACTCCCCGGACCACAGCACGCTCTCGTTTTTATCCAGACGGACTTTCAGCACCACTGAGGCCTTTTCGCCGAGTCCCGCTGCAGCAGAGGGTGAGCGGCTTCCTGCTTTCAGGACCCACAGTGGTTTTGTTTCTGCAAGACGAGACGTGCCAGACATCTACCAGAGGTTTGCGTTCCTGCTCCTGCCGTTGTAAAAGAACTAAACCTGTAAGGAGTTTTAAGGCAAGACTGGTTGGCAACGATGGACTATCTGTCAAGAGTTTTGGCTAAGATGTAGGAGGCGCCCCTGATAGGAACCAGTGCTCGTACCATCGGCCAACAAAGAATGAATATCATAAGAGCCTCCAATGTGGCCTGGGCAGGGCCCCACCGGACCTCGCGGTGAAGCCTAGTGGGTTGTGGGGACCAGTTTATCACACAGGTGTTCCTTTTCCCTTCGGCATCTGGAGCATCCTGAGCAAAGAACATTCCGTCTTCATTGGAAAACACCCGCCCCGTTCGCCAGACTTGCCAGTTTTGCCCAATTGGAATGGACTGAATGAGCCTGTGGTTTTCAAAAAAAAAAAAATCTATGATGCTTGTATTTGGTATTTTATTATGAATTTTTGATCGCATAGAAGTAACAGCTGCACCCCAATCTGTCGTTACTGCTCTTTAAAAACTTAATATTTAAAAAATGGTTTTAATGGAAAGTTAATTCTTGCCAAGTTGCAAATGTCTTCCAGATGAGCCTTTTTTGCCAGATTTTGTCTTTTTAATATGATAAAGTGTCTTTTGGATGGTGCGGTGGCTTATAGGAAACTATTTCTAAAAGTGACGTGAGAAATGTGTCTCTGAAGCTTACAATTGGTGAGTTCACAAGGCACTGCTAGTCACCTGTCGGTTTGACCCACTTCCCATTGGTTACTTTGTCAGCTGTTCCCATTGGGTCAAATCAGACAGTGATTGATTGGGGCTCACTAATCCTGCCCCCTTTAGGTCTCATTTTCTCAAAATCCACTTCCAGTTGGATTTTGCATCTTATTTTAGACCTTTGTCCTTCCATGGTGATATTCCTTATTCCCTATATGTTTTTTGTGCTTCCCTGTGATCTTGTGCCCGGGTGTTGCCATGACTTCTGGTATAAAAGCTTTTGTCTGTTTTCCTTTCTTGAAGCCCAAGCTTAAGTTCCACTGTCACTGACACCGTCACTCTTGAGGATCAGCCCTCCCCGTAGGTACAGGGCTGTGGTGTCGGTGCAAATTGAAATTTAACTAGTCTTTTTCTTTAGAAGTCTTCTTTTAAAATGCCTGTCTTGGGGGCCTCAACCTTCAGGTAAACATATTCCCGAAATAGCTCATACATAAGTTTTGTGTTCCAACCTCTTCTTGGTCTGCGGGTGGCGAGTTGTGACTCGTTCCAGAAACACGGGCCTTATACCCGGTGACAGGAGGAGGCGGCAAACAAAGGTGATCATTCAGGCCGAGCTGCGTCTAGAGCACGCCCTTGTTCACGCCCCTGGGCATGGTTTCTGGAACTAATCTTGCTGATTAGCTCTTGCTGCCTCCAGAGGTGCCTTTCTACCATAATGTCCCTTTAATTCACTGGAACGCCAGACCCCATTCTCTTCCAGTGTTGAGTGAAATAGAAACCATTATGCTTCTAGGCAAAAGTCCAAAATTCATGCCTCACCTGCCATCGCAGTGAGATCTGCATGGGGGTTTTCCATTATCTGCCAGCTTATTTTGTTTTTCTTATGAGGTCCAGTTCTGCCTCTTGTACCATCAGGTCTCCACTCCTAGAAAAAAAAAGATGTTTACAGTAAATCGATTGTTGATACTGGAGTTCATAGTTCTTGGTTTCACACTGATCTATAAATAGGCTGCAGAGATTAAACTAGGCGGAATCAGTGTATATAATCAGGTCCAGCAGGTAGCATGGCCGCTGAACATACAACTGTCCACGACGACAACTTCCTGTCGACACATGGAAAGAGTGATTCTGTAAAAAGATCAGATTATTAAATGTACACATTAGGAATAACAATGTCGTGTATTGTTTTGGACATAAATTTTTGGACAATGGGAGGCCTGCTGGATTTAAGGAAAAATTACAAGATGGGATATTTGGTTAAAAAAGTAACATTGTTTAGGATCTGGACTGTTAACCAAAAGGTTGCTGGTTGCAGTTGGCAAAAAACCTGACATGTTAACCAGTTCCAGTAAATACTAATTCGATGAATTGAAACGGTCACTTAATAGTAAAGCATCAAGTAAGCAAATGTGCATGTGAAATAACTGGTTATGGATTAAACTCTGGAAATGATATTGATGCAGTGGTGATGAGAGCCGTGTTATTTTGTGCCTCCCTCCCCGTTTAGATGCTCAGAGTGCTGCGTCCACCTGACCAACTGGTACTTTGAGAAGGACGGCAAGCTGTACTGCCGTAGCCATTACTGGGAGAAGTTTGGCGAGATGTGTCACGGATGCTCTCTGCTAATGACTGGGCCGGCTATGGTGAGTGTGTTTTGTGTTCTTGTGCTGGGAACTGTTGTGGAATCTAACATGAGATGTAAAGATGGTTGGTCATAAACATGCTACGTGTCCAGATCTGCAGACGGCTTATGCCCAGTTACTGCTTGATCCTTGTCTCTGTGTTCCCCACTTCTGTCAGAAGTGGAGGAATGACTTCGGAAGGTTATCCAGATATCGCTTTGTCACAGGATGAATCCACGCCTCCTCCTGGCATGCGGGGACCCTGTCTTGTCTTGTTTTCTTTTTCTGGAAAATGGGTGTTACCTCCAGCATAGAGCACGTTCTGAATTATCAGTCCTGCAGGCAGCTTGGGGGGGGGGGGAGTTCTTCTGCTAACCTTGGGAGGGGTCACTAGTCATGAAACAGGATGTTTTGCTCCAAATAAAAACCAAGAAATTAAAATAAAATATAAAGAGTAAGATGTGTAACTTGGGTGTTTTTGTGAAGAAGCTCGTCTGAGGTCAGCTAAACATTTACTGAAGTGTATATTTGATTTTTTTTCCTAATGTGTCTAATTATTTAATTGTTATCAAATGAAGATATTGGTTAGGGAAGGCTACGGTTTAATAGCCTCTTGATATACAGTCCTTTGTCTTAATGGTTTGTTTCCCCCCCTTGTCTTCCGCATTCAGAGTACTATGTTTGGGGGGGATTTTCCAGTGAATGTTATCTGTTGGTTTCCAACCATTTTCACTGTGTTGAATTGTCATGGCAACACTGGATGGGCTGTTAAGTGATATCAGTCATGTCCAGAATTTCATGGTCACAGCTTCATCTGTAAATTTATACCTTGTAGTTCAGGTTAAGATTCGTTCTGAGAAATGTGGAGTTTGTCACAATATCACTACTAGAATCATTCTTCAGTTATTTCAGAGTTGTTATAAGTTAATGTGTGGTGGTCTTGCCTACCTGAGATGGATTGTGATGGACTCTGGACTTTGATCCTCCAAAAACATTCTGCACACCTCCAGAAACATGCAGTTATGTGAACCGGGATCTCTAAGGCCTCATTCACACAGACGTCTGTACCTGGAATTTTCTGGCGTTCGTGGCGCCAGGTGAGCGACAACCATTTTTCTTCTCATTGGAGCAAATCAAAGCGTCCACACGGGCGTTCAGCCGGCTACACATTCAGGCGGCGTCAAATTAATGCTCCATGCAACGTTTTCTTGGCATCAAAATCCCGCTGAACGCGAGGAAAACGATGCTATTGCGTTTACATGGGGTTCGGTTGCCATTCTTGAGGACCGAATGTGTCCCATGATTCTGTATGGCAACTGCAAGAAACCACCACATTTTACAGAAAAGTTAATCAGTTAATCAGCTGCTGGTATAATACCGATATGACTAGTAGCCCAAACCGACGGATCAACTGGTGCTAATATTTTCGCTTAAAATACCAATTTAAAAAGCTCAGTAGGCAACTGGAAATCTGGACATCTATAAAGAAAAACTCATTTAACTGATGCGACATATCAGCTTTCTCTTTTCAACTGGCTCTACTCATAGGGTTTAACTGTATAGTTAATACAAAATTACAAAAGCTGTGGAAATATTTCAGCATAAAATCACGCCATATAAATAATTACAATGTTACAGCAATTACGGCCGTAATTAGCATTAAGTCTTGCAACCCCGATCAGGATAAGCAGTGGGGAGATTGATGGATGTGTGTATATAAATAAAACTTGCATAAATGCGTCTTTGACTTCTACCTTAAAAATTTGTTTACACACTGCAGCTGACCCCCCAAATTTAACCAATTAATATATAAATCCAATGCCTCAACAATTACAGATGGATTCGAGAGCACAGCGTAACTTTGGCTATTTATTACCCATGCCACATACTCGGAAAACGGCGGCTGAAACACGCACACCGAGCCCGAAAAAAAAAAACACAAAAAAACTGAACGTTTCAAAGTCATTTTTAAATGTAAAACTAGAACTTTACAATGTGATTTCGTCATCTTAAGAAAAGGAGCTTTCTTTATAGGAAAATGTGTTTACATGAAAAAATCATGAGAAAATAACACAATATGAAGGTTTAAATCTCAAAATATACATTAGAAACCTTAAGAGTAATTACTGCCCCCACAGGTAAATACACGAAACTACAGATTGGGCGTCAGGCTGGTGTTAAACAGTGTCAAGCAAACACCAGTGAAACGCCAATCAAACGCAGCTACAAAACGCAGGAAAAACACGTATGGTGTTCAGAGGGCGTTCATTTCGAACTTCCGTGTGGACAAGGCCTAAGTTGCAGGTACAGGGAGCTTCAGTGTGTCTGTATATGCCCTCTGGTGTCTGAGCTTCAGGGTGTTCCCTTGTTCCCTTGCCTTGTACTTCATGTTGCTGCCTGGGATAGTCTCCAGGCCTTTCCGAAGCAATCTTGTGCTGGAGAAGTGGTTTGAAGATGGATGGATTACTTAAGACCTCTTTGAAGAGGTCCGAGAATAATTTTGTTTTCCCCAAATTGAATAATGGGGGTACTTTGGTTTCCCACACTCCACAGGCATGCAGTTAAACTAATTAGTCTTTCTAAATTGCCCATAGTATGTGTGTGTGCTCATATTAGCCCTGTGAGGAACTGGTGCCCCATCCTGGGTATCTTGTTACCCTCTACAGGATGAGCATACATATGGGTGGATGGGTAACGATGCCTGCTGCTTTGTCCACCTGAGATGCTGTTCTTGCAAGCAGATCTTCAGACAGCACTTTCAGAGGGGGTGGTCTGTAAAAATTAGCTATAGTGAACTGGTTTCAATTGTCATAGAATAGGAATTTTGCCTGCCCCAACCTCCCTATGATTCCAGCATAGTTGGGTACAATATCCAACCCCCAAACACTGACACGTCATAGCATAAGAGTTTATTTTCAGAGATTTTGGTGAAACTTTCCCCGTCTTTAGAAATAAATGAATATAATCGAAATGTAGCCACAGAGATCCTTATGGTCATGAGAGATCAAAAATCTGTCACGGAGAGACCACAGGCACCGGGGACCATCCGGAGGTTACTCAGCCGCTATGTGCTTTCAGGCTGCTCCAACTGGGGGTGCGGGAGCCTCAGCTGGGTCACTGGGGGTCCGATGGTTTGCGGCTCTTGGTTGGTCAGATGGTCTGGTTCTGTGAGCTCATGGGTATCCGACCAGTGGGGAACTTCCTGTCGCAGCCGGCCGCAGCTAAATCATGTTTGTTTTTGTTTTTTCTTTACAACTAATTAAATGTGGGTCCTGAAGTGAACTCGTACAATAAGGTCCCTCAATAACCAAGACAAATAATAGGCCTTTCGATTCCGCCTTGGCCGCGCTACCAGGCCGCCAGCTTGCCAAGTATCTCTGGCAAGGGCCGTCCGGGTGGCTGTGAGCCTCAATCCGGCGAAGAGATTTTGGGTCATTTTGTTTCGTGAGAGGGTCGTGCGGCCGGCGCTGATGACTGCCTCATCCTCGCTTGCGGAAGACGCGGTGAAGCAGCCCCTTGTGCTAATGAGGTGAGTGAGGTGCTCAGTGCTTCACTTTAAGGAGCTCACCCTGATACCTCAGATTGGCTGCAGTTTACCGCCATGAGTGTTTGTTAGTAGTCGTCTCTGGTGCTTGTTTTGGCTCTTCCAGTTATTTCTTTGAATTGGATCTACATTTTGTAAAGCATTATGAAGATAACATCTGATTATCCTCTGCAGCAGACATCTCCGGGCACCTCTGTTATTTAGTGAAGATGAGCCTTTGCCTCTGTTTGCCTCTTGGTTACCTAACCCCCACCCCCCCCCCCCCCCCCCCCCCCCCAGCTTGTTTTCCTTGCGCTTTCTCCTGCTAGAGTGGTTGTGTGTCAGTGAGGGTGACATTAAGCTGGGGAAGTTTCTGGAGAACCAGAACCAGTAGTGGGTGTGGTCTGGCTTCCTAGTGACCAGTAAAGGCTCTTCCACATACCAGGTGACGAGGACCTAGTTTAGAATCATTATTTAGTTCTTTATTGTAATTGTAATAAATACGTACAAATGCATAGTATGTATTTATGCGGTGCATAGAAGTCCTCTAATGCGGCGTTTTTTAAAACGGTGCCCAGAGTGTGATGAGACAGAATCAAATGGCAATTGGGGAAGCTGTGATGCTTGCTTGTTTGTGTGAGAAAAAGAAAGCGAGAGTTAAGAGAGAAGACTGCGAAGGCGTGGCCTGCTGCAGGGTGCTTCCTTGCCTCGTACCTGCTTACTTGGCCATTCATGTAGTTTTCTGCGAGTGTCACATAGACGGGGAGGAGCGGGCAGCTGCCAGCGTTCCCTGTCGTAACGCCTTTGGGAGACGACGGGAGGTACATGATGGGTTCTGTCTCTGTGATCCGCTTCCAGGTGGCGGGCGAGTACAAGTACCACCCAGAATGCTTTGTGTGCTTGAACTGCAAAGTGGTCATAGAAGAACAGGACACTTATGCCTTGGTGGAACGCTCCAAGCTTTACTGGTAAGTGCCCCTAAGTATGCTGGGTAATGAGCTACTTTTGCTGCAACATTAAAATTTCTATGGAGTTTTTAGTACAGTTTATCACCCACCCTCCATATTTACTCAGTCTTCTGAGTTTTTTCTTATTTTCCCAGGGTTAAAAACCCCATTTGCATTCTGTAGTAGTGTAGGTAATAGCCGATCTAGTTGTGTGATTTGTCACTGTGATCCCCTATGATTCCTTCAACCTCCGTCAGTGGGAGCTGTCACCGGGAGATAGTCCTGACGCCCATGCTGGAGAACCGCTCTGATGACTCCGCGCTCGACTCCCTACCACACACCGTCACCCTTATCTCCATGCCATCCGCCGCCAACGGCAAGCGGGGCTTCTCGGTGTCCGTGGTACGGGACTGTGCCAGCAGCAAGGCTACTGTGCAAGTGAAGGAGTGAGTGTGTGCTCTCCTTACCAGCGCACGGGGGCAAGCAGCGGATTGGCGCTCATTTCAGCCATAACCAGCTTCACAGCATATTGTCCTATCAGCTGTATCACGACAACCAATAAACTTCTCAACCTGTAGATCAAAATATGCTGAATTTGTTAGTATCCAGCTCAGTGTGTTTGTGTAACTCTGCTCTGCATGGTGACAGTGTTTAGGAGAATAAAAGACCCAAATGATTTTTATTGGTGTGTTTGGTTAAGTTACGTCACTTCTGTGCCCCTCAGGGTTCGAGGGATGCACATCAGTCCGGAAGTGAGGAACGCCATCCATGTTGGTGATCGGATTCTGGAGATCAATGGCATCTCTGTAGCTACATTAATGGAGGATGAGGTGAGCATCTGAAATCCATTTCCTTCACCCAATGAGATGTCTCTTTAAAAGGCTTTTTTGGGTGATTATGGCAGGCTAATTTATGTTGTTGAACCTGAGTAGCACTACTAGTGATTATGCTGTCCAGATTTTTCATGATTCTTAAGCATTTCTTTTCAGGAAATTAGAAGGTAAAAATCGTTTTGCGTTATCAGTTTGGTAACTACCGGATTCCTGAGGAACACATCATTAGTCAGCGGCATTTTCTTTTTATTCATGCCTACATAAACTGGAAAAAAGTGGCTCTTATCTGCATGTTTTATAAATCACAGCAGTTCCTGATGTAAACCGTAAGTCAGGTTTCTCCTGTTATTTACAATGAAAGTCCCTGGATCCCCTTAAGCCCTAATCTGCTTTTACCTAAGGTGGTTTTATATCTTGGAGACTGAGATGGAATGCTTTCATTTTCCCTTCTATAGTACATAATATAGTAATTTATAGTAAATGTAATAAGATGTAATTTTATAGTTAGATTCATGGTAATTCTAGTCCTCCACAGCTCAGTTCTAGGTCTATTCCGGCAAACTTCCACCCATTTGGAAAAGCACGTGACTTTAAGCACAGAATTAAAATTTCAGATTTTAAAGAGTGGAAAAAAAGGTCCAGTACAAATTTATGTAAATTTAAAGTATTTTGGTGCAATGTCAGATGCACGTAATTGAGAGCAGTTACCAATGCATTGCTTGAAGTCGGTGTTTAAATTTTTAGCAGCTGTCTTTTAATACAAGCCAATTTATCTGGACTTATGTTGAATGAGGAAATGATTTGGGGGTGGGGGGGGGTCGGCTTTGCAACTTTTGCCTGGAAGAACTGACACCTGCTGGTCAGACAGTGGTATTGCTGAAAATCATCTTGTGCTCCCCCTAAGAAACATTGTACTAATTGTTTACAGTTGACCCACCTTGACTTTATTGTAATGTGATGCCTCTGTAATCTTGCCATTTGCCTTTTTATTGTACCCTGCCGCTTATACATGCATGAGTTCAAAATTACAGTTTCCTGATACTTTGTCTACTTTTTTAAAAAGGGTTATTAGGTTCAGGTGTGTCTGTGAGAGAGAGGGAGGGAAGCGGGAGACTGAGACACAGAGATGGACTCTTAAGACCCTTCGCTCTCATTGGCTCTCTCAGATGAAGGATCTGATCCACCGGACCAGTCAGACACTGCAGCTGCTCATAGAGTACGACCCTGTCAGGCAGCGGCTGGACAGACTCCGCCTGGGGTCCTCACACACAAGTCTAGGGGCGCCCGCCACCTCCCGAATGCGCCTCTCATCACCCACCAATGCTGTTCTTGAGAGGCGTGCCCCCGTTGACGACTGTACCCTGAACAGGAGGTCATTAAGGTACAAGGCAAACTCACATTAACAGATGTGATACTTAACCAGCAGGTAGCATAACGGGTGAACATGTAAAGCAGAAGGCTGCTAGTTTAAGTCCCAGAAATCTGTATTGGAAAAGTTTTCCGACGCAAATGAATCCAGGCAAACGTACAAGGTTTGAATGTTTGGTTAACCAGCGAGAGAGGGCGAGTGGAGGTGGCCATATTTATTCTTTTTACACTTTATTCCCCTCAACATCCCACAAACTTATATGAAGTAGGATATTCCCATGATTTTCAGCAGTTTAAGTATTCCCAGTAATGGGAAAGGTCATCAGTAAGGTGACTGGTTAATGGTTCAGATTAGTATTTGTTTTCTCAGTAAATTACAAAGCTTCTAAAATAAAATGAATATTAACATGAGCCCTGCCTTTCTTTTAATGCTGCCGCTGGGTAACAGGCGCAGCAACAGCATCTGCAAGTCTCCCGGGCCGACCTCACCGAAGGAGCGCCCCCTTCTGTCCGGGGACATCGGGCGCTCAGAGTCGCTGCGCTCCATGAGCAGTTGTTCTCACCGCATCTTCCGGCCGTGTGACTTGATCCACGGTGAAGTGCTGGGAAAGGGCTTCTTTGGCCAGGCCATCAAGGTACGCAGCTGCCCCTGCAGTGTCATGGCTCTGTGGCAATTCGGCTGTTCCTCGATTCGTCTGAGCGAAACTATATTCTAGCTTTTTCACTTAGAGGCACTTAAAGAACAAATGGTTGAATGACCTTTGTTCATCTTAATTAGATAAGTATTACATGGGCTAAAATGACCAGAAATGATGGTGACCAGCTGCAATATGCTGTGACAGGTGACCCACAAAGCCACAGGGGAGGTGATGGTTATGAAGGAGCTGATTCGCTGTGATGAGGAGACGCAGAAGACTTTCCTGAAGGAGGTCAGTGCCGCTGCTCTGAGGAGAGCATTGCGACTCCACGAAGTAGCCAGTTGGTTTTGCGCATAAACACGTTATTGTCCAGGATCACAAGCAGGTCAGATATCATTGAGAATAGTAACCCTAACATACATGAACTTTTTAGCCATTTGTCATGGAGTGGGATCTGGGCCTGAAAGCAAGGCAGGTGATGTGGTTATTCTGGGAACGCCTAAACGTCTTAGAAATGCTGCAGAATGTCTGTCTTTCACCTCATCAGGTCAAGGTCATGAGAAGTCTGGAGCACCCTCACGTCCTGAAGTTCATTGGTGTGCTGTACAAGGACAAGAAGCTGAATTTAATAACGGAGTATATTGAGGGAGGAACGTTGAAGGACTTCATCAGGGACATGGTGCGTACCACCTGCAGTTGTGTTAACACCACTGGCAGTGGAAGGGGGTGGGAGGGTAAGGGTTCATCCTTATCTGACCAAATTGACCTCAGTAATGCATGGATTCATAAAAATGAGAAGAAACAGGCTCATATTATTTTTTTGCTTATTAATTCATTCATTTGTTTAAGAAGGAGGGTGGGGTCTGCTGATATTACAGGGGATGTCCCCGCGCCCCCATTTCTGACACCCATAACATGTTTACACCCCTAATGGATTCATGCTGACTGTGTGTTGGGATGAAGGCTGGGTTTAACTGTAATACATGATAGGGCTTAAAGGTATCTTTATGTAGAAATATTTTTTAATGCTTTACTGTGCTGTTTATGCAGCCTTTACCTTGGTGGGTGGGGAAATATGTCGTGTTTTTATGCTGCTGGATTAAAATGCAAGGCGGCATTTGCCTCACTGCTACTTTTCTTTTCTAGGATCCCTTTCCATGGCAACTGAGAGTCAGCTTCGCCAAAGGCATCGCTTCTGGAATGGTGAGCTGGTCAACCACTTGGAAACTGCTCTGACAAAAGCCAGTGTGCCCCCAAGTGGTCAAGCGAAGGGTTAACGTCGCTCACATGCCCCTCCTCCCAGTGCCTGCTGGTCTCCAGGGAGACCAGCTTTGTTGCTAAAGTGAAGCAGCTTTGGTTCAGGTTTCACACAAAGACTGGAGGGAACGAGGATGGTGACAGGAGGCGGGGTGGAGGTGGGAGGTGGTGTCAGTCTGAACTGACAAATACAAGTCTGTTGAAAGGCAACCCGTGGAGAAAGCAGTGTGTGTCTGTGTCAAATCTATCCATGTATTTGTAACTTCTGTGGTATTATGGTCATGTACATAAACTTTTTGTTTACTGTTTTGTGTATGTGTCTGTACCAGGCTTATCTGCATTCAAGGAGTATTATCCACAGAGATCTCAACTCGCACAACTGCTTGGTTAAACTGGTACGTGTGACATTGTCCTGGTTAGATGCAGATTATGGGAAGATCCATAAAACCGGGAATATCTCAGGAAAAAAATACTGTTATGCAGAACGCTAGAAATAATGTAACACTGTAGCCCCAGAAAGTTCTCAATTCCACTGCTCTGAGCTTCTAATTACACGGGCTTCAGCTTGCTTCTGAGCCTTTGACATAGTGTGGGCCCCTTAAAAATAATAAAAAAAAAATCACAAGGGAGATGTTTGTGTCTGACTAGCATGCACCACGGTGTAGCGTGGGAAGATCCCCGTGAGCCAATCGGCCGCTGTTACGAGTGTGTTTACCGCCATCAGTGTGGGACTGTTCCCCTCCCAGACAGCTCCGCAAGGCCTGCAGGCCGTCAGGGGAACGTCAGTTTGAAACAGTCAGATAGCACCAGTTTTTATCATGTCATCACTGTTTTAATAAGTATGGTCTTCGAGTGTGGGTTTGATGGATGGATGTATAAAGGAATCTTATAGCTGACCGAGTCTTCAAGGAACAGAAGTGTTGGGTTTTTAGTTTTATAAATTTTTATGTGCATCATAAGGGGTCAGAACACCAATTTTTGTTGACTTTTACATTTTTTTTCTTGTGAGATTTTGAAAGAGTTTTCAGAGAGGCTGAGTTTTCAGTTGGACACCAGAAGAGAACATAACAGCAATTATTTCATTTCTGATCACATCTAAGACGGATATGGATTTCTTTGGAACACCTTGCCACTGTTTGTTTTTTTTACCCATCTCCAGCTTGGAGGCTGCATATCCAGAACATTTGTTTTAATCTGCTGGGGAGTAGATGAGACTTGCTGACTTGGCATAAATGTATGAGAGAGATCTCTATCTGTCATACATCTTTTCTGGTTTTAACAATGGCTGTCTCAACTTAGACTAAAGCCCGGTGCAAAATAAGGATGCACATTCACAGTAGTTTTTATAAATGTAAGGTTAAAAAATGACGTGTGTGTGTTTAATCGGAAGGCTAATGAATGGCAGTGGCTGGTGGCACAGAGTAGCCAAAAGTTGGATACCAATGTCCAAAATGCCATGGAAATATCCTTATTTCACTTGTCCCCCTGTTACTAGGACAACACAGTGGTGGTGGCCGACTTTGGGCTTTCCCGATTGGTTGTGGAGGAGAAGATCCGACACCCTCCTCCAGAGAAGCCTAACACCAAGAAAAGATTGTTCCGGAGGATTGACCGCAAGAAGCGCTACACCGTGGTGGGGAACCCATACTGGATGGCTCCAGAAATGCTGAACGGTGAGGTGAACACCTCATCTCTCCAGCTTCATAGCTCCTCGGGCTGGGAAGATGTATCAAAGCTTGCGATAGCAAACAATACTCTATGGTCCCATCAAAAGGCTGATCTATGAAGTGAGCTTATGATCCTCACATTAGTATGTTGAATAATTAACAGTTAACCTTCATTATCTTGTCATTTTAATGTAGTTCCATAATTGCATGAAATACTATAGGAAGGTTATTCACTCTCCTAGAAAGTATGAGAAATTAAGCCCAGTTACATCAAAGCTACTCCATGAGAATAATGACTGTTGACACAGAGCCCTTTTTGTCTCAGGCAAACGCTACGACGAGAAGGTGGACATATTTTCATTCGGGATTGTTCTCTGTGAGGTGAGAACCCCCATTAGCACCTGTCCAAAACCTAGATATCTCTCTCCTCAGTTACTGTGTTGAAAACCCCCCTCCACCCCCAAATAGCAGCTGGAAGGGTGAAAGCACCTGCGGTAAATTGTAAAGCCTGTGTGGTGGTGATAAGCTTATCCTGCCCCTGGTCAGACCGTGGAAGGAAACTGAAAAGAATAGGCCAGTAACCAAGGAGCTCTTGGTGTTGTGAGGCTTTTATCAGTATGGTGGCCATTTTCTATTCTCTCTCTCTGTCTCTCTCGAACTGTTAACACATACTGTTCCATCATAAATTCTGGTTATACTCTTGAAAAACACCCATTTATGATTCTGGTATGTAAATAAGCTGTCAGAGTAGTAACTGTCCTAGTCTTGTCTGCCCTTCTCGCATGTAGAGGTATTCCAGTCAAACTAAAATAAGCAGTTATAAAATACACCAAAAAATACTTTTCCCCAGATTATTGGCCAGGTTTACGCCGACCCAGAATGCCTACCTAGAACCTTGGACTTTGGATTGAACGTGGCCAAGTTCCAGGAGAAATTCCTTCCAGATGAGAGCCCACCTGCTTTCTTCCCATTGGCTGTGACTTGCTGTGACCTC
The DNA here is from genome assembly GCA_015164015.2 of Brevimyrus niger. Classification (NCBI taxonomy): domain Eukaryota; kingdom Metazoa; phylum Chordata; class Actinopteri; order Osteoglossiformes; family Mormyridae; genus Brevimyrus; species Brevimyrus niger. The sequence goes on along the minus strand of JAABNY020000039.1, from coordinate 36,866,154 downwards.
ATCCCCGAGAACCGGTGGGTGGGACCTCTCGGTGGTACTGGTTTGCATGTCTGTGTTCTTGGTGTTTACCTAAGATAACAACATATTAAAATTGATTTATTTTGTTTATTCAGAATATAATTAAAAGACAGGAATTTACCTCCAATTAACATCAATTAACATATTAATGACCCATAAACACCAGGCTCAGCCTAAGCGCTGCCCTTTTTCCCCTTCCAGACCACCATTTGAGAAGCTGGAGGATTGCTTTGAGGCCCTAGCCCTCAACCAGGAGATGGGCATCCCTCTCCCCGCTGAGCTGGAGGAGCTGCACCAGAGTCTGCCACACCTCCACGAGCCCCGCAGAGCAGGGCTGAGGGATACAGATGGTGATAGCAAGACCTAGCCCCCACCAGCCCCCTCCCTTCACACACACTAGAACCACGTGTCTGTTTATGCACTAATATGTCGTGGGGCACGATGGACTTTGATGTGTTTACATAGTGGGACTGGTCCTCCAGTTGTAAGGACAATGAAGCCTTCAGGAAATGGGCCAAAAAACAGGATGGGAGGAGAGAAGCATTTCAACAGGAATTACTTGCTCTTAGTAATGGGACTTGTTTTATATATATATCTCATGCTGGAATCCAGATTTAATGCCTCAAGCAGTGTGTCACTATTTCAGTGAAAATGCCGCCGCCGTCTTAATGTTCCTGACTTCATGGTTCTTAGTTTGACCCCAAGCTGGGAACCTTTTACTGTCTTTGTTTTGTATTAACCTCAAAGTGAATGTGATATATTGTTTTTTGTTATCTAAGTGGGGTCGGCTACCTTGCTGGTATCCACAGTGGTCCAGGTCGCACTAATACTCTGGACCAAGACCAGTGTAGCTACTGGTGACACCTGGTCATCCAGCCAGTGAGGGAACAGCCCCGTCGAAAACTAGACACTCGTTTGTTGACAATTGGTGTTACCATGGCGAGCGTGTAACCGACTTAAACGAACGCACTGACGTGATTGTTATAGAATAGGGACCCTATAGCAAAAAGTTATTTGAACTTTAGGCGTCACAGGTTTAAATAATAAATATTTAATTGTGTCTTTGTAGGAATGTTCATTATTAAGGCTCACATAACTACCCACAAAAGAAAAGTCACTTTTTCCCACACCATTGTCAACTGGAGTAGTGTAATTGTTTGGAGAATTTGCACACGTGGCCCAGTTTTATCTCATCTGGGGTTATTTTCCACACTACCTGATCTCCTGTGCCATACAAAATCACTGTCTTGTTTTTTTTTTTTTACGGACTTCAGTAAATCCAAGTTGTTCTGATTGGAATAGAACTGGATTGATTTTTTGATAGAGAAAATTGTGTAAAATATACAGGATTTTTTTTAGAGTATAGGGGCTTCAAGAGGAATCTGGGTGTATTCATTTCTGGAGTAATCATTCAGATGGAATATCATTTACGAACACCTGTGAATAATTTTTGTTAGTTGCTACCCTTGTTTCTGCGGTACAAATTGTAACCACTGTCCTGTTTATTACTATGGTGTTCTGTCACCAAATAGGATGTTTAATTAAAAAAAAAAAAAAAAACCATAACATTAAAGTTGTGAACATGTTTTGACAATCCCTTAATGCATGTTTTGTATTGAAATCATTTCTTCTTTGGTGTTTCAAAATGGAAATAAAAAATAAAAATAAGTCTGTAGTCAATTTGAACTTGAATATGAAGTTGAGTGGGTCGTACTGAATACAGTACAAAATCGTTATTTAAATTGCTCCCAATTAATTCTAGTCCGGAACCTTCATCTGCAGTTTAATGAACAATCTATGCTAGAGATTCACTATGCAGGTGGAAATGGACTCCAGCAACCGTGGTTGTGGTGCTGTATACGTGAGCAACGTCTCCACAGTAAGAACTGCTGTTCTGTCATTAAAAAAAAAATTATACCCTTGCTTATACCCTTACTTTTAAATTGGATGGTGGTACCTGATTATTATTTAGTACCATGTGTGTTTAGGGAGAAAGGGGATTCAGTCAAAGGTTGATTTGGTCAATAACAATGTTGAATACAAACGTAAACCCTTGATTTGTCTTCATGATACAATAGGTATTTTTAGGGATTCTATTTGCAGACTTTGGATATTGGGTGTTTTACCACTAGGTGTCGCTCTTCTCTCATTTTTTGGTGCGTAGTTGGTCGTCATATTCTCGTTTTAGTTATCTTGTTCACCCTAAACAGTTGTCATATGTAAATATATAGAATAACCTGGCTGAAATATATACTTGTTTGTATTTGCTGTATATCAGGCCTAACTTGTGATAAAAAAAAATAACCTTTTTAAAACAAAAAGTCAAATCACCTTCCTAAAGTTTCTGTATTTCTATATTATGCATAAATAACTATGTGTTTGCCTCCCGGTATACACAAGTGTGACTACTTTAGTACTTGTAGAAGCACAAGCAGCACCCTAGGCAAGCTTCACCTCCAGTGCTCCCCCTCTCCACCCCCAAGTCTGAGACAGTAAAATCTGCTTGCACTGTGGG
>JAABNY020000039.1:36841262-36863521 GCA_015164015.2 Brevimyrus niger | reverse complement strand
GGGTCCAATCACTCCACTACAGCCCTGAGTACCTTGAGTATCTTATCCCTTCAAAAAAAGGCAAGCACTGGGTAAACCTGACTTAGCCCCTGATCTTTTCAACAGCTTGTAATGTGGTTGGCAGCCCCTCAGAAGATGGTGTCCTAGGCAGATGTCTATTTCGCCTAATGGGTTGTCCTGCATCGACTGCTGCTACATAATTATTATTTTTTTATGTTGGCACCTCTGATATCTGTGAATATGCTTAGAAAATAGACAGAGAGGCCTTTTAAAAGCTCTTCTATTAAGGGTTTCCAGTGCAGAGGAGATACTCTTAATTTTTCTGTCAGTCATTCTGTGGTCAAAACTCGTATGGCAAGGTTGGTGCAATGATCCGAAAGAAAAGCAATAATGTGTCAGCATTTTTCAGCACACTGCCATCATTCGCAGTGTTAGTGATAGCAGCAGGGGGGAGGCAAGACAGCCATTAAGGGCACTGACTCAAAACCAAAAGATTTATGGCCATAGCTCCAAAATGGTGTTAACCTGAATCCAGCCAGAAAACACCCCCATCCGTAACTGAATGAAAGTGAGGCTTGGAAAGCTTCAGAGTCACAGTTAGACAAACAGATGTGGGAAGGGCTGTGATGTTGGATCTCCTTTTAATGGCAAAAGAAATATATAACCTTGAAACAGCCCATGGCAACTCACTGTATGATGTACATTTATGGCCGTTACACTTAACTTCATGTTATAGAATGGACCACAATCAACCTGGAAAAAAATAAGATCATTTTACATATTGCATGTCAGCAGTGTACAAAGTCAGACAAACAAATATGTATAAGAAAAACCTACAATGCAAATATTCCGATTGAATCCCTTTCAATAATACCAATTTGAAACAGCTTTTCATGACATAAACAGTCGAACAGAAATAAACAAAAAAACAAACTGCAGTTTAATGTGATGTTTTAGAAGAGACACAGGACAGCCATGGACCATGAGGGAAAAAATTCAAATCCACTCCTATAATGACCAAACCACTGTCATTTTCAGAGACAATTCAGTTTGTGGTATAAGATGATTTCGTTTTGAGACATTATTGCTCCTTAGAATCTGATATTTACCACAAGACTATGATCTATATGCCCCATAGAACACTATGTGTAACAGTTTCATTAGTTACAGGCTGTGATCTGAGCCCTGAATCCTTATTACCCTAGACCCGTAGTACCTCACTACGCAGCTGTCTCAAGGATTCAGGTATTTATGGGCTGTCGTAGGATTTACGAGGGGGGGGGGGCAGGGGGGCTAAACCACCTTGACAAGTCTTTGCAAAGGCAAAATTACCCAAGGCCACTCAGCTAAATGTGCAGTCATGGATATATTCACTTGTAAAAATGACTTCTAACCAACCATGATGCTTCCATTGCACCTAAGGGGTGAAAAAATGACCTTTGTCCTTTGACTAAATCTCCAGTCCTGCTGATTCTTCTCTGACCCAAAGCACAGCCTTCGATATTTCCCAGAAGAAATTCAACAAGCTGCAAACCTTGGTTAAAATACACAACCTTAAAAAAAAGCAAAAAGCAAATATAAGAAAAAAAGAATAAGATAAAACAGAACTCGTCCTCCTTCTACCCCAGACTTAACTAGTCTTGCAGGATGACGACAGACAGTTTGGGGTACCTGTTACAAAAAGTGCTCTGCTCCGTCTCTCATCCATCATGTCGTACTGCGTGCACCAGCTGTCATATGGTTAAGTACACCTTCTCAAATGAAAACACAATGAAAACACCCAAGACCTGTCTTTCTTTTCATTGAAATTTCTATCGCATAAAAGGTTTAGTTCGCCATAAAGGTACAGCACAACGATACTGACAGCCAGAACTGTCATCATTATCAAGCATCCTGACATGCACTTTTGAAATGATTACTTATTACTCAGCTGCTCTCCAGTAAATCCCTGCTGGGGCCGTTCCGTTTCGTGCCCTGCCCCCTAATCACTTCAGTTCAGACACAGGCATTAGTATCTGAAAAATAAAGTTGACTGGAGTGTGTGTCTTTGATTATCTTGGTTCCATCACAGTCCTCTTCAGGGGTCTTCAAACAGAATTGGGACTGTGGGGGGAGGTTGTGGAAACTGCCTCCTTTTAACCTCCCCCCTCACGGTCCATTGTCACTAGTTCCAATCAGTTTTGGAGCTGTCACTCATGCCCCTGGGGTGCCTGCCTGGCCAATGAGAGGGGTCCCGCCCTCAGCTGCCCCGCCTTCCTGGCAGGGCGTCTGCTGGTCGCCACCGACAACAACTGCATTCTCCTCAGTCACTTCGCAGGCCGGGTTGGAGAACGCAGACAGGGGCAAGGTGATCCGCTGCATCTCCCTTTCGTAAGCTCGCTGCTCACGCTGCCGCTGCAGGTCACGACCCCTGTGGAAATGGGAAGGCAGAGGTCAGCCATGGACAATGCTACCAAAACATTTAGTCTGATAAAGATTACTTGAATTGTTCAGTTAATTAGTCAGGCGCTAGGAGATTGGGAAGTAGATCAAGTAGACCGCATCCGCACCAGTGAATATCTTCATGAACACAATCTCTAAATATGTCAAATACTATCAGAAATCAGTCAAGGCCCCCATTTTGGTTGATCAAACAGAAGCTGCTCTATAACACAAACCAGCACAAGAAGTAGATTTTCTGGGGCTAAAGTTAACAAAAGCTTATATTAATGCATTTACAGAGTCTCAGGCAATGGGAAGATACCATTTAGAGCCTTCATTCTAAGCAGTAAACAGTGTAAGAGTACCTTATCTAAGGTCAGGATTGCATCATCGCTATTTAAATCTTTTTTTCTCCCCTGCGAATCAGGGAACAGGCCAATTCTGGTTGTGGGAAATGTTTGGTAATACAAGCATCCGTGATCAAGCTGTGCCCTCGACTGGCTTCTCTGGACTGTTTTGGACCTGACTAGGCCCTCCTTCTGCCTCCCCCCACGTGACGATTCGAAGATGATGTGGGTTTATGTTTCTGCGGTGACGACGGAACACGCGCAACTTCCGGAAGCGCTCGCCCGCCTGCACGTGACACCGTTATGAAACGTCTGAGCGACCCACCCACCCCCTACCCCGCCCGGCTCCCCGACTCCCACCACGGCACTGCTGCATCATCTTCTGCGCCATGGGCCAGAAGCCAGCCCATTGTACCGCATTCGAGTAGTGCGACAGAGCCAGCTCCCTGCCACGACTCCACCACCCCCCCAGCACGGCTGAGACGCACGAGGCTCTGCAGGCCTGGCAGCTTCCCTTGGCCGTCTGGTAAACCCCAGAATACCCAACACCACACCCCTTTCAATATGGACAAATAATCATTATTATTTACAGGAAAAAACTGTCAGAATATCATTATACGCAAGATCCAGCCGTTTCTGCTTCTTCAGCACAGGGTCGTGGAAATTAGACACATGGTTACAGTAGCACCCCTCACTCAACGCCTGTGGAATTCCATTTTTCTTCCAGGGTTCCTACAGATTCCCTCTCACAGTCGAGACGCGTGATTAGGCTAACTGGCGTTTCCTAAATGCCTACAGCATGTCCCCTGGTGTCCCATCCATGGTGTCCCCCGGCGTCCCTGGGGAAGCCTTCAGGCTCTCCATGATACAGGTACTGAATACATGCTTGTAATAAAGCGGAGTATTAAAGGACACAGCTTAAGTGTTTTACAATTCCATGATGCCGGTTTCAGATTTTACCAGAAAAAGCAACATGACTTATGCCAGCCGCACAGCCCTGGGGGAGGCCATGTCCCAGGCTTCAGCACTAATTTCCAAGAGAAAAAGAGCAACTCAGGACATCCGGCCTTTACATTAATGTTCTTTTGTTTGTTAGTTGAAGCTTTTAACTACGTATGTAGCCGAGTACTTCACTGGTGTAATTTGGGTGATTTCAAAGGTACAGGAGAAGCACCCCCACCCCCAGGGAGACTGACCCAGTTAAACTCAGATCATAATTACATATAAGCAGCCAACCTCCCACTCTCAAAGGTAGATTTACCTCCAAGACACATGACTGCAGCTAGAACATACATGCATTACAAATAAACATACTTGGCCCCTTAGAAACATCACATGACCTTTGGGGATGCCACCATCAGGCCTGTGCATATACAGCCAATCATGTGATCTAAAAAAAACTGTCCGAGCTAATCAGCTTAACAGCAGAGCACAGAGCTCCAGGGACACCGGGAAGCCAGGCCAAAAGTATCAGTGTCGTCTGAGTGGCACTACAGACGCCCATCTCGTCTCCTCTAGGCTCTAGGCTTTCATTTGTTTTTATAAACCTCAATGCATTTTCACCACAGCTGGCTTCTGAAGGTTCTTTTCAAGGTTCAATTCGACTTCCAATCATCAGGACTCATTCACTGGCTTGGAAGGTATATTGTACCACGACATTCTGAAAAAAATCAACCGATCCAGAACGAATTCCCCCCAATTATCAAGGATGTTACACAGGCAAAAAAATATGACAGGGTTATCACATCATACATCTTTGAAAACAACTTAAATTTTAGTTTTAATGATGATTATCTGCCTTCGGCTTAGAGGCATTTATGTTCAAGCTGTGACACAGTGTCGTTGTACATTTTTGGGCAGTGCTGAAGTATTAAAATGATATTACTGACCTCTTGTATATGTAGCCAAATGATATGCCCACTCCAAGCAGAATGATGACTGCCATCATGAGGATGCCGAGGACGTAACCTGCAGGACGAATGCAGGAGGAGGTCAGTAACGGTCTAACAGTGCTGCCATTTACTGACCCAACTCAACCGCATCTATTAACATAACTAATGAGGAGTGAGGTAAATCTGCAGGTAAGCGATGGGACTTACGATGGGATTCCCACCCACTGTGGATTTAAGAGCCTTGCCTTTGATAGTTTGTAAAAACTGTGTGAAAATAAGCTTTAAAAGCAGCATGTCCAGCCTGATCATCCACAACCACAGGGTGTCCAGCCTTTCAATCACTCCCGGCACTTCATACAATAAGAGTACTCACAATGCTGACTGGGGTGTCATTTTACCCTCTGCAGAGGCATGTCTGGTTCTCATAACTTTTATAACTTTTATAATTAAATGTCCATGACAGAATTTCACAGCCCTCATCCTGCTGGGCCCCAGCAGGAGCCGTTTTTTTGACTAACCAAGAGCTTAAGTACTGAATGGATGTGATTTTTCTGGGAACTGTACCAGTGCTGTGCTCGTTCTCAGTAGAGAGGTTGTCAGAAACTAGAAAGCCGTTTATGTTCCGAAAACTTTCAAAGCAGCTGCTGTTTAAGTCAAATAAAAACTGGATCCATCCAGCACACGTCGTTAGGGTGTCGCTTCTAGGCATAAAGGGATGAAAGTCACCCAGCGTGACTCAAACTGACAAGAGCTCGGCTACCAGGAGGACCTACCTAAGGTTCCCAGGTCCTTCTTTTTAGCCCCGGCTTGGACTCGCTGCCTGATGCCAATGACGGGCTGCACAGCTGCATTGTCGTTCTGTGCAGGCTCAGACTGTGCCGGTTCAAAGACTTCTGGTGCCCCCGTGGATGATGCTGGGGGGCTTCGCAGCTCTGCCGTGACATAGTCTGGGAGGGTTCATAAGTCAACAGTGCCTGTTACCCACTAAGGCCATATGAAAACAGAGACGTAATTTACACTTACTCAAAGATCTTGGCTATGCTCCAAATGAGCTTTCATTTAGTTTCACCTAGCTTGTTTGCATTAAAAAGGTGCTATTGCTCAAGTATATATTAAGTGCACACAAACTTGTAGGGTGAGACAGGCAAACACCTCAAAACCTGCTTCTCCCCAGATTTAAACTGCCCATTCCAGAGCTGTTTACAAAGTGTGCCCAACAGCCAATTGGATACTGTTTCTGAGGGAAGCATGTCACTTCTGACCAATCAACTATCAGGGGTGTGACAATTGCAGTTGTAGCACTAGTTTTTCCTATTTGTATTTAAAACTCTGTTCTCCGAACGTGTGGTGAAATTCAAGCCTGGCTAGATAGCAGTAAGTACACTGCAATAGGAAAAGTAAGTACTTGTGACTCATTGGGCAAATAACATCTCACCGATGCTAAATAATGCATTACATTAACAATGCAAGTCTAGGAACCAAACAAGTCTGCATGAAATATATTGTTTTTTGTACTGGTCTGAGAACACAGAATTTCTACATACAACAGAAGTTGAATTTCAAATAATTCCCTCTATATTTGAATATATTCTAATAGATATATACCTCGACCCATGCAACTCAAATCTGCACATTAACAGAAATGGTTTGTGTCTCTTTTTATGGTTGTAAGTTGGAGGTTTGTCATCTGCCTCCCAAGCCATCACTATGACAACCAGAATCCATGACGAGGATGGATTTTTCTCCTACACTGTCAGATATGATATTAAAGTCAGAAAAAATAAATAGATAATATTTTAACTTCTAACTGAAAGACAGAAATGCCTCGTCCCTCAAATGCCTTAGCGTTGTTTAATCTCTGTTTACAGTCATCCAATATGGGATATGGACATGTCAATGACAAAAATGAGTCTGATACCTCCACAGGCTCTGATATCACAGTCTTGTTTCTGAACGGTGCCATTTTCTTTGGCCACGTAGCACCAAGGTCTGTCCGAGGAATCTGGGTTTCGGCAGTAATTGTGGTCCCCAATACCTACAGAACAGACAAGAGCAGCTCTGCATCACGGTTTGCTCAGGCTCAAACATTCCCCTTTCAATCCAAAGTTTTAATGAATTTGTGTTTCGAAATGGAGGGTGTTTACTGCCCAGTTTCACTACAATTCCAAAAAAGCAACTGATGTTCCAATATGGAGCTTTTGTACCTGTTCCGTTTGGGCGTGGGGCATAATTTCACAACATTTATGTACATTTTCATTATTGTAATGTCAAAATGACTTGCCCTGCAGATATTATAGTGGAATACTGTACAATAATTTAATTGTGTTAGAATTCAAAGCTCCTTGTAAGTAAATCAGATGGGTTAGACAGTCTAATGACACAATCATAAACGGTGGACAAGGCCCACAGGTTTCCCACCAGAATAACCAATAAAATGCTGAAAGGAAATTGGATTAAATACACTCGCTTATCTCTGCGGCTGAAAGCTTGCTGTCAGTCTGAGGGCTGTTTTTTTTAGTTGAAAGACTGCGTCGCTACCTGACTGCACGTCCGGGTAGGCTGTCAGATTGAAGTGCAGGGTTACAGTGATCCAGTTGAGACACTCCTGTCCGCTGGAAGTGCTCAGCTGCTTGCCCCTATAGTCTTCGCCATTCAAGCGTATGCATTCTGCACAAAGATGTAAGAAAGCCACTATCTTTTACAAAAAACAGAACAATGTTGCATTCACTGCATCTAAGACAAAACATAGTAATTCAGCGTATTACAAAATCAATATGACCATTAGGTAGTTCAATTTCTGCTTTTTAGGATTGGACAGGGCACAACAGTACCATTACAAAAAGGTAAAACCTGAATTCAAAACAAATATGCATAGGTTTATAATAATGGAAATGGAATAGCAGAACTTGCAGGATTAATTAGATGCATTGAAGTTACATACACACACCCACAACAAGATCGGTGTAGGTGTTTAAATGACTCTAAAATCGCGTCATGACGTACACAAAGCCAGCTTTGCGTTCAAATCTGAAAAATGCAAGCATTACACTCCGAATGTTTTTTTTTCCTCCGTGCCTACCTTGAATTATTGATGCACCTTTCACAATTCCGACACTCAGCAGAAGAAAGTACAGCTCAAATACCATTTTGTACGACCGCTCTCAATATTTTTCAAAAGAAAAATAAACGAAACCGACGACAATTGTTTTAAAAAAAAAATCGAATGCGAAAAATAGGATCTGGTGTTAGCAAAAGAGCCTATGATTTATATTTCAAACTGTTCTCTCCCACACCGCGACCATGTCTTGTTTTTCCAAAAGACGAGCTTTCTTCGTAAACAGCCTCTTTCTGGGCTAAGAAACTCCCCTCCGCTGCAACCCGGAGACTCCCACCAGGTCCTAGAGCCGCTGGCTGATCTAACTGTGATAGACCATTCATGCAAACTTCTAGTACTAGTGATACGTAACGTTTACAAAATATGCGATTGAAATGTTGATTTCAATTAATGATGATTCAGTTTTCATGACCCTATTGCAGTATGGGATCACAGAGAAGCTGGAGCCAACCCAAGAGGCAAAGGGCACTAGGTGGGGGACACCTTAAAAAGAATGACCTTCTATCACAGGGCATGCAGACCGAGGGCACGTTAGACACACCAATTCAGTAGCATTTCTGACATAGACCCAAGGAAAGCATTTACATTCAAACTGAGCCAGGAGTTAAACCCACAACCCTGAATCTGTCAAGCAGTCAAGCCACGCTCAATTCTTCTATCCAGCCTTCCTTCCTTCAATCATCCATCCATCAAATCACTTATCCTGACCAGGGTGATAGGTTAAGACAAATGACTGTATTCCGAAAGCTGAAGTCAGAACCCCCTCTGTCTGAAATAATCTGAAACTGAGAATTACTTCACGGGTACGGAGCCATACGAAGGGTTACCAGTTTGAAACGACCACCTAAACTTATCTAAACTTCATGTATAATAAACATGTTTTAAATGTTTTTTTTTAGGTATTGTAATTTTCAAATACATGTTGGTGACCCCTGGTATAGAATAATAAAAATAGTCTTACAGACAGATAGGAGCATGTCGCTCAGTGGACTAAGCCGTATTCCTGTAATCATAAGGTCGCTGGTTCAAACCCAGCCACAGCATGTCTGTGGCTCCTTGAGCAAGGCCCTCACCCCCAGCTCCCTGGACATGAGAAAGTTGAGGGAGGTGTGAAAAGAATTTCCCCATGGGGATTAATTAAAAAATAATAATAATTAGGTGCTGTACTTTAACATGAGGAAAATAACACTTTAATCCAATACTTATACACTATATTGTAAATAACTTGGCATGTTATTTACATTTGTTTCAAGCTTTAAGAAAGTACATTATTGCTGCCAGGAGAGTAACTTGGTTTCAGTCTGAAACCCTTAGTGATTATTAGGTTCAAAATGTACTCAATAGGATATGTTGTTTGTTTTGTATCAGAGATAGTAACACATTAGTCCAGGCATTAAAATAACCCCTCTGTCTGAATCTCAACTCTGCCCAATGCTTCCCATAATGCTTTTGGAGAGAAAGAACAAAATGATGTTCACCATCATCACCAAAAAACACAAACATAAAATCCCACATGCTTAAATTAATTGTACACTCAGGCAATAATCTAACATTCATACCCTGGCAAATAAATGTTAAAAATGGGACACTGTAAAGCCAGGGCAAAATCAGGAATAGTTTTATTCTTTCTTACTGACTCACCTGAGTGCAAAAAACCTTTAAAACAGTTAATGGCTGAGATAAGTCTACATGAAAACACCTTTCTATAACAGCCTTCTAACAGACTCAACCTGAACAAGTTGGCAAGTCAGTGCTGAAATATATATGTATTCTGAAGTGGAAAGGCTGACGGCTGGATTCAAATCAAAGTTTAGTGTCTCTGAGACTGAATCAGACTACAGCGAGCGGACAGAAGTCCCCTCCCTCCAAAATGTTCAAAATGTTATCTTTTCACAAATTTGACCTACTACCCTAATTTAATCTGCAGTTCTAAACAAAAGGACAAAGTGGGACAATGTCCAGACTCCAGCATTACGCAATCAGTCACAAGCTCTTCCTTTCCTCAAAGAATACTCTCTATGCTCAGTTTATTGTTCCAGATGTTTGTGTTTTGTAGAAAAAAAAGAACCAGGAGACCATCCGGCAAGCCATAATTGAAATTTTGCCATGGTCTTCCTGCACAGCCTGACTAGCAAACTTCTCTGCCGTAACAGGTCAACGATCCTTATAGGGATAATTTGTTTTTGTGGTTCTGTCTTCCTGTTTTGTCTCCATCTTCCTGTTTCCTTTCGAATGGGTTTGGCCATTTAATAAGGCTAATTTTATCAGAATGTGCTAAATTAACGAACACTAAAACGTTTGGTTTCCCTTTATGTTTTGTTTACTGTTATACTAATTTAACCTACCTAGTTTAGAAAATATTTTTTCCTGTCAGTTTCTGTTGAAATTGTAATATTGCTATACATATTTAATTTTAGCCTTACACTAGTGAGCCACAGCAGCCCAAATGTGCACCTCTAGGGTAGGGGGTTTGAATCCCATGTCATGGAGCTTCCTCCAGGAACTGCTGCTTTTCTCCTGCTATTAGGGTAACTGATGTCTGTAAATTGCCTAAAGTGTATGATTGTAATTGTGGGTCTGTACTGGCTGTACCCCAGCCTCATGTTCTCTGCTGCCTGGGATACACTCCAGGTCCCACCATGATCCTGAGTGGGCGGTTTCTATAAAAGAAGAGTGGAAACAGGCAGGTGGCACTGAGTGAATCTATCACACACACACAACAACAACATTGTTTCAGTTCCTTGTTTTCCTTTTATACACCGATTGATGTTTTTCACATTTGCATTTCACTCATTCACCTGGTGCTTTGATTCTGTGTGGCTTATAAAGGAATTGCAGCAAACTGCAGCAAAGGAAACATAGGTTTCAATGCCCAGCTGAGATGATGCTGCTTATAGAATGAAGTCGACTAGCTCAGATTAGTCACACAAGGGCAAACTTTGCTAGTAGATGTAAAGCATCCAGTGAATGCTAGAGGATAAGGGTTAAGAAGCAAATGAGATAGAAGATAGTTATATGAGTGGGTCATTTAAAGGTGGTCATCTACTGCAAGGATTAAGAATAAATTAATTCAGATAACAGATGGAAAGTCTAGCTAGTGATGGTTAAAAAAAAAAAACTAGCATAGTTGCTGTCAGAGCAACAACACTTTCACCAAAGTAGGAGCCCTCTCACCCCCTCTCTCCATCTAATCCTTACTCCTCCCACACCCCCCAACCTCTAGAATTTCTAAGATTACTGAATGGGTCAACTGTAATTATAAAAGCCAATAAATGCATTTTACCTGAATGAGTCCTGGTCATGGCACTTAAGTACCATTCTGAAATTCATTTTGTACATTGTACACTCACTCGCCAATTTCCTCATTCTCCCCCAAATAGGCGGTTAACTGTATTTCTTTGTATGTGTTTTGTGTATGTATGTGTCTTAAAATGTCAATTATATCCTTTGTAGGCCTATGTCTAAATATTTATATTTTATTCCTCATTTTCACTATGACCAGCACTTTCCATGACATAACAGTAAGAAGTGTCCAAGTGTGAGTGAATGGTGTGTAAGTGTGCCCTGCGAAGGGTCCTTTGTTATTCTCTGCCTTGCGGCTGTAGCCTCTGGGGTACGCTGGCAAAAAACTGCCCCACAGACAAAATGGCGTGTACTTAAAATGTATATAATGTACCAGATCCTAAACTTGTGAAAAGACTACCAACAACAAACACTAGCAAACTAACAAAATTTTCTAATATTGGCATTTTAACTTTTGAAATAAACATATATTTTTTAATAAATAAGTTAGACTAGAAGAACTTGCATACAAGAATTGAAGCTGGCAGGTAAATGCAACAATGTATTCTGTGAATGGCATCATCAACCGCTCTCCTCCATCTAATCACTACAGACAGTCCTGCTACAACGTGACTAATGTGTTCCTGGGAAACCTTGAATTTGCTAAAATCATGTACTAAAACACACATATCCAATTAAGAAAAATACCATTAAGGAAATACGACTCCAAAACATAGTAACTTGTGCCAAACTAAATAAATCAACAGAGGTGGAAATTCCAGGTCCAGAAAGTACAAATCCAGACCGTGATTTAGTTTCAACCAACCAGTTGCACATAAAGAGTCACAGTTACAGAGTACTCCACTGGTTGGTTGAAACAAAATCCTGGTCTGGATTTGTACTTTCTTAGTCCAGTACCTCACTCTGTTGGGGTGGAGATGTTGGCCATCCCAAGAGTGGAACAGCCACCGCAGGAGAACCATCGCACGGAAAAACAGCCAGGAGGAATATGCACACCACACGGATGGATGAAATTAACAATCAAAAGCCATGCTGCCCCAGGAGGTATATAAAATGAACTGAAACTCTCCCATCAATGGCGAGTGTACAGAAGCGCACACTAAAGCGTGTGGCTTTTAAAAGGCTTTTCCACAGGACTCACAGGAAGATGATCAGCTTGAGTCGGACCCCCGTCTCTGCCCCAAGACTATGCCAGGGGAGAGGCCCGTCCAATTAGGGGCTCCCAAGGAGCACCCCCCACACACACCCCCCTGCCATTTACTACCTCTCCAGCCCTTTCTAGACATGTCCTTTATGTTGTTCATCCCCATAATAAAGAGCCCAGTAAAGGTTTCTGCACCCAGTATGATTACCCGGTGCTTGTATCCCACCACAGGGCGATTTTACCTAAACACCACCCCCACCGTGCCGCACCATTAGTGCTTGCAGGCAGAACAAAAGACTCCAGAAGTGACCATTGGATCCCAGGAAAATAAGAGTATGAATCATAGAAAAAAGTTTCATGAAAAAAGTTCACTACCACAATTGCAGAAAACTGTCAGAGAGACTTTACACCTTTTTAAACAGGAAATTTTTTCATCCGCCGTTCTGCACAGCTGATAACAGGAAGCGCCTGCACACATGAGACAGAGCTGACAGCCGTGTCGCACAAAGTATTCAACAAGACCATGTGTTATTCTTGAAAGGTCCAAATTTTCATTAACATTTATAATGTTTAGCAAACTTACTGTACTCCAGAATTCTATAATGTAATTTGTTAAAAAAAAAAAATCTGACACTGGAATCAGGAATGTCCTACACATTTTACTACAAAGAAATGTTTTTACCCATATAAGACCACTAGTATTCATGCCCCATTACAACTGAAATCCAGATCACAGAGAATAAAGCAGCTCTTTATTCTTTCATGGGTAGATGAGCTGCTGTTGTGGTGTCCCATTGCACTAATGTGCATTGTTGCTCAGCAACCAGGCACACCCGTGGTAATCAGCCTGCGGTGTCCCCATCAGGGCCTGAAAACGGACATTTGTGTAAGAAGAGTGGCCTAATGGGGTTATCAGAGCCAGTCCTTGTCTGCACGCCTGGCTGACAGCATTATATCACATCCCGAGCCTCAGCAACGCCCATGTCAAACTGATTAGGTTTGGTTAATGTGTAACATGATCAGAACCTAGGGGTGGGGGAAGGACCGGCACCTGAGTGCCCCCCAGTGGGCACTGGCAGTGCTACAACCGCGCAGCCTTTAGGACAGGCGAGAACAGTTGAAGCGGTCTGAACCAGTCTGAGGCAGATGCAACCTTCCTTTCTATGGTGGGTTTTGTTCAGGTTCTTCTGTCCACTACGAATGCAGCACAGCAGTGAACAGGCTTTGGAATCACCTTCAGGATGAAAGGAGGATATAAATAGATCCTTTTTTTATTAAAATTACACTCAGCTCAAATGGTCAAAAAAACAACAAATAAATATAATCCAATTTATTGTAAAAGAGCACTTTAAAAATCGCTGCAATTACAAAGAGGTGCACTTTCCAAAAATCAGGTCTGGGAAGAAAAAGGCCAACCTGATCATTTAAATCCCACAGTACTCTAAGCTCATTGTCATAGTCACACTAAAAATTCAGCAATAAGGCTGCAATACTGTAAGGCCTGTTCTGTACAAAAAGTGCCATTCCTGTTCAGACTCGTGCGGTAATTATACAGGCGAACGTTCTCTCTGTGGAAGCCAAAGATGCCAAGCAGTACGACAGAGTCCTAAAAGGCAGAACAGGAAGCGGCTGCTCCGACGATCACTCCAGCCCAAGGGCCAAGGGGATGCTGGCAGGCAGGAGGACGCCGCCTCGACGGAGCAGGCCGTGAGCGATGCGAAGGTCCGCGCGGAGGCCAGCCGGGTCACACAGCGGCCGCAGATCCTCACAGGTGTCCAGGAGACGCAGCAGGAAGCCGGCCCTGACGAAGAGGCCACACAGGGCCCCGTGGAAGCGTGGCTCGGCCAGGAGACTCAGCCAGGACCCCAAATCAGCTGCCAAAAATGGCAAAGTCAAAAAAATCAGGCCCTTACCTTATTTTACACTCATTTTAACACAGACATACCTGTTTCTACATATAAGCACATCTTCTAAGAAATACATTCAAACACAAATGCGCACACACATCCATGAACAAATACATCTGCATCAAGATTTGTAGGCATTTTGCACGGACTTCGATTCCACCCAAACAATAACAACTACTAAAACTTGTTGACAAACACAAATTTTCAGTTATTTCTTAAAGTTCCTGCAAACTAGCTCTAACATGCACGCACACACACACACACACACACACACACACACACACACACACACACACACACACACAATGTCTTTGCATGAGGTTAGAGTAGCTGAGGTCATTTAATCATTTATTAGCTACTTTTGACCATAATACTTCACCTAAAAACAATTTTCCCCTCCACATTTTATAGTTTATACAGAAAAAAAATCGTCTATTGGAGAAGGCAGTATATGTATTTTTCCTAAGGCTATAACAACTGGGCAGGTTTTGCACTGGCAAACTTAACCAAAAGCCTGAACCTCACCCTAAATTTAGCTGCTGGCAGCAGCACAGCCCCATGACTGTAAGTAAACAGCCCAATATTAGCCTAATAAAAAAAAAAAAAAGAAGTGATGGATAAATAAAGGAATGATGTTTTATACCTGGGTTGAACTGTTTGCAGAGGGAGACGTTCTCCCAGACAAGCCCAGTGTTTTCCCTGACCCAGAGCGCCATGGAAACACGGAGAGAGCAGCATTCTGGGTATCTATCAGCCAGTCGGAGCAGATAGGGGAGCAGCAGTTCTGACGTTGCTGCCGGCTCAGCAAACACATTTGCCTCGTCCTGCTCATACAGACTGCAACGGCTAGAGAAAGAGTTTAAAAAAGCTTTTAATAAAAGAAGATCAGAGAGGTCTGTGAAATCAGGAGCGCGAGTGAGAGACATTCACCCAGATCTCTGCGTGTTGCTCAGCGTGGCGCTCAGGTCCAGCTCTGGCAGGTGCAGCAGCAAAGCCTCCAGGGTCTCGGGGCCGTCCCACAGCTCCTCCAGCAGCAGATCGAGGAGCAGCAGCAGCCCCCGGCTGGCCTGCACCTGGACGCGGCTCTCCCCAGGCCGTGCCGCCCGGAGCTGGTCCACTGCCGACGCAAAGCAGGCGGCTTCGGCACGAACCCGCGGGTCCTCGTCATGCAGAAGGTGGAGGCCAGTGCTGATCAACCTGGGCAGGCAGCAGGCGGCCAAATAAACAACTTTTAATGTGACGGGAATAAAACGTCAGGCTGACACAGTATCTACTTCATTGTCTAAACTGTCAATTTTGCCTTTGGGGTAGTGAATCGAGATTTGCTACCATGCTACCATTTATTTCTGCAATGAACAAAGTTCTGTGTTCCTAATTTTTGGCTTCCTATTTGGGAGAAATGGTTGAAAAATAATCAAATAACAGAAACAAATGGCAATATTAATATGCCTAGAAAATTTATGTCAATTGCTCTATAAAAACAAACACTGTATTTCACCATAACATTTTTTAGTTCTCTGAGAATGACTTGTATTTTAATAGTTTGATTGATTTAAAATCCGAAACCTATTTGGCAAATGGTTCTAAAAAGAGAAAAGTCTGACAACCAGTGGAAATGCAGTTAACATGATATATCTTAAGATTTTACGGAATACACCATCAAGAAACCAAAGCAAATATTGCAAAATATTATATTTATATTCTGGGTATGCCTACATCTGGCATTTTTTTCTTTTACAAAATAAACCAGGTAAAATCAGTTTCCCCATGAGACACTAACTGAATTTTTGATTATAGCTTTGAATTCTGGGATTCTGTGCAACGTCACACACAAATTGACATGTCCCTAGATCAAATGGGAGGGAGGGGTTAGGGAGGGGTTAATTTTCACTTCTTTAACCAATCACAGTCTCTGTTGTATGACATCACTGCATCAAGTAAAACCAGTGTTTTCTGTGATGCAACAAAATAGATATGCAAAATACCCATTTTATTGTTTATGACTTTTGTTAAGGGACATAACATAGCATAGACAGAAAACTTAGGGACGTTTACCTACAAAGGCTGACTTGAGCAATGCAATCAAACCTAATACATCTGTATTTCATGATGATGATGATAATAATAACAATAATAATAAAAATAATATTCCTAACAAAAACAATAAGGTTCCATGGCACTTTGTGGACCCTTAATAACAAAAAAACTTCAACTGACAACCTTTCAGTCACAGGCACAGCCTTAGTCAGCTGAGCTACACACTGCCCCCGGCTCAATGGCTGGAAGAATTGAGTTCGAAGGAAGGAATATTATAGGTCACTATTAAAATGGGTAACAAAAACATGCATGTGTTACAATACACTGCAACAGCCTAACTAAGGGGTGACCTGTCTGACGCATAGCCTTAGCTCTGACCGGCCTGAGAGGACATGAAGGGAACGGTGGAGGTAACTTGATTCTCAGTGCTGATTGGTAAAATGAGTAGCACTACTAACCTAACACTCAGTGCTGAACTGGAAGAGCTCCCCCCCACGCAGGAACATAAGAGATGGGGGCCAGCTAGCCGCACGGCCCGAGCACACGCCAGTCTCAGGACTTCGGGGGCCTCCGGGACCCTGTACTTCTCCAGCTGATGGTACCAGCGGTCAGTAAGCAGCGACTCGGAGCTATAGGCGCAGACATAAAGAGAGAGAATTAGTGCCGCAGTATGGGAGCGAGGGAGGTCAACACAGGATGATGACTGACGAGCAAGGGATAATTAGTGCAGAAGGAGTAATGAGATGATTTATCACAGATGAATGACTATAAAGGAAGAAGAGAGAGTAATGATTAAGGAAAGGAGAGTGAGGGATAATTAGCATCAGAAGGAGTAAAGGGTAAGAGACGATTATCACTGAAGGATGACTGTAATGGACAGGAGAGTCAGGGATGATTATGACAGAGGGACTAAAGACAGAGGAGTGATTATCACAGAATCATGAGAGAAAAGAAATGAACGCTGACTGTATTATGGGGTTCTGCCTCATCAAATGATTGTTCCTAGGGAAGGGAGCGTTTTGATGGTTTCATGCAGGTATAGCATGACCACTGAATTACAGACTAGCATGGGAGCAGTGACCTGATGTCCAGCAAAAGGCTGAGGGTAGCAAGAGCTTGGGAGAGGAGCTCCGGACCACCAGCGCCACTCTCCAGAACCTCCAGGAGCAGCTCAGCCCCCTCAAGCGAGGCCGGCCGGTGAGGCATGATGGGGTCTGTAGGGGTCAGCGTGGCCAACAGAGCTGCCAGGTATGTCTTTCTGTACTCGACATTCCCACTCAACAGCGCCACCTTCAGGTTGGCCTGTGGAAAACACAACTGTTATTCGTGACTATGACAGAGTCAAACAAAGATGAAGAACCACTCCAAAAGCTGAATGATAAGCAGCTCCTATTCTTTTTCTGCAACCTGCTATTTCAGTCCATATTATTCTCAAGTTTGAAAACCAACTAACTAAAAGAATTACAACTCAGACATACAACCTAAATAAATCCCTATTACATTCTGAGATTGAATCTAAGCCATTTCCAGATTCTCATAAAAAAAACTGAACACGACCGGCATGACGTTTGGTTAATTTTATTACAGTAATTTTTATACTGGCTGGAATCAACACCTTACTGAAAAGACGGAAATCCTATCTTTGTTTTAGTGGAAAAGACCTTCGTTATTAGTATACGTAAATCAAATGCTGAAAATACAAAATGCCTTTGTTGTAACAGGAAGGAAATTAAACTTTATCCTCCCCACCATGACGTGAATTTTTCATTCTTCTTATCGACTTATGTTTTCTTACACGGTTTTCTGTAGAAGCATTCACTTTAAACGTTGTGGTTCCCAGCCCAATAATTTGATAATCCCATCTAATGCTGGTGTGTTACCTGCAGGGCCGTCTCCAGGACTTGATGCATGCTGGTTCCTCTCCATCTTTGATCCTCCAGTATCCACCTGACCAATGCAAGCTGCACGTCGAAGCCCTGTTCTGGAAATTTCTTCCACAATTCAGCAGCCCACCGCACGTCACCAAGTCTCACAATCTCTTCGCACAGGAAGCGAGCAGCGTTTTGAAGGAAGGAAGCAGAACCCACCTGCACAGGAGTGATTTAAATCCCCCCCAAGTGAGAAAATGCTCTTTCACCAAGACAGTGCTTCAGTACAAACCACTACCCATTCCATTAAGCTTAACAGTGCATAAAATCAGATTTTAAGAATGGCTATGATGGTTTAGGAGATATATTATTTAACTTCTATTACATAATTTCTACATATGCACTTCCAAATTTAGAATAAAGTACGGCGTAAGGAGTAACCATCAACACTCATTTCAGAGTAATTCAAGACGGAAAGAAGCAATGAAACATTACTGCTCTTGGGGTATGATGGGGTCAGACGGAGAGACAAGTTCCCTACCAGCTGCTCCTGGATGGGATTAAGCAACTGCAGGAGAAGCTCAGCCTGAAGCTGCTCCAAGAATCCAGGTGAGCAGAACCCCCTCAGGTGGAGCAGAACCTGCAGGTAGGTCAACCGGATAAGGGGGCACCTCTGGGTTGAGGTTACCAACCACCATTTGGACTCAAAAAGCTCCACCACCTGGTGTAGGACATTCGTGTTGTCACTGCAAAAATAAAGAATTCACCATGTCTTATTACTTACATGTATCCTTACCATAGAACACAAACGTTAATACATTTCACATGAATTCCCCCCGTTCCTCTCCACACATACCGGACTGCAGCCAGAGCCTTCCCCAGAAGTGCACTCATCTGTAGCAGCTGCCCGTGCAGGCGGTTGTGGCAGCAGGGGTCCTCAAGATCAGGCAGTTGTCTGGCCAACCCCAGGATAATCTTCATGTGTTCCACAGGTGGTATCATGGCAACCAAGGCTCTACATGCCATCACTCTAACGTGGTAGATGGGGCTTCCAGCCAGCTGTAGCAAGGGCTTTTGGAAGTCTGATAGACTCATGGAGGGGGTTGTTGAAAGATAAAAACGTTAATATTCAACATATTGGAGTGGTCAGGCTTGAATAGGCCCCTTCCCTACTTACTGTATGCGATCCTGGGCTCCCGGCTGCAGCTTTGCCAGGAGGGTTAGGACAGGGAACAAGGAGGGGTGCAGGCGAAGTCGGGCTTCCCCAGAGGCCCCCAGGAGCTCACTGGCTGCCCCCCGCAACTCTCCCAAGAGGAAGGGCTGTAAGGCGGGGTAGTGGGTGAAAAAGGCTGAGGGAGACATCCCATGATGCGCCGATCCATCATCACTGCCTGGCCGTTGGCCCAACATGCGTGAGCATAAGGCATCTGGAACAGTGATGGCAACCAGACATCGATTCAGATCATGTATTTCCTATCCAGGCCCTTTAAATCTTTCTTAATTAAGTTAATAAAAGGAACTGGCCTGTGCTTATTGAATAAACTGCATGTCCCTTGCAGAATTGTGGGGTGGCCTAGAGCCTATCCTAGGCAGTCAGGATACGCACACAGACACACTGGTTTGTAAGTATATCTTTGTGGGGACTCTCCATTCATTTCAATGGGAAACACTCTAATCCCAACATGACGACCATAACCCCTACCCAGCCCTAACCCTAACCATAAATAAACAAACAAAATCGCATTTCTAGATCTTTGTTCGGACCTGAAAAATGGTTCTTGCAACATCAAAATGATTTGGTCCCCACAATGTAATATCCAAACAAACACACACACAGATTAAATATCTCATTCCTATGGGCATAACCCTAATCCCACTTATGACAGTCTTAACCCCTACTCAGCCCTAACCATAACCATATGTAACCAAACAAAAGACAAAACAAGTCTTTTGCCATTTTTAGTGTTTTGATCGCAGTTAGATAAAAAAAAACAACAACTGAATTTTGTTTTGAACAACAACGGACATTTGGTCTCTATAATGCAATGTGTACCTGGCCCACATACATAGACACACACACTACAGGCAGTTTGGAGATGCCAATTAGCTTAATGTCATGTCTTTAAATGTCAAAGTTTAGGGAGGAAGACATACAAACTCCAGATGTACAGACAGGAGCTGGGATTCAAACCCCCAACCCTGGAGGTGTGACATCACAGTGCCGCCCAGCGAGTTACTGTGCCTCCGACAGCCTGCATCAGCCTCCCAAACACCTGATTTCTTTTATAAGTAAGGAATAGACCTTGGATGCATGGGGAAGGACAGGGCTGGGGGAGGCTGGTAGGAGGAGGTCAGTATGGCAGGTGGGTGAGAGCGAGCAAGGTGACAGTGTCTTACTGTAAAGCTGTAATGCAGCATTCCTCATCACCCAGCAGGGGGAGCTCAGGAGTGTCAGGGACAGGATGGCAATGGGGGAGGCGAACTGGAGCATGGCCACACCCAACCCAGAACCACGCAACAGTGCCTGCAGAGCGTGAACTGCCCCAACCTGAGGGTGGGGACAATGCCACAAGGGAAGTATGGACAAAGAGAGACAGGAAGCACAGAAAGATGGACAGACGGGGTAAAACACAGTCAGAGAAACAGGAATGGATTGGACAGCTCTACTTCGATATGAGACTAAGCTCGTTAATTATTCACATCCGTGTAAACGTATGTGCGAATAATGTGAAGTATAGCATAATGGCATAATGATCTACCCTCAGTGGCCAGTATATTAGGTACATCTGCTAATTAATGCAAATAATGTGGTTACAACATAATATATATTGCCTGAAATGCAGCACCACAATGTTCAAGTACTGTTCAGCAAAGCATCCGAGAGGCATGTGGTGTAAGTGATCGTGGGTGTGGTGTGATGCATTTCTGTGTGTGTGTGTGTGTGTGTGTGTGTGTGTGTGTGTGTGTGTACCTTACCTTATGGGGACACAATGTCCCCACAACGTGACGAATACCAGTTTTTTTTCCCCACAAGGGGAAACCCAATTTAATAAAAGTCTGTGACTGTGAGAAATGAATGAGCGGTCCCCATAAAGATATGTTTACCTGACAAGAGTGTGCGTGTGCGTGTGTGCGTGTGCGTGTGTAGGTGCATGTGGGTCTGTGGACGAACAAACCTGTGGAAGGTCTAGTGTCTGGTCCCAGTTGTCAGACACGGGCTGACCAGCCGTCTCCAGCAGAACCCGCATGGTGTGGGCCAGCATGGGCCTGGCCTTGCCTGCCTCCTCTGCTGACAGGATGTACAGCACCAGCATGGGCAGCCCTGCCGCCCGTCTGGTCACAGAGGTGGCACAGCGCCCCTGAAGCACCGCCAGCACCTAGGAGAGGAAAGGGAGCTACATCTCTGAATGGCCCGTCTCTCCAGCCGGGGTCAAAATTGGCCAGGTCATTGGAAGATGGGGACTTCGGATTCTATTCCCATCAAACTGTGTGTCTACTGCTTTTTAGTCAAACTTGCTCCAATAATCCAGTTAATTAGTGAAAATAAATCATGAAAAATAAGTTGAGGTACAGCAAGAACCTGCATGTAAATTTCCTGCTAGGAATGGAGAAATGGAGAGGATACTGGCAGGACTGCTGTTTGTAAGCAGGGGCTGGTGTGTATGTGTATGTGTGTGTGTGTGTGTGTGTGTGTGGGGTGGGTAGCATACCTGCTCCAGTAGGCGACCTGGGATCACCTGCAGCTCAGTGTCACAGCTAGCCAAGAGGGTGGCACAAAACCTGGTTAATCCACAGCAGCAACCTTCCACAGCACCCTGGGGGGTAGGACACACATAGGATACAGGGTCAGTTAGGAGGGAGTAGCACTTTTAATATGATACCTTCAAGTTTGGGCTACAATGTATTCCAGAAGCCACCCAAAAACTAGGAGTGGGTAACTGGGGGAGGGGGGATTCCAAAGGTGATCTCTCTAAGGTGATCACTAATTTACAATATGAGTAAGGGACTACAGGAAATTCCCAAGGTAATACTTCGAAAACGGATGGGTGGATGGATGGATGGATGGATGGATGGAGGGATGGCATACAGGATATCTCCTTCCTTCTGACATAGACAACAACAATATCTACTTCCAACACATTGGGGCCAACCTGCACAACCCAATGAAACCATACGTGACGATCCCCCCCCCCCCACACACGCCCCCCACATCTCCAGTACACAT
>JAABNY020000039.1:36823116-36835213 GCA_015164015.2 Brevimyrus niger | reverse complement strand
CAGGGAGAACATGCAAACTCCACACACATGTAACCCAGGCGGAGACTCGAACCCGGGTCCCAGAGGTGTGAGGCAACTCCCAGCATACCCTCACTATGCAATTGGATCTACCAGGCCCATCTTGTATCTTCCTCCACCACTAGATCCAATTTACCACCAGGAAGTGATCAGTTAAGAGCTCAGCTCATCTCTTTACCCGAGTATCCGAAACATGCAGACGCGATGATACAATTACAAAATTGATCATTGAACTGCGGCCTAGGGTGCTCTGATGCCAAGCGCACTTATAAACACCCTTATGTTTCAAGATGGTGTTTGTAATAGATAAACTGTGGTTAGCACAGAAGTCCAGTAACTGATCACCGCTCGGATTCCAGTTGAGCAAGCCACTATTTCCAATCACACCCTTCTAGGTTTCAGTCATTACCCATATGAGTATTAAAGTCCCCCAGGAGAACAATGGAGTCCCCAGAAGGGGAGAACTGCCAGCTGATCTTCATTGCACCCAATCCCCACAGCTCCACCTGCAGGTGGTGGGCCGACAGGGGGGCGAACCCATGGGTTGGAGCTCGACCACCAGCCACTCACCTTCAAGGGGCTGCATTTTATTCAATTATAACTGTTATAAATACATTTAGTGAGTTCACCTACTTTATCACCATGTTGCAATAAAATATCTATATTGGGATCCCTCAATAAAGTTCCCAATTGCACATAAATGCTAAAATACCACAATAATCAAACGAAGCCCCAGCCTCGTCATGACAGCTTCCCTTGCTCCGCTGGGCTATAAATGGGTCACTCCTGCGCCCTCCCTCACCTGGAGGCTGGCCCTTTTTTTTGTCTGGGCTCCAGGTGTCTGTGCAGGTCTCCAGGACTGCAGAGAGGAACAGCAAGGCAGTCTTCTTCCTCTGGTAACTGAGGCCCGGTGCCACAGATGTGAAGGCGAGGCGAGCCAGCCAGTCCACCAGGTCTGAAACGGATTCAGAAACACTGATGCTCCCAGCAGATCCACTCCTCAGTATTCTCTTACATTAAAGTTCTTAAGGAGACAATAAATGTCCTTTTTGGGGCATGTAGACAGGCCTGCGTACTCAGCTCATTCAGCCATGAGGGAGATCAGGACAAATAAAACAGCAGGGGCATCCATACCTGCTTGTGGACACATAGTCCAAATACAACTTCACAGAAATGATTATTATTAGAGACCGCATCAACAGTCAGTCCATCCACTTCAGCCCCCCATGGATGTAGACATCTCATCAAAAGACTGCAGCAGTTTGCTTTACGGTCAAGATATATAACCCAGAGGCTGATAAAGTTAAAGTCCTAACAGGGATTCTGCTGAAGACCCTATCTCCATAAATAGACATAATCCTGCAAAAAATACCAGTTTAAATATATATGATCGACCCACAGTTCATTGCTCCATAAAAATTTCATCATAAAAATATGTTCCCGGTCTCACCAACTCCTTGCTCCAGCAGGGAGTCCATCTCCTTTTCCTGACCGTCTCTGCCACATCCTTTCCTCTCCTTCCGGAGGCGCGCCAGGCAGCCATCCCGGATACGAACCAGGAGCTTCTTCAACGTGGCCTGGAGCTGCTGGCGGAAGGGGGACGAATCGCTGTTCAAGTTGAGGGGGATGAACTGCTTAAGGGTAGCAAGCTCCAATGCCGAAGGGGGGTGTCGGATCCCGGGGCCCCCACACAGAAGGCCGAATGCAGCCAGACGGACACTATCATCCAGAGAGCCCAGAGCCAGCAGAACGGACTCCTGGGACAGGCCTTCCTCAAGGGACCAGGATCCGCCCAACATCCGCCAGGTGCCCACGAGGCAGGCCCAGGCACGAAGGTGACCAGCGCTGGCACCTGAGAGCGAAGCTTGGAGGATCTCAAAGGCTCCCGGGAAGGTGCGCAGGGTCCATGGCAGCAGGTGACTGGAGGCATTGCTCTGGAGAAGCATCACGTTTGAGGTCAAAGCCTCCAGAAGGGCAGGCCGCCACCTCTGGGCCCACATCTCTGCCAGTTCCAGCTCTGAAGGGGAGAGCCCAGGAGCCACAGCTGCACAAAACTCCCGCCTCTGTTGCTGGATCAGCGACTTGTAGGTCTCTGAGGCGCATGGAGACAGGTGATTGGTGGAGAGGCACTTCAGGAGATCCCGGGGAAGATCTGGGATGCATTCAAACACCTACAGCCAGGAGGTGAAAAACAGGCATCAGATCAGGCATTTGAGCACATGTGCCTGCTTCCCAAAATGTATCCGAGAGTTGAGCTACATGCATGAGAGGGAAGGGGGAGGAGCTGAAGCAAACATCTCTCACTAACATCCACAACTCAAGCCACATGAAGCTTCTACTCACCGTGCTGCTGCCGACATACGGTAGGAGTGCACAAAGGGGGAAGTACTTGGCCTTTGCCTCCCAGGGCAGGGCAACCACATAGCTTAGCAGGGAAGAGTACAGAGAAATCTCCATCCCTGGGAAGTGATGCCGCTCCAGGTCGAGAATCTCCAGCAGGAGGCGGAAGGAGCAGTGCACGGAGTCTGACACACCTTCCACCTGATGGTTACGTTGCACATGTTAGCCAGGAGGCTCTGTGCCAAACCCGAGACAGAGACATCTGTAGTCCCGAGGTACTCATCGCTCCCAATAAACCAACCTTGATGGAAATTTTGACTGTTATAGTATTAGCCAAGTAACCCGGAGCAGCCTCAACTTCACAAATGGCTGATAATAAAATATGGTACAATCTAATCAATAATAAATTTACCATTTAATTATTTTCAGTATTTTCTCGATTTACTTATAATCACCAATTAGATGACATTAACAATTAAACATGAGTATCAACTTCAAGGAGGGTGAAAAAACATCCAAGTATCTTTTCAAAGCCAAACAGAGAGTAGACAGATAATTGTCTTTTCACCATCCAGCTACACATTTTATCTGACAGGCACCTCGTCTGTGACCCCTGTTCTGAAACTTACTGGGCTTTCTGCGATGTTCCAAACGACCTGGACAAGCTGTCGACACAGATTAGAGTCCTCCGGCAACAAGGGGGCACTCTTCAAGTCCCATAACTCCATGAGGCACTCCTTCACTTGCCTCAGCCACAATACAAGCACTGTCAAAACCCGATGTCAACAATGAGAGACAGAAGTGGCTCTACAGTCATGCAAAAGACCCAGACCCCAGATTATGGTCATGTTCACTGTACCTTGAAAGACGTAGTAGTGACAGTCAAAGCTCTTCTCACATAAAGCTGAAACAATTGGGAACAGCCCCTCCAGAAGCAGACATCGCTAAGAAACAGAGAATCATCCCGTTTAGGACCAGATGGAGAGACACAATAACTGAGGAAAATCTGAAGGCCTACTTAAATCTATAAAAGATCCCAAACACATTATCAACTGCTATGTCCTGTAAGTGACTACAGTTTATTGAACCAGCTAGTTAACTTGCTAAATCAGACAAGTTCACACACAACCACTACGCCTAGTAAGTATGAAAACCTGTGGCCTGTACTACAAAGCAGGGTTACTGGCTTATCAGGGTAACTTGTCGGATTTAAGGTACCACAGTTTGAATGGACGTCATATTAATTCACTTACATTTTGCGCAGACTACGTTAAATCCGACGTTAAAGTTACCCCAATAAGGCAGTAACCCCGCTTCGTAGTACAGGCCCCTGCTATTTAATTACATTAGGCTAAATTAACCTTTTTTTATTTCGAACACTAATCTGGGGCTGGAACACAAAAACAAAAACATTAAAGTAGTTGTTCAGCCTGGTATAGGTTTATTCCACTTCTGAGCCCTGTTTGAGCTGTGGGTGTAACTTACTGAATGATATTAAGAGGTTCCTCCCCATCATATTACACAGTCACTGGTATAGCCTCATCCCCCAACCCCCCCCCAGGATCAGTACCTCTTTTCCGCCCCCTCCACAGAGCAGCACGTCCTTGCGGCAGCATGACAGCAGCCCTCTGCTCACTGCCAGCCTCCCCACACTATCCTGCCCCAGCCTGCACTGCACCCTCAGCTCCCCGACTCGCAGTTCCCGGGGCTCTGATACAAGACGTTCATTAACCTTAATCATTATTAATATTATTATTATTCCTATTTCACTTCATATGTGAAGCAGTAATGCTGCAGCACTATTCATTAAATGTGAGGAACTCAACCCCACACTGTGTCCTATTTAGTAAGTGGCCCAACAGAACTGTTTATCCAGAGCAACAATTAAACATTATATTCATTAACACAGTAGGACAGATTATTTTAGGAATGCAAGTTGAATTATAAATCTGATTCCAGACTGAGCATGTAGATAAAGTTTACTTCAAAGCAGAATGCTTCGTAATGTTGCCCACAGCACAATGCTTTCCTCTTAACATAAGCCTTTAACCATAGGTGATGCTGTTGACCAAGCTGACCTTGGCATGTGACCTCTAGCATGCTCCATGCAGCAGTGCTTCCGCCCTCAGCCGTCGGGGAGGTGTTGCTCAGCATAACCATGGCCGTGGCAGCCAGGAAGCGGGTGTCCCTGCTGGAGCTCTGGGCATGGATATGGAAAAAGGGAAACATGCAATTGTTCCCCCACGAATTCAACTCAAATTCAAATTTAAAGAATTCTTCTGCAATACTGAGGGCAGCATGAGGCTCAGTGGGCTAAGCCTCTGTGCCTGTGGTCAGAAGGTCACTGGTTTGGCCTCAGCACATTTATGGGTCCTTGAGCAAGGCCCTTAGCCCCCACCTCTGTGAGTACTGTTATGGGTGGCTGCCCTTCACAGCCAGTTTGCTCTCACCTACAGAGACCAAGTTGGGGGAGGCATAAAGAGAATTTCTCCACAGGGATCAACTATTGTTACTACCTTTCAAAACATCAATATTATACTGATTTTGATGAAAACTGTATACTATCAGTCAAACTTATTATGATATATAGTTTCTTATGGTTCCTAGAAGCCCTTAATGCAATCTATTCTAAATTAGGAGTAAAAGCTCATGATTCATACCTCTCCTAGGATAATATCCATCAAGTACTTTAAAATGTCTCGCAGAGGCGAGACAACGCCCCCATCCTTCCACACCAGAGGGGCTACCTCTTCAGGCAAAAGCTGGAACATCTGCAGACACACCTGTGAGTACAGGATTTAGATGGTGAGCTTCGTGCATGCAGGTCCTTTTATTAGCCACTCTAAAAATGATACTGGTGTCACAGACCACCTGACCAACCTTGACAGCATTATAACATGCGTCTCCATTTCTTAAGACCTCCTGCTCCATGATGCTGGAAAATGCCTGGTCCACTTTGTGGATCAAAGAGGGGAAAGCCTGTCTCAAAACTTCCCGGCCCACTGTGCTGTCCTCCAGGAACATGCAAACTGTGGAGAGTCCATATTCACATAAACACCACAGCAATTTTGGATAATCCCCAATAACAGTGAATTTTACAACAGACATTAGCTGTCAGTGTCAAACTCACCTGTCTGAAGTCCCTTCACCTCCAACATCTATTGGACATCAAACATAAATTACATAAACTGGCTATAACATACCTCTATCAGAAATACACTTAATAAACCAACCATAGTGTCTATGTTAATGACACAGTACCTGATCCGAATCCATTACAGCATTCAAACACTTTTGTACCTCGTTGAAAACGACAGAATGGTTGATCTCTGAGAAATGTTGCATCATCTGTTATTGGGTGTAGTTTGGAAAAACAAAAAAGAAAATTAAAAACATATTCACTGTTTATGTCACATTTATCCCAGAAAGAATGGGCAACAACCTGGTCTAGTTTCCGGAATACTGTGGAGACCAGAAGAGTTTCCAGCTGCATGGAGATGATTAACTGTATTAGAGGCAGAATGTACTTTATTTCTAGGGATTCCAGCAGATTCTTCGATATTCTCCTGAGCAGCTGGGAAGCTTCTTCCAGGTTTCTCTCCTTGCATCGCTTCACGTTGCTCCTGCACATATAAACCATAGAATGGTGATTCACTTTTTTTTATCCCGCCTGGTGGACTGAAATGATACAAAGAGACATGTTCCGTTACCATATCTGACAGCTTTCAAATAATTGTACTGTTCATTTTACCTCAAACAGTCGCCCAGATTTTTGATGAAAATATGGAATGTAGTTTTAATATTAACATGTATATCACCTCCAGCGTTTAAAAAAAGTAGACTGCACTCATCTAACTGGCGCTGCAATGACTCGTTCGGAGACATTTTAAATTTGTCTTTATAGATTTCTGACAAGCAAAGAAGACTTCACACTAAATACATGCACACGCTTCTCTATTTACTACATACGGCACGCTGGTGTAAAGAAAAAACTGCAATGAACAAGCAAAGTTCAAGTCAGAAATCGTTTACACTTCGATACTATGCAACGAACAAACGCCACCTAGCTGATTGGATGTATTACATTTCACTTTCATTTCACACGGTTTTATCTTATCGTACACGGCTACATGGTTCAAAAAGCTTTGTGCACAAGGTTATTCAAACAAAACCTCATGCATATTTTTGTGGATTAAAATACAATATTACACAATGATAATTTAATGAAGATAAATCTGTAATGACTGAGACGAAGGTGGAAAATTAAAGATGCGAGGGGCGATTCACCACTGTTGCCCGTAAGGGGCGCTGTTTTCTGCCACGTCGTCTATTGAAAAGCTTTAGTTCCTCTTGAACTGACAGGCGGGCTGTCGCAGGAGCCTCGTTGCTATGGTCATCGTGACAACAGTTCGCAAATATGGCTGCTGTAGCACTGTACTGCTGTAGTGAAATAGTGAACAATCATTCTTGATTTATTTATATATAATTATGACCATAATTTTATATAAAAGCTTGTATATTATTCTTATTGCACTTATCACTGAAGCATATGGAAATGTTGGTAAGTTTTTCGTACGTTAAATAACTATTGCTTGTTGCTTATGCGAAATAAGCTAATCTGGGGTACGTTTCTCGAAAACATAGTTGCTAACTATGTTAGCAAATTACATTATTGGAACCATGCAACTGAATGGTTCAAACTTTGTAAGGTGCTAACGAGGGCTTTTAGAAAATATGCCCCTGGTCAGCTGCTATAAACCGAGCGAGTAAACTAGCATATCAAAGAAAGAAATCAAAATATTGAATAGATTGTGGTTGTTTCTGTAGCAAAACAATATAATTCGGGTTATACGTAAATGCGTACTTCTGTCGTAATGAAATTTACGCTCCCACAAAATGATGACGTGAATGAATTTTGCATGAAGAATAATGTGGAGTATGTATGAACGTAATTATTTGCTTTTCAGCTTTCCAGCCAGCATCTATCACAGCCTCTGGACCAAAAGTGACAGCCTTCTTACTGGGAAACACCTCTGGAGTTTCTCTCACTCTCAACAGAGTCCAAGCATCCAATATAACTGGTACAGTCATTAATGAAACAAGTCACTGCTTTAAACTAAAGTTATGAATGATCTTTGCTGAATATTTCCCAAAACAATGTTAACTTTTTTCCTTCTTGTTTTGTAGGTTGTCTTCCACCCCCATCTTGTGGACAGAGAGATTCTGGGCAGTGGGCTATTACCACTGAGACCTTAACCAAGGTGGAGTCAAATATTTTACACTCCATAAGTGCTAGATAATAACAGCTTTATAATATATTTTAACTAAGCATGCATGTAAAAGTTTCTAAAAGTTGTCTAACACCTCCTGCACCACTGGTTCAATTCCAGTCCCTGCTTTGTGTGTGGAGTTTGCATGTGTTCCCTGTGTTCTGTTGGATGCTTTCCAGTTGCTCCATTTTCCTCCCACAGTCTAAAAGAATCTGTGTCTTCACATTGCTTAAAATGTGCAGTAGTAGGAAGGAAAGTGTTCCCTGGCGTCCCATCAAGGGTGTTCCCTGCCTCCTGCCTAATGCTTCCTGAGGCTCCAGGATTATTGTGGTCCTTTATTTGAAAAACAGTAATGAAGGATGAATAGATGTATAATAAATCAGCTTGATTCCCCTAGGCTCCATTTAACCAGCATTCTCCCTCAATGCTTGCTGCAGAATGTGCTGAAGGTGGAGCTGATCCTGAACCGCAGCCTGCAGCTCTGTGGAAACAACACAGACTGCTGTCCTCAGCCTCTGTGTGTGCTGGAGACACTGCTGGTGTCTGCCTGCCAGGGAGACTCGCATCAGGCCACGCTGCTGGTGCAGGCTGAGATTTATGCCCTGGACCTCCCCACTGGGCCTGCATCTTGTGAGTGAACTCCTTATATCACACATGCTTAATTTTGTAAAATGTACCGTAATACATGAACACAAGTGACATGCTTATACCACCAGCCCTCCGTATCTGTGGGGGACGGGTTCCCCATGGATACCAAAATCACTCTAAGGACTCGGGACTATATTTTAACCAGTGGCCTTTGTTATCAGCTCAGTGAAATACTCTCCTTTCTCATTACCCAGACTATCTCTGGCATTCAGCTTCGTCAATACAGCAAACCTGAATGCTAGGAATGGAAAAAATGAACGAATGACTGACTGATTGAATATGATGAGAGCCTTCCCAAATTTAACTTTCAGTGTAGTGCTTGGAGCATGGCGAATTCAAGATACAGAGGGCTGACTATTTATTTTTATTGATAAGGATTTGTAAAATTAACTATAAACATTTTTAATCTGAAGGCCAGCAGTGTATGTGTCATGTTTATAATAATTCCTGCTCTTACACTCTTGTGCTCCCAGACAATAAAACGGTGATTCCCAACCAAGTTTATCAACCATTAGGCCCATGTCCCTGTGACCTTACAGCTGGAACCTGCGACATACTTTGCTGTTGTGATCAGGTAATGCTGTTTTTATTCAGGAAATGCTGTTGTAAATTTGAGAGAGATTACTAATAATGGAGAATATAATGCAGTATAGTCATCAATGCTTGTGTTTACCATGCATTATTTCCTGACCATGTATTATATTTGCATTATTCTTTCACCTCTTTTTGTCTATCTGTTTCAGGACTGCTCCCCTGACACCCAGCGGCTCTTTAAGTCCCAGTGCATCCCAGGACCGTTTGGTGGCTCCGTTGCTCCCGTCCCTGATTACCAATGCTCCGAGCAGTCCTCTAAAAACGAACCGGATTGGTTTCCCTTCCTCTGTGTCACCTCCCCGCCAGAAAACAGCCCCTTTCTGGGTCTCTTCTACCAGGGGGAGATAATGTGAGAATGCTGCCCTATGTAGCCATGCCATTTCGGGATGTTTTCTGTATTTCTCTGCTGGATGGGTGTTTTGTTTGGGTCACCATCTGTTTAGAGTCGTTGCTATTTTTTTCTGGCCACTTAAGAGCTTATGAAATCCATCTGTGTATCTCTGAGTAACTTCTTGAATTCCCGTCCTGGGAAGCCCCCCAGATGCACGCTGATGGTCAGAGGTTCAGTAGCATGTCTCAAAACGTCATGAGGGCAGTCGGGGGGAACATGCATGCAACTCTGTGGATTTTATGTCTCTCAAATTTGAGGTGACCACGCCTCCTTCCCCGGTGTTTATATGTCTTCCATACAAAAGCATGCAGAAGCATCAAGCATTTCTTACACTCACTTCATCTGATAGTGGAGTGTTTCCTGTCCTTCTTTCCATAGCGTACCCAGGAGAAACCCATCCTTTGAGGGCCGCTCTCCTTCCCCTGCACTTCCACTCAGCTCCTACCGCCAGGGAGATCCCATTTTCACGGAGGATGGCCAGTATTTTACGATCCCCCAGGTCAGAGCCCTTCACAGTCACGTTCCATCCCAGAGATCCACCCCCCAGATCCCGTAGAACCTTCTTCACTGAGCCATATTCTGATCCGGTTGCCCCACAGAGATCCATGGTGGGTCAGTGTCTCAGCAACGCACCGGTAGCCTTCCTGCAGGACTTCCGTGCTTGGTGCCCAGGCCGTCTGCAGTCCTGCCCAACGTCTCCTGCGCTGAGGCTGAAAGTCAGGGATGGATTTGGGGGTAAGGGAGTCTCCCTGGAACAACAATGTGCTCACTAAACATTTTAAATCTGAACATTTATACCACTGCCTTTGGTGATATACTATTGTCTCTGTGGTGAATGAGTGTCTGAATCAGCATAGCTGCCCTGCAGATGTAGTACATGTTTGTAAGGATGTTCACCCCTGTCGTGAACCTGCTCTCTCCAGGTGTGGTCACAGTGCGTGTGGAGGAGGTGCTCACCAAAGACCTGAGCCCCTTTGTGTCTAGCCGCAGTCAGGCTGAGAAACGGAGCCCTACAGAGTCCTCATGGTTCTCTGGGAAAGCACAAGCCTCACCTGCAGGTAAGGTTAAATACTACACTGAGCATGCTCAGAGAGGCACTAGTTCTTTGTAACAATTCTTAGCTACAACCAGTGAGGTATTAATGGCCCTGTATCTTCTAATACAGATTAAACTGGGTTCCTTAAAGTCAGAATTGGGGGACCCTAAACTATACAGTTTCTCAGAATCTGTGAATACATATTGATTGCTAATGAACAGGGAAGGTGAGATCCTGTATTACAATTGTTTGGGTGACAGAAAATGTGTTTTACATCAGTGTTTATATATTTAGGCTTTTGCTTCCTGGGGATTTAATGAGTCCAAACTAGTGTTGGTAAAATTTATCGATTGCTGCATTGGCATGGAGCACCAGATCCAATTTGGAAATACATAGTTTCTAACATTTGCATTGGCAAAATCCAATTTATTACAATGTAGAATAACAAGTTAAATCATTTAACTTTATTGATTCATATTATTTATTTAGGGAGCTACAGGCGTTATTAGTGTTCTCAAGGGTCATCATGCCACCAGACCTCAGCAGGACGTCTTTTTTCACATTCCTGCTTGCGTTTGTAAGCTCTTGTGCACAAAAGCAGGCTCTCTTTAGGTAAGATGTGGCTCCTGGCTGATCCAACTTTTAGGGGAATAAAATTGAGCCATCTGTTTTGTTTTAGTGTTTAAGCATGTTTCATAATGAGCCAGATGGAAATTTATTTGGTTCATTTAAAAGATTTTGATAATATGTAATTATGGTAATATGGTTTTCTCTATCCGCTATGGGAAATTTAACTAAACCAGTAACTGTTTAAATGTTACTTGTTGTAATTTTGTTGGCAACACTTTACTTGAGGGGATACCAGTGCTGAGTAATAACTCAGTTACTAGTGAAGTACAAATCATGAACAAACTACTCTTGCTACTTAAGATGCAAGATGTGTCATGACTCATTAATGACAAACAAACTTGAGATCAGTATTTCACTTGTGTTATTCATTGTTTGAACCTCAGTAATTTGTTGGTAGTTCCTTCAGTAGTTCACAGAGGATTACAGAATTAACAGATTTAGTAACAAATATAGTATCTGCTTGAGAAAAACTGTGTGACAATTCATTAAAGATGAACAAACATGACATCAGTTTATAACTAAGACTGAGTTTGTTGGTTAATTAATACATAAGTCGTAGCATAATGCTACATTATTTGTGTCCCCTCAAGTAAAGTGTTACCATTTTCTTGTATTGAAAGTTTAATCTGTGACTATTGTAAACTGTTGCACGCAGAAGCAGACTCTCTATTGTGTCTTAGAAAGGGATAAGAATCACCAACTCATTCTCATATTTTTGGGGAAGTGAGGAAGAATCTGTAATACAGTGAAAAGTTTGTTTTTTGTTTGCATTGCTATATTTTCTACAGGCCTAAAAAAAGTGCTTAGTGTTTTGTTGTTTTCACCTCCAGACTGTATTCACCATAACGCACCTCTCCCATCATATTTCGCTCCCCACTGGATTATAGCACCTAAAGTCAGACTGTCACCGTGGTCACCCTCTTCACCACACCTCATGACATCACCAACATACCAAAACAACGTTTTGGGGCCTGGCCTGCACTGTTCACTGGAGTCATCAAGCGAGCAGCAGCAAACAGCCAGGATTGCATTCATTTATATACAATTCTTAGTAGCAGACCTATACTTTTATTATTTATGACCAATATGACCAATACTTTTTGACCGATAATTTTTGATTTTGTTGGATTCCCGCCCCCCCCCCCTCCCCCCCCCCTCCTTCATCCACCA
>JAABNY020000039.1:36805877-36823106 GCA_015164015.2 Brevimyrus niger | reverse complement strand
TATTTCTGGCCAAGATGACCACTGCACTTTGTCCGTTAATTTTTGATTTTGTGGGGGTCCCCCCCCCCCCCCCCAAACTATTTCTCAAACACACCCTCCCATCTCCAGTTCCCCACAGCTGTTAATGGCCAATCTGCCACAAGTTTCTCAGCCAAGTCTTACATGAGTTGGAAGTGTATTCGGCGATGCATCACAACGTATTGTGGAAAATCACATTGCATCACAATAGGGGTGAATCATATTGTATCACAATACCAACTTCATATGTATCTTTAATGTATCAGATCGGTGGCAATGCATCGAGATGTATATCACATCTTCAGTGATGGAGATGCATATCCATAATCTAATTCCATAAATATCTATAGAAGGGACAGTAGGTTGGTTACTAATGTGCATACACATAAAATCCATTGCTACACACCTGTACTTCTCCTTCAATTACTTTTCAGATGCAGACTGTGATTAAAAGGTGCTAGATGTTGCTCCTGTGTTTGCAGAGGCCCAGCAGAACTGGAGCAAGCTGTGTCAGAATACCACCTTGGCCCTGGAATATTCATTCTTCTGGAGAGCTAATGGGCTCACGGGCATCGTGCTCCGTCGGACCGTTGGCGACGTGCCTCTGGATCTGGGTGGTGAGCTATTTTGTTTATGGCATCCAGAGAAGAAAATCAAAGAACTTTATGAAAAGACAGCAATTCCTAAGAAGTGGCTCTACATCTCTCTCCTCCCAGCCACTTTGACAGTCTGGTTCTCAGCTGTATTTGTGAACAGAAATGCATCTGGCCAGCCCAGCTCCAGCAACCCAGGTCTGTGTCATTTCAAACCTTTTACATGCATTAGAACCTGAAATCTGTCCATTTCAGTTATTCAGGGACAGACTAGAATGTTCCCTCAAGACAGGAATGCTGACAAGCTTTTGTGTGGCAGAACAAAAGAGATTGAAAGAGACAGAGGGAACCCATAAAAACTGGTTTTCTTGGTTCTCGATGGATTTGGGGGGGTTTTTCACTTTCACAGTAGTGATGGTTAGAACCTGGATGTTCCCCTACTCATGCATGGTAATGGAGTTCCTGTGACTTTGGGGTCCCAGGTTATATCGTTGGCAAGCCAATCATCGGGGGCTCTGTGGACAGGGACACGGGGGGAGTGAGGAGGACACCCATCAGCATGTGGCAGCCAGGTATGGCAGGGATGAGGGTACAGGGTCAGCAGGCTGCTTGTGTGCATCTTTGCTGAGCCCTGGAGTCTCTGTTCACCTGTTTTAACACCAGTGGGAGATGGACTCTGTGCTTCAGCTGGGAAAAAGCCAGTCCTGTTTGGAGAGAATTCAACAGCAGGGTGCCTGGTGCTCCTGAACATGCAAGACCTGACCCACTGTAACCAGCTCAGGTGTGTACATGCTAAACACACTGTAACTAGCTCAAGGGTGTGTACATGCTAAACACACTGTAACCAGCTCAAGTGTATCTCACACTAAACACACAAAGTTCATATATTTTTATCATTTTCCATTTGTTTTCTATGGGCATAACTGTAATCCAAACTAAACCCTAATCTCTACCCAGCCCTCACCTTAACCACAAGGAACTATTTAAAATACAAGACTTCTGGCTATTTTAGTTTTTTGATTGCATACACAACGTTTTGTAAAAATTGAAACTAATATTGTGGGCACCTGAAAACGTCCCCACAAGTTAAAAAGTCACAGGTTTTACCACATTGTGGGA
This sequence comes from Brevimyrus niger, assembly GCA_015164015.2. NCBI lineage: Eukaryota > Metazoa > Chordata > Actinopteri > Osteoglossiformes > Mormyridae > Brevimyrus > Brevimyrus niger. The sequence continues at coordinate 36,821,376 of JAABNY020000039.1, read as the reverse complement.
GCGTTTGGTTCCCACAATGTTTTAAATACAAATACATTGTAACTTGCTTATAGACTGCCTAAAATCTTGTAGCAGTGTAAGAAAGCCAACAACAGCTTTGAATAGATAAGAAATGCAAAAGTTCCTGGCATATGTTTTTTTGCTAGAATTATTTGCTATTCAGAATGTATGTAATGAGACTAAACTTCTTTGACTCTAACCTTGTGTTTAACAGGGAGACCATCCACAGAGGTCTGGGTGATTTGGTGACTGCGTCATATGTAGCCAAGAATGGCAACCCTAACTCATTCAACTTGGACGAATGGGTGAACATTACCTGTTAGTTCTTTTCATGAAGTCATCTCTAAGTCGATGAATTGTGCACTAATAATATGTCCTTCTGTAGCCTTAAATTAGGTCAGCATATATTTCATTATGGGTTTCAAAACGAAGTCAAACATTTGGTTATTGCCAACCATGGAATTAATTATAATTGTTTCAGCTTTCCCTGTAATACTGTGTACTTTTTGCATAAGTTAATTTTTGTATATTATGGCCTGTCATGCAGATGTACTGCTGAATGCCACCACCCCTGTGGAATACTCTGTTGGTGTCTGTAAGGACATTCCCTCCCACCTGAACATTCACATCTTCAGCACTGTCAATAGGCATGGCACCAGTTATCAGATCCAAGCCTTGGAGGTCAGGTGGGACGATTTAAAATACATTCTAAGGTACTTAGAACAAAAAACTTGGCAGGTTCTCTCTGTTTATTTCAAATAACCTTTGGGTAGTTATAGTAGAAATGAGGACTCAGAAGCCTAAGTGAGTAACATTAGCCTGTGCTAACCAGTCACTGCCATGATTAACCCGGTATAAACCAGTTATGTAACCAATGGGAAATGGTTTGAATTAGTCGGTATGCAATATGCTCACCCATTTGGGATTCAAAGCCTCATTTCTTTTGTTTCACACCTGCAGCTTAATCACTAGTCTGCACAAAATTAGACTGCTCTAAGCAGAATATTTTACATAATAATAACTCGCCTTTCTGAGTATTTTAAATTAGACTTTGTATACTAGATTACCTTTTTCATTATTTTAAGGATCTTCCTGGTTAATGACAGTGCATTAACTGTGTTTGCTCCGATAGTTACACCTTGTCCACATGGTGGGTGGGCTGTGGGGGTGGAAATCCCCGGGCCTGTCAGGACTCTGCCATTACCCAGGGCTTCCCTGTGACTTCTACTGTCACATTTATCAACATTCCTGCCCAAAGTCCACAAATCAAAACCAGGTATACCCCTGTCACGCATGTCACATGTCCACTCAGGTGGCCTGCTTGGGCCTAATGCTTGTGATGCCCTATTTTGTGGGCTGAGTGGTGTGATTTCAGTAGCCTAGAGATTCTGCACAATCAACATGCCAAGACCCCCAAAGTGTATTCTGATCAGACCTTTCATCTGTCAGGTTCCAGATCAACTATACAGAGTATGACTGTGACAGGAATGACATCTGCTGGCCCCAGCTTTTCTACCCATTGACAAGATATTACACAGGTCAGGCTATTGCCATCTTCACTGCCAGCTTCTGCTGTTCTACGGCAATTGTTTAATTTGGTGGCTACCTCAGCTGCATCACAGAATTAGGTATTGCAGTACCATTCAAAAGTTTGGACATACCTACTAAAACTCATTTTTGTTTTTTAGCAAAATAATGACCCAAAGCCCAAGATTATGTAGCTATTATTATCTTATGAACAAGTAAACAGATGGACAGATGACCTGGCTCCCATAATCTCTCAAGCTAAAACCTGTAGAGCTGGATGGGGATGAGTTGTATTGAAAAGTAAGAGCAAGGTAGCCAGCTTGTGCCCAGAGCTTCCTTCAAGACTGTTGGAGGAGTATTCCGGGTGGCCAAAGCTGGAGCCTGATTGAAGGTCATCAAAACAAAAGGAGGCTATTTTGAAGAATCTAAATCTAAATTTTTGAGGTGTTGAACACTTCACTTGATCATTGCAATATTTGTTACATATTACTTCATTTCCTAAAAGCCTAGCCTTTTATTTTAAGGTGAATAACATTGCTAGAAGAGATAATTAAAAGCAGGTGTGTCTAGACTTTTGACTGGTATTGTGTCTTTAGCACCTCTTTTACTCAGAATGAAGGGTTCTAAAGATGTTTCTTGACAATATAAAGCATTACTGGCAAAATATATAGGTTTTTATGACGTAAATACAAGTTCAGTTTGTTTTCCCTCTATCTCCGCCAGGTGAACCCTACTCAATCTCGCTTGCTAAAGGGCTGATTTTGGTCTTCCTCTTCATTGCCGCCTCCCTACTGGGAGCCCCCTGGAGACAGATTTGTCAGGCCTGGAGCACTGCAATTTTTTGAAGGTCAACTATGTCTGAGGTGGGGCCAGAAGAGTGCTTCAGCTGACTGAAGGAAAGATGCAGGCCAAACCTCAGATTTAATGAGGCTTCATTGCTGGAAGTCTTGGAATACAGTGCATTTCTTGTTCAAAAGTGAAGTAGCTTTTGTGCTCAATTTAAATGATGGCATGATGAGAACAGTACAATTTGAGTATCCTTTAATGACTCCTTTGTAGAATGACGGGGTGCACTGAAATGGATTTCCCTGTTTATTTAATACACTCTGTCAGGTTGCCTGGTTTTAAGTGTTTCATTCTATTGAATTTACCAAATAAATGCATAAAATTTTAGAGGTGTTGACAAAGGAATGGCAATGATTATGTAGATGATGTTTTCACAGGTTTTATCAGGTCAAAAGTTTACATTTCCTATTGTGTATATATGGATTGTGTACATACAATTTGACCACACGATTAGGAAATTGTTTTGAGAATAAACTTTAATAATAAACTGCGCGCGTGAATGTGCGTCATTGCGTAGTTGTAACTTTCGTTGATTTCGTGGGCCGTCTGGATTCTGGTCGGTTTCCCCGCCTACTGGAACTAAGGGAAAGCTACTGGTCGGCCACCGCTCCTAGTTCGCTGGACTGTCGTCTGACGATTTCTGACAAACTACGTGGAATAAAACTACGCTGCGCTCTGGGAGGGGTGGATTTTCTAAATACCAACATGCGGCTGCTTGACGGCGATCTCCGGAAACGTTTATTGCGTGACGTTCTGTAGTTATACGGCATATGACAAGAATATCTAGTTTTGCTACTTAGTCAGCAACTGTTACAGTGTAAACCTGCGCACTTTACGTAAATTACTTAGACCGGCTTAACTGTGCTGGTAGTGAAATTAGCCGATAAATTGCCTCTCTATTCCTGTTGTAGAAACTATTTAATAACCTTAACTAACAAGTGCCATTTAAAAAACTGCGATATCTTTAGTTGTATGGGTGATCAGCGGAAGTACGGAATTGGCACAGGGTTTGATTGTGCGTTGACCCGAGATCTGCAGTCGGGCGGCTCGGCGTTTTCACGTCAGGTTTGTGTCCGGTACGCTAATGGTGGACGAGCGGCCGCCTACGGACGGCAGTAGGTAGCGGACCAGCCAGCCTCCGAGAGGTCCAGGGGAGGTGGAGGAAGACGACATGGGCTCGCTGTTCCGGAGTGAGGAGATGTGCCTGGCCCAGCTCTTCCTGCAGTCGGGGTCGGACTACGACTGTGTCTGCGAACTGGGAGAACTGGGGCTGGTTGAATTCAGGGATGTAAGTGTTGAAGCGCATCTGATGCGGAAACTTTGCTAATGGCTCCAAAGTCGAATTGAAGACCGTGGCTCTGGAGTTTATTCACTCCTGTACACTGCACAAATATAATTTTATCATAAAAGAATATTTTAATTGCAACTATAATACATTTTGAACTCCTATACGTTTGCGTGAACATCGAGGTCCCTCAAGGTAGTTTCAGCGTCTTTTACAGTGGTTAGTATCCCATGGCAGGTCCGTGGTTGTTTGCTCACAGGTTATCTGGCTAACAGCAGGAACATAGATTACGTATTTCTTGACATACAATAAATATATATTTTTTGACACTCTGACATCAATCTGATGGAGTGTTGCCTGCACCCTTCGGGGTTTACAAGAGGAGTAAAACCTTACTCTTTTTTTTCTGTAATGTAGCATTTCCAAGAAGGTATAAGTAACACAAATAGACCAGCAGATGTCTTTCACGTATTTATATACCCAAAATCACAATACAGCAACAGTGTGTGAGAGGAAGGGGTGGATATTGTGTTTCTTGCAGAATTCTTTACACTGATATTGAACAACAGAACATAAGATGAAACCTGACAAAATCAAGCATGCAGTTATTCCTGCATAAGTAACCAAATAATCAAGACCAAAGATATATCCAGATAATTCTGGAGGAAAATTTTTGCTGTTAGTAGTCTTTGATAGAGATTAACCCTATTTATTTTCCCTGTTTTAGCTTAACCCCAGTGTCAGTTCCTTCCAGCGTAAATTTGTCAACGAAATCAAGAGGTGTGAAGAAATGGAGAGAATTCTAGGTAGGGTGTCATTACAGAGCATTGCTGTGCCATTAAAGCATTATGTTTGTAAGTAGAGCTGAGAGCCTCTCATTTTACCCTTCGTTGTGCACTGACACAGTATGGGAACCGTGGAGAAATACAGATACTTGCGTAACATAAATATATGCAACAGATTTTCAGGTGAAAATGTCTTTTACTTTGTAAATAATTTAAGACAGTGTAATTCTGTGTTACATTTGTCTTCTAAACAGACACATTTTCACATTCATAAATATGTTAAATTGCAGTACATTTTGAAGAAATTAACTTGGTACATTAGACACTTCCTGTATTTTGGTATGTGGTTATTTGTTTCTTGAAATAAGGATCAGGCTTCATCACTACCAAACTTTGGCCAGACAATTTCCTGTTTGAGCTGCCTTCCTTATTGTTAGGAGAGAGGTGCTACTTCTTGATGTTGGGTTTTCAAGTGCTTCACAGGGAACAGCTTAGGCGGGTCAAAGTGGGGACATATCTGTAGAAATAGCATTGGTTTTGACCCATACCACTTCAGCTTAGAAAGGGATTTATGTTGAACGTGACCCTTGGTCATCATGCCTGCTCTGGTTTTCTAATCGCCTGAAGAATTCTGATGGCTGGTTCTCAGGCACCACATTGTATTTTGATGTTCTACTTAAACCTTGATTTGCGTGATGAGGGTGTTTGCATCTTGTTGGATGCTGCATGTGTGCGCTGCTTTCCTGAGTCAGGCCATCTTCTCTGGCAGGGTACCTTCTGAGAGAAATTAAGAAAGCAGACATCCCTCTTCCTGATGGTGAGGTCAACCCTATTGCCCCATTGCCGAAACATGTACTGCTTATAATGGTAAGTTTTGTTTGTCTATCTGTATTCTCAAGATTTCTTTCAGTGAGTACACTAATGTTGTTCAATGTTGCCAAGTTAAACTTTTAAGAGCTCAGTTTAATTTAAAGTGTCTTTTGGGGGATGTAGGCTGTTTTTTTTTTATTTGGTACCTGTGTAATTTTAATACTTATAATTAAAAGACTTAATTTGGAATGCTGTTCTGGTGAAATGTAAGTAGTATCATTGATTTAGGGTTTTTATATTCCTACACTATTGTCAAAATTACTAGGGGACATTCCAGGACCCTGTAGGTAATCTTTGATCTGAAAAAGCAAGTGCACATAGAGCCCAGAAACATTTCCCATACGTCACACATGGTGTCGGGTGGGTACAGGCAAGGTGACCTGTTAACTGTTAAGCCCAGACACTAAGGTGATAATTATGTGTCGATTAAGCAAAGATCTATCAGTCAGGTAGACGGCGCAAGGGGTTGCAGATTTGATTTGATTATGTGAAGATTTCGGGAGCTCTGACAGCTGGCTTATTTCAGTGGGCGGGTTTTGTTCTGCCTCCCACAGGAGCAGCTTCAGAGGCTTGAGGTGGAGCTGAGTGAGGTGACCAGGAACAAGGAGAAGCTGCAGAAGAACCTCCTGGAGCTGAGGGAGTACATGCACATGCTGCACATCACTCCGAGCTTCGTGCGCCGTACCGCTGAGGTGGGCCCAGCCCCCAGATGGGGGGGACAGCGACCCGTACGGGGAGAGAACAAATTCCCTCTCTCTGGATGGTGGAGAGTGGAAAGTGTATTCGTTTTATTTTCTTATTTACTTTTTTTCCCCAGTTCTTGTGCATCACTGGTCATGTGTGCTGCCCTTGTGCTAATCAGAGGATGAATTTTGGCCTGGGGTGTGGAGAGAAATCATTTCAGTGTCACCTGACCAGGCATTTTTTTAAATGAATCCACTGGATTATGCTGGGTTCTTTTAACAGTCAGTGGAGTTCAGCAATAAAGCTAAAGGGGTGGCATAGATCTCGCCACGTGAAATTCCCGAGGTCTTCAGTTACGCTTTGGTGTCCTCAGTGAGAGGTCACATGATCTGGGTGGAATGGGCAGTCTTGTTTTTCCCATGTCAGGCTGACGTGAGGAACGTATGTTGCTTTTGTGCTGTATAAGACACTAAGGGTTGATCTGGCACTCAGTCCTGTGCATTGCAATCATCATATAATGGTTTTCACAGTTAATGATGTTGTTTTTTTGGATTTACCAATTAGTAGCTGCTTTATGGATGTTGCTAGGGGAGGGTGATACATTAAAAATATCATATCACAATTTTTTTAAAGCAGGATTACAATCCACGATCTTATCACAATTCTTTTTCACATTGATTAAGACTACTTTGCAAGTTATTGAATAGTACTACCAAAAATAAATTCCATTATTTTCAAACATTTTACGATTATAAAGTAAGAAAACAAAAAACAAAATGACAGCATACTGTTTTGGGTGTTGACTTTTGAAGGTTTGGTGTATTACCATCCGACATTTTGTAAATGACTGTTGATTTTCGAAAATATAAACAACTTCCATATTATTGATGTTGAATTATTTTTTAGAGACCAACTACTCCATGTCGTTCATGCCACTACATTGCCAAACAGGGAAATGTGTTTCATGTTGCACGATGCATTTTGGTGTTTATTGGTGCATCGAAATGGATTTGGCTGTCGAAACAACTTGCATGTATGAGCTAAAGAACTGCAGCTGATAGTATCATGCTACAGTGCACATCCTGTCGCTCCCTAACACCAAATCGTGGAGACATTTGAATCATTTTCAATATAATATTGTGAAATCGCACATCCATATAATTTTAAAAAGCTTAAATATATATTTTTTGATTTGGATAAATTGAGAAAATATGTATCGGGTATAACTAGGAAGTGATTATTTCTGTTGATTGCACCTATTACTGGACTTACTTACCCTGATGTACCATATTAGTTAAGGGTTTGGACCATGGGAGAACCTGTTGGTTGGTTAGTCCAGAAAGCTCCATTAGATACCTGTGAGTGGTTCATGGTGACACCCTAAATAGATATAGTTTCTGAGTGGAGTTCTCTGCACCGATCCATCATGCCTGTGTTGTGTCCCCGGTGTCTAGCGAGAGCCAGTGCAGGCACAGTACGAGGAATTTCCCTTCCTGGAGAAGGACTCTGTGATGGACTACACCAGCATGCAGAGGCTGGGAGCCAAACTTGGGTGTGTATCCTAACGCCATGTTCACCCTTAAACCAGGAATAGGAGATAGGAGGCTTCATTTCTTGCATTACCATGTGCTGTCTGTTACTGACAGGTTCAGTCCACTTCATATTGTTTGTTTTACTGATTCCCATTGGCAGTGATTACAGTTCACAAATAATACCACCCCCAACAGGTTTTTTTTGTATGAACCAATTTTTTTTATATTTATGTTTACGTTATTATGTTCACTCCCTGAAGGCCAGACACAGCCTTGCAATAAATATATTGCAATTTACATTGGTTCTATGATGTTGTGGCTGACGCAAGTCATGGAAGGTGAATATGTGGCTTAACAGCTGCTTACCTTTGGTCTCCTGGGTGCAGGTTTGTCTCAGGCCTCATCCACCGAGCAAAGATTGAGGCTTTTGAGCGCATGCTATGGAGGGTCTGCAAAGGCTACACTATCCTCAGCTACTCTGAGATCGATGAGTACCTGGAGGACCCAGATACGGTGCGTTGATTTGAGAATTGTTTAGGTTGACAAGTGTGTGCAGAACCCAGACACAATGTGAATGGAGATGGTGCATGGAATCATGTGGCTCTGGTGATTTAAGGCATTTATGAGTTGGGGTGGTTTGATGACTGTGTATGTTTTGTGCTCACGATGATGATGTGCTGTTGCTCACTCTAAACAAGAAGTTTTAACTGGGCTCTATGTTTAATGTCACTGAGATGCTTTAAAAATGAGTGGAACGCAGGCAGGTTCTCAGTTAAACTGCCATGGTTCATACTGTCCCTTGTCTTTGCAGGGTGAACACACCAAAAGTGTTGTCTTCCTTGTCTCCTTCTGGGGGGACCAGATTGGGCAAAAAGTGAAAAAGATCTGTGACTGGTAACTGAATCCTTCATCTGTCTGACATTGTGAATGTCAATAGGTATTGGTGATTTCTTACGATATTTATCTTTTTCTGCAGCTACCACTGTCACCTGTACCCTTACCCAAACAGTAATGAAGAACGAGTGGAGGTGGTGGAAGGCCTCAGGACTCGCATCCAAGACCTGAACATCGTAAGTTTTCTGGATGTCACAGTAAAAAATTATGACAAAACGGTTTCCATGTTCTTAATCTGCTGGATCTGCTACCATGATCCACATCATTTGCATGCAATGAATTGCAGAGGTAATTTTGAATACCCTGAAAACTTCTTAATACAATCAAACATTGAGGTATCCAGTGTTGTAAATTAAGCTCGCCTGCGTACCTGGCACAAGTTCTTCAGGCGAAGGGTGAGTACAAAAAACTGAACACTAGTCTGCTGACTAGTAAAAAATTGCATGTTGGACTACATTAATACTGAACTAGCCGACTTGGCTAGTAGTAAAAGTTCCATGGATATATTCTTACTGGTTGTTTGAAAGTAAGTTGTAAGGCATAATAACGATTTATAAGCAAAGTGACAAGTAAATGATTTCTTATATATTTGTTTTGCCATTACACTCATCTTTGTTTTAATATATATTGTAAATATGTCAGATTTATGCCAGTTTGTTTTGATCCCAGATATTTGATCACCAAAGACTTTGGTACATGAAGATGACTAAATGGTGCAGTTGCATAATTTAGATAAATAAATAATAAAAACGTAATTTCACTATTTCTGGCTCCTTCCATTGAATATGTAGGAGCTCTCATGTGTATGCTTGAGCTATTCACACCTGGCCATATCCCCCCACCCTTTTATGGTGCTGATGGGGATGTATCTAGATTGTGTTTCACCGTTGCGTTGTTCATCAAATTACCATGCGAATGCGATTTGAATACGGGCTAATGCAGCTATTTAGAATGTGAATAGCGACCTTTGGGTGAGAGCTGTACTACACGCCCCCGATTCAGGTAAAACAAAGTAAGGTGACATGACTTTTTTGCCTATTTAACGTAATTTTAAAAACTTTAATACTTCTGACAATGGACGTTTTGAAAAGAAGACATTACGGATTTAGTCAGCGTTTTTTTTCCATGATTCTACATAATGACTTCAGCGAGATATAAACTGAGATAACATGAGAAAGATACACGGCATCGCTGACGATGCACTCGCCCCCAGATGGTTAAGCGTTTATGCCAAGGAGCTTACTACTCAGGTGGGAACTTTGAGGCAATAGGATATAGAGAAAATGATCATGACTGAACAGTATGCTTTAGCTATGTTATTGTGCAGAGAGGCAGAAAGCATAGATGTGGACTGCTGTTGAAGATAACTTATTGGATGTAAGTGGTAACACTGTTAACAGGCGATTTGTGATTACCAATGAGAACTCATTGCCTGTGATCAGAAGGTCACCTGTTCAAATCCTGTGGTCAGCAGAATGATTTCTCTGTTGGGCCCTAGAGCAAGATCCTTAACCCCAGTTGCTCCTGGGAGTACCTGGCCCTGCTTTCTCAGTTGTATGTCTCTTTGGATCAAAGCATCTGTTAAATAAATAAATGTAAGTGAATGTTAGTCATGTGAAGCAGGATGATTAACATGTTTATGAAAGTGAATTTTTGGGATTTACTTTCATCTGATTGCCCAGTCACAGCTGATGGTCACTTTACTGGGGTAATGTGTAGGATTAGCCGGAGTAGTATCTTAACTCCATGACAAGACATCAGTGAGATTTTGAATCTTGGTGTTTATTGTGTCAGCTTCATTTGCCCACATAGAACCTCAGATACTTCATAATTTGACAGTTTGAGAGTTAAGTTCTGTCAGTGCTTAATTCTAACTGTTCAAAGATGGATGTTTACCTGGTATGAATTTGTTTCACTTCATGTTAAAATTTAGTAATATTTCAAACCATCTGGCTTAAACACAATGCAATGTACAACATGTGGTCGAAAGTATTTGGACACCTGGCCATTACACCTACAGGAACTTGGCAGCCCATTCTAAGTTTACAAGCATCATATGTTGTTGGTCCCCTCCTGTAACAGCTGCCAGCTCTGGGAAGGTTTTAAACAAGATTTTGAAGTGTGTCTGTGGGAGTTTTTGGCCTTTTGTTCAGAGCAACGTTTCTGAGGTCAGGCACTGATGTTGGACATGAAGGCCTGGCTCACAAACTCCATTCTAGTTCATCCCAAAGGTGTTTGACGGGGTTAAGGTCAGGGCTTTGTGCCGGCCAGTCAAGTTTTTCCACATCAAAGTTACTCAACCGTGTCAAATTGGACCTTGCTGTGTGCACTAGGGCAGAGTTATACTGGAACAGAAAAAGGCCTTTCCCAGATTGTTCCCTAAAGTTGAAGCATAGAATTGCCCAAAATGCACTGGTGTGCCAAAGCATTAAGAGTTCCCTTCACTGGAACTAAAGTGCCTAGCCCTTTATAGGAATTTACAGTTATTGTGTCAACGGAGTATCAGTGATTTTACACGCTATGTGCCTCAGCATTCAGTAGCCCCACATTTATTTCACGTGGTCTGCTATTTCATGGCTGAGATGTATTTAATTGGTTCCTCTTTGCAATAATACCGCTTACACTTGACCATGGAATATACAACGGGGAAGAATTTTTTCACAAACTGACTTATTGCAAACACGGCATCCTTCGACAGTACCACACTTGAATTCACTGAATTCTTCAGAACCACCTATTTTTTCTGAAAATACTTGTTAACCTGGGTCTGAATAAAACACCAGAATTAAGAGATGTGTCTCAGTACTTTTGTCCATAGTGTGTGTTTGCCTGCCTTTTTTTACTTTTATTCTTTTCTGTCTTGGTAATGATTTATTTCTTGGGACCAGGTCCTTCATAGGACAGAGGAATATTTGAGGCAGGTACTGAACAAGGCCTCGGAGTCTGTCTACACATGGGTGGTTCAAGTCAAGAAGATGAAGGCCATCTACCACATTCTAAACCTGTGCAGCTTCGATGTCACCAACAAGTGTCTCATTGCTGAAGTGTGGTGCCCAGTCAATGACCTGCCTGCCCTACGGAGGGCACTAGAGGAGGGTTCGGTGAGTCTCTGCTGACCTTTATAGAAAATTGCAGTTGTAGTTGAGTTAGTACTTCCCTTCAATTCTCGGCTGCATTTGAAGTCGCGCACTATACAATTAAACAAGGAAAAAGTATGCATTATAGCAATGGTAACTTTGTACAGTTTCCTGATGCACTATGTTACCTTTGAACGTCTGGGCTTTGACTTTTATTGACATGTCCTGCATAACATGAAGTAACAAACAAATCCTATATGGCTGTGACTTTCACAGTCTAGACTTGTGGGATTGAATAGTGTGCAGTGTTCACACACATCATATTTTGGCCCGATGTAGGGTGCCATTACCGACCATTTTGTGCCCTAATATGCACTGCAGTACACAGTATTATGTCTAGTTTACTATTTTGCTGCACTATTTAGTGTGGAATTGTGAAATTTCAGACGCCACCCTTCTCATCGCTTAGCCTTCCAACTTCTCAGTTGCTAATGAAATCCTTCATGAACTCCTGTTGTAGTAGCTGTAACACACTTAGTACATTAACCATGTATCTAGGGAGCTATGGTAGCTGAATTGAACTGGCAACTGAAGTACAGGTTTAATCTGAATAGCTACCTACTAGTCTTTGGCCTAAACCATGTTGGGAGTTGGATGGATCTTAACAATTACTGCCTAAAGTCCTGGTGCACTTGCCGCATCATGATTTTTAGGTTATAGACAATTCAATAAGTGCTTCAGTTAGTCATGGTTGATTGTGTGAATGATTTGGCATGGGGCAGTAAATGAATAGTTATAGTTTTTATATTTCCATGGCCACCAGCACAGGTAAAGGGACTTTGCTTTCATTTCCTGCAGAGAAAAAGTGGTGCTACTGTCCCTTCTTTTGTGAACCGCATCCCAACCAAGGACCCACCACCCACTCTTATAAGGACCAATAAATTCACCTCGGGCTTCCAGAACATTGTCGAGGCCTATGGTGTGGGGAACTACAGGGAAGTCAACCCAGGTAAGGGCAACCATCTGTCTTCTAACTGCTTATCTCAAGCAGGGGAACTGGAGGGCCTGTAGCACAATAAGGCATGGGACCACTCAAGCTCGAAAAAAATAAATTGTATCTGAGGTTTTGTTTTCCCACCTGCTACTTTTGCTAACCTGATTTTGTGTTTTCCTTTCAGCTCCGTACACCATCATCACCTTCCCGTTTTTGTTTGCGGTGATGTTTGGTGACCTTGGGCACGGCATCATCATGGCTCTTTTCGCCTGGTGGATGGTACTGTTTGAGGACAACCGAAAGTTGAGACAGACGCGTAACGAGGTGGGTACGGCTACCCTCCAGGCCCATGCCGTGGTCCATCATTACTGCTCTACCATGACATGCCTATAACCAGGGTCCAACATCTTCCACAGTTCTTGACCACATTCTTTGAGGGCCGCTACATCATCTTGATGATGGGCCTCTTCTCCACCTACACCGGATTGATCTACAATGACTGCTTCTCCAAGTCTCTCAACATCTTTGGCTCAGGCTGGAGCGTTAAGGCCATGTTCTCTGAGAATCATTGGAAGTGAGTTGGGAGGGTGTCCTGTTGGGGAATTTTTTTCAATGGTTGAAACATTGTGTTAACCAGCATTTTTGTAAACAAGTCATGTTTTTAACTGGTCTTTTTTTTCCACACCATTAATAGGAATGAAACTTCATTTCTGCGCTCAAATGCCTTGCTAAGCCTTGACCCCAGTGTTCCTGGGGTGTTTGGAGGACCCTACCCCCTGGGCATAGACCCGGTCAGTTCTGGTCTTATTATCAAAGCTTTGGAGTCCAAAAGTATCCTGCTGTTCAAACTACAACAAATAAGTGTGCTGCATTGAAGAACGTTCCCATGTGTTTTTATGTCTTTGGTGTTGCAGATTTGGAACATGGCAACAAACCGTCTCTCCTTTCTGAACTCCTACAAGATGAAGATGTCTGTGATCCTGGGCATCATTCACATGAGCTTTGGGGTTGTTCTAAGTGTCTTCAATTACCTGTAACTATCCTTCTTAAGGGGGGTAGTTTGTGGTTTTTTGGTTGAGATTAGGGGATACAGTGTAAAGGAAAATGAATTTTAGTTACTCCGTTATAATTGTTGAAGTGAAATGTTTTGTGGTTGACTTCTGATGGTGTTTTGTGACCTTTTGCCCTTGGAGAGTACAGGTGCATCAAAGATGAAGTTTCTCCCAGAATCCCAAATGTGTGTTCTTAACCCCGCTACTATTTTCCTGGCCCATCCCCACATTCCCAAGGCACTTCAAGAAAAAGTTCAACCTGTACTTGGTGTTCCTTCCGGAGCTGCTCTTCCTATTGTGCCTCTTCGGCTACCTGGTCTTCATGATCTTCTACAAGTGGCTGGCCTTCACTTCGGTGAACTCGCATCTGGCTCCCAGCATCCTCATCCACTTCATCAACATGTTCCTCATGCAGGGCGATGCTGTGACATCGCTCTACCCTGGGCAGGTTAGTTCCAGATGAGGGGGGTGGTATTTATGTTTGCATTTTAGCCAAGGATTGTAGGTCGTGTAAGAGATCTATGCTGTGCTGTGCAAAAGAGGAATGGACTTCCCATTTGAATTTGATTTAGATGTTGACTGATATGCAAATAGGAGGCAGTTTTTTAATTGTATTGTCAGTGGTTCTCAGTTCTTTTCCTGGCTCCCCCCATGCCAGAATGTTTTAATTCCAACCCTACATTAATCAGGCTGATATGGTCCTTAATAGGCTAATAATGAAAATGGCACATTGAAAGAAGTGTGGGTTGGAATATTTTTAAAACATTTTGGCAGGAGGGGTCACTAGGAACAAGATTGAGAACCAATATTTTAAGCCACTATGTTTTAGAATGATGTGTGTTGGGTTGGATATCTCACACTAGTGTGTCAGTGATTTATAGCTTTATTATTGGTGCTTCATCTATCGATCTCTGGCATCAGAATCAGTCATATCTGTGTAATAATCTGTGTGAGTGACTTGAGCTTTGTGTGGCCCCAACAGGCAGTTTTCCAGGTGCTCCTGGTGGTGATCGCATTGCTGTCTGTACCAGTGCTGCTCCTGGGAAAACCAGTCTACCTCTACTGGCTGCAGCATGGGGGCAGAGGGCTGGGAATGTACAGGGTCAGTCTGGTTGGGAGGGGTCATCTCACGGTTACATTATGCATGAATCATCATTGCTTCATTTGTATTTTCTTCTCTCTCTGAGTGCCGTCAGTTAAGGATTTCTGTGACTGTCCTCTGACTTTGATCCGCCCGATCTCAATCTGCCGCCCAGGGATACGAGCGAGTACGACACAGCAGCGACGAGGAGCTGTGCCTCCTGCGTGACCAGGATATGGAAGAGGGTGGTAGTCATAACAACCACTCCTCCAGCAGAGAGGACCGGTCGGAGGAGGTAGGAGTATTATTGTGAATATGTCAGTAACATTTCACCAGTGCTGATAAATGAGGAAGTTACTTTCCCTATTTTTGCGAATCATCCTTTTGTGCCCGTTGAGCACGTAGCTCAGTTATGAATTGCAGAAGTACAGTGCTGGAAATGTTTATACATGTACTTCTGTATGGTTGCCTACTACAAAAGTTAAAGTTATAAAAGCTGAAACAACGACATCATGGTGTCGTCTCCCATGTGCCAGTTTGACTTTGCGGAAGTGTTCCTGCACCAGTCCATCCACACCATTGAATACTGCTTGGGCTGCATCTCCAACACGGCCTCCTACCTGAGGCTGTGGGCTTTGAGCCTGGCACATGCCCGTAAGTATTGCCAACACTGAACTGAGACAAAGCCTCTTTTCGTCCTGATCCTGCAGATATCACAAGTAAACACTACAACCTGTCATAAAGGGTTTTTCTTACCTTTGATTTTGTTGATCTGGAAGTTATTTCTGCTCATTAATCCATTTTCCAAACCGCTTATCCTACTGGGTCGCGGGGGGTCCGGAGCCTATCCCGGAAGCAACAGGCACGAGGCA
>JAABNY020000039.1:36770978-36802999 GCA_015164015.2 Brevimyrus niger | reverse complement strand
ATATATGTGAATTAATTATTATTGGTATTGAATTTCCTCAAAAAGTGCCAAAAATGAATGGGGGGAGTGGCTGTGGAACAGGAACTAGAGTCAAGAGGAAGTGAAGCTACATGGTTGCTATAGCAACACTAAACTTCCAACTTTAGGAACCGAGAGGTTCCGATGGTTTTAAAACCTTCAGACCCCGTCGGCGGGTGCAATTTTGGTAATTCGTATGCCGGCTAGAACGGGAAGATGGAATTTGACGACCCCCGCGTTGAGTGGATACGGAACCGCGTGTGCGCCGCTTTCTACCTGCCAGAAGTGGGCTGCTTCAAAGAGCTGCTGGGGAGAGGGGACGGGGAAGAGGAGCAAAAGATCGCCCGTTTTTTGAACGAGGTCACCGCTGAGGAGTCCACATCCATGCTGCTTTTCTTCAAAACGGTGCGAGAGGCGGAGGTCGAAGTGGAAGTACCGGTCGTAGGTGAGGACGGGAATTTAGTTCTCTGATACTTATTTTGCTACATATTATAATGCTCATGCAGGATATAAACTAAATATATTTGGCTCAAGGATTTTACAATTAATACCCAGAGTTTAAAAATCGAATGTAAAATTAGTTCCAGAAGATGCAGAGGACTTTGTAAATGAAGATGGTACCATTGAGATGGAGGGCCAAGCCATCCCGTGCGAGTCCGCTAAGTCTCAGAGTCAAAGAGGTACGTCTGGAATCAGTGACAGGTGGACCCATGCAGGACCACCACTGCACACGTTGTACTCCTCAGCTACACCTAAATATACTGCATAGAGTTGCATGAATCAACTTTTGTAATTTATGGAGCGTATTTTATGTCTGCTGAATGTCATTTCACTACGTGCAGAATTATTAGAGAAGTATTACTCCTTTTGATTAGGGGTCGCAAACTACCGCCCGTGGGCCACATACGGCTCGTAATATGGTATTGTTTTACTATTTAATATGGTCTTCAAATCAAATCAAATGATCACTTTACTTTGCTTTTAATTGATTTCCTACCAGATAATCCATGTCAGGGACAGTTTGAACTACTTTGGATTTTACAAACTACTTTCAAATAGAAAGGCTCCTGTGCTTGGCTAAATAGTTCAGCTTTTCTTGAGCTTTGACTAGTTTGTTTCCTTGACTGATTTTTTCACACTAGCATTAGTTACACATGCATAATTATAGGAGTCTGACTAATCAGCACCCAGCAAGAACTCAGTGCTCAAGTGAAATCCAGGTCCTATTAATTGAAATGGTAATTTACAATTCCTGTCTTAGCTCAGAGTGTCCTCCCTGACAAATTTCAAGTTGGAATAATATGGGATTTTTTAGTTGTGTGATTTCTACATAGTCAGTGGCCCCTAGGTAATTTGAGTTTGAGACCCCTGCTGTAGATAATTTTTAACAAAACTAAAACAGATATAATAAAAGTGAATTTGTTTGTTTTCTTTTGTTCAAAGTAATTTTATTTAGAAAGAATATTGCGTATTAGATTGTCACAAAACAAAAAAAGGACAAATTCTCAATTATCGGTTAATAGGCAATCAAAAACTATGTGGAATATTCTTTATTCACAATCAACTGAACTAATAATAAAAAATGTTTTAGCTATTCTTATAAAAAAAAAAGCTATTCTGTCCATACAAGCAATAACAAACTATCAGCCTTTCTATACCATCTACTGAACCTTGTTAAATGTCCTGTATAGCCACCTTCTATTTTCAGTGACCATTGAGAGCCTGTTGTCCATTGATCCAATCAGGTTTTTGATTTGATAAAATTTCATCTTAGTTGAGGTAGCAAGGACCCCCACCTAGACACTGCTCTGAGAAGTGTACTGCTTGGCACCTTGGTTAATGTCAAGTTTTAGTATGTCCCAGTATTTCTCTATGAAGTGATTGATGGGAAGGGGGATTGTCCTACACATCATAACCTATTTTAAAGCTGCTGACTTTTACTTGAACCAGTGTTAGAATAAGGTATATTTTGGAAATTGGAGTTTTTGTTTAAGCCATCTGCAAGTCTGAGCCCCAAAACCCTCTCGAGACGTGTCCGTACCCATTCTTAGCATTGTGTGCCTTATTGAGTGAAAGTAGTGTTTCAGCCCTTTTGACCTTAGCAATGTCACCCAGTACTTCACTTAGTACTTCCAGCAATTCCATTCATATTGCAGCTCTGAAATATGGTGGCATTTAATGCTAAAGAGTTTCTGTTTAATTTGAGGTGCTTTGTGTCTTCCATCCTCTTTGGCCACAAAATGCTTGATCGTACTGTGATCACATTTTAAGATTTTGGCAATTGCTTTGATTTTGGAGGAGGACGTAAAATCATGTGCACTTGCTTTTGAACAACTAAGACGTTTTTGTTTAAAGGAACACATATATAATTCAGGCTTTTATTAATTAAGATGCTCCAAAAATTACAACCGTATTCGTATTTTACATTGACTGAATTTTCTCTCTATTTTCCTTGGTGGAATTGCAGAAAACACCCTGACCCCTGTGGGTGATTCTCATAGTGTCACACCTGGATTTGGGGCAGTCCCAGACGTTGAAACCAAGAAAAGTCTCACTGTAAGATGGCCAAGGTTCCCAAATTTTACAAATAGTTTTGACTTTGTCTTATTTCTGTTGTTCCAGCTATGAGCTTTGAGGCCTGCTTTAGCTGCCTTTAAACAGGTTCTCAGTCAGAGTTAAAAGGAGCCAATCAGCCTTTTGCTTTCGTTTTCCAGAGGATTGAGGTCCAGACCCTGTATCACATAGAGCTGCAGGTGGCCATCAATACTGTCTCGGAGATGTGCACAAAGTCAAGCATCTTTTACTTCCTTCGAAACACCAGAGGTGAGGAGCTCAGGATGGGACCCAGGAAATTGAAACTGAATATTTGTACCTCTAGTGCTGTGGATTTGATTCTCATGCTAATTCTGTGTATTGAGGTTGCATATCCCCCCCCCATGTTTATAAGGAATTCCTACTGGTTAACTTCCATTCCTCCAGTGGGTTGGCGTCTTTAACTTGCTTGTTCCTTGCATGCTAACGTGTACCCAGTGTCACACTCTGAGCTTCCTGGAATGGGCTCCAGATTTTTCCTGAATATAATGTAACATAAGTTACATCAATTAGAGGAAGGATGATTTTCACTGTGGATGTATTATAGAGACGATCATTGAGCCACTGGATATAAACGAAGCCAACGTCCTGATGCCACGATTGCTGGAGACAGGAATGCTGAATGGACACTCCTTGCTAATGCTGAAGAATATTCTTAGTCATGTATGTAGTACCGGGCCCAGATGTTTGAGATTGAAACCTCAAGGGTATATGTGGGCAGTCTGCTAACACACAGGAGTCAACTGATTAATTGTCACTGTTACAGGTATGTATACCACAACTCACCATCAATCAGCTAAAGGTATCTGGGGGTGGCTACCACCAGATGGAGCAGCTATCCAAAGCCAAGGACCTGCAACACAGCTCTGAAGCAGAGGAATTCACAGAGCCAAAACCCATGGAATCATACAGTATGCACATGATACGGGATGAACTTCTGAACAGCATCCACAAGTTCCACAGCCACATTGATAGAACTTTCCAGCAGCTGGAAGGTCTGTGCACGTCTCTTGATGTTTGATACTGGAGGAAGATGTTTGCTCACTAGCATGCATCGCTGTTTCATTACTTGGTTCAAGTATGTAATTTCAGGCATGTTAGTTTAAGGGTGGTGGCCTGGTTCCACAGGTGAGATCAAGCTCTTTATTCCTGAGATGGACCTGGCCCAGGAGGCAGATCTGTTGGCTTCCATGCCAGAGGTTGTGGAGAAATTGGAACAATGTGTGATAAATTGGCAGACTCAGATCTTCGTAGTCATTGAGGAACAACGGAAGAGGAAACCACAAGTGAGGTCAAACCACAACCAGTGTTTATGATGTTTGCTTTCTGTGGATGCTTTGGGTATAATTATGTCTTTTCCCCACCGCTGCCCCAAGGCCCCAGGCCCCATGGCAGAGATAGACTTCTGGCGAGAACGTGCTGCTATCCTGAGTGCCTTGAACGAGCAGCTGAAGATGCCTGTGGTGAGAAAGGTCTTGGATACAGTGAACCTTGCCAAACCGGTCGTCACGCAGAACCTGGAACTGACCATGTTGGATCTTGGCAAGTTGCATGTAGAAGCAGTGGAGAATGTTCGCTTCCTCAGCACTTTGGAGAGGCACTTCAAGGTCTGAGGGCATGAAGAAATCATACTTTATGTCTGCTGTATGAGATTGTTTGTAGTTTTTGTTTATGTGTGACCCTTCATTCTATATTTAAGGCCTGGGGAGTATTCCATGAAAGTAGCTAAAGAAAGCCAGACATTCCCAAAAAAGTCAGACTCAAACTGGCACCATCTCTAAACTTAGCCTCATGTCGGTCCACTATCGCAGATCAGCTTTAATTAGTCAAGGTTCCTACAAGACAGACTTGCATAGTCTCACTTAGTGTATCCACCTGAGATATTTAAGATGCCCAAAATGAACGGATGAATGATAGATTGATAAAATTAGTTGGAAAGCGTGTAAAATGAGAGTGGTGTTTTTTTTCCGCCACAGAACGAACCCTGTTGATGGAGCTGTATGAAAAATACAAAGATGTAATCGCTAAAAAGGGCAATACTGTAGCCATAAACACAGCCAGGGAGTTGGTTTGGCAATGAATTGCAGACAGAATAAATGCAGACAGAGTAAAGTAAGTTACATAAATGTTACAAGTGCTTAGTGCAGTGGCACGGTGGTACAGTAGTTTATGCTTTCCCCTTATAATGCGAAAGTCCTGGTTCAATCCCCATAGCCAAGTTTATCTGTCATTCTTACTGTATAATATTATTCTGTATTATCTAATCTCTGTAAAATACTTTTAATTGCATCCGTGTGAATTGTTCTGCACAAATAACCGTATCTTGTCTTAGTAAAATGACAAATAAACTTTCAAAGCAGACAGTGACTAAAAATATAAAAATATTTTCCTGTTCATATTATTTTAACAGATTTTTTTTTTTCAATAACAGTCATTGCCTTTCAAATTTTACCTTTGTAGCATGGGTATGCTTTTAATTTAATTATTTTAGTATTAATTACAATGCTGAGATGCAATTTTTATTATATTTATTACATGACGTGACATGGAGTCTTGTCCGACGGCACAGTCTTTTGGGAATCTGTTCTCACACGTTGGACGTTCTTTGAGACAATGCTTAACTAAGCGAGACGGTTAACCTGGTCTGGAGCAGACTTGTTCACAAGTGACCATGGTAGCTCAGAAGGGATTCATTTTAGACACATTGATGGAACGGAATGGACTTGTCGAAAATAAATCAGACTTTCCCTTAATCCTGCTTTGTGGAACACCCCCCGTTCAAAATGATTAATCAATTTTGGTCCCGCAGGTGCTGTTGCTCCCTCTAAGGTTTTGAGGTTGTTGATTTGGAGCAATATGTATGAAGTTTGCATGTTCGGCCCATGCAGTTCTCTCCCACAATCTGAAAACATTCCGTTTAGGTGCAGCAAAGGCTGTAAATTGCAACTAGTTGAGTGTGATTTTAAATGTGTGTTTGTGAGTTATCTTTTATAGACCAGTGTGTCTCCATAATTTCCTGCATTTCTGGATCACTGCATCCCTAACTTGCTTTACAGTTAATGAAAAATGTACAGATTCATGGGTATTGAACTTATTGTTCTTCCCCAGAACCTGGCCACGGGGATAGACTTCCGTGTGGTCCTGGAGACTATCCCAGTGATGATGAATGGCATCCGCATGGTGTGGATCATCTCCAGCCACTACAACAGGGATGAGCGGCTGGTGCCGCTGATGGAGCGCATCGCCTGGGAGCTTTCAGAACGGGTGGCAAGGGTGGCCAGCGTCCGCTCCATCTTCAGGTGAGCCCCCCCTCAATTTACACAGCTCTTCACTTCGGGACTGTCCATATTTATCTTTCTTATGCAAAAGCACAGACTTTAACCTTGACCATCCATATTTCATATCCACCAACAGAACAGGGTTGTGTTAACTATTGATATAATATGTTTAATAATACCAGTGCTGTCTAATATATGACATTCTACATATACAGCCTTGGTAGTTACCTTCAAAAAGAGCTTCAGCTCTGTGGATGAAATGTCACCAGCATGTCTTGTATATGTTTGGCTATTAGGTTCGGCTGGATTTGTAACTTTTGACAATAAGTCCAAGTCCCTCAACTGCTTATTTTGCAATTGGTTCGGAGCCCATCTCCTCAGTCAACCTTTGTATAATTGTCTTTTTTAATCTTTTAAATATATGCAGGAATTAGCAGCTAGTTTATTGTCTTCACTTATTTTCTGCCGATTAACCTTGGGCAGCGAGAGGCGAGACGTGGCGAAAGCCAAAGCCCGCGATGGGAGGCAGGTGCTGGAGCTGTGGAAAAGCTGCTACTTGGACGTGCGCGCGAAGATCGAGACGTCGGGGCGCGACTCACGCTGGGAGTTTGACCGCAAGAAGCTGTTTGAACGGACAGACTATATGGCCACCATCTGCCAGGATATTTACGACATACTGCAGGTGGCCTGAGCCCATTCGCCTATACATAGCACAGCCAGGCTGTCCTTCTGCATAATGGGGAGTTCGGCCGCATGGTGATGGAAGCGGGCTGGCGGCCCCTTAGTTTGCTGATGCTCTAGATTAGTGCTTCCCAAACTGATTTGAGGTACCACAGGTACTTGGCTAGCAAAGAGGTTTTTACTCTAGTATGGTGGAACCTAAAAAATACAAGTGTTTTGAGATCCATTGTCTTAGATTAAAATAAATGAAATATACTCATCATGCATTTTATGTACTTTTATTTATTTGCCTCCTTACCTGGAAGAGGAGAGATTTTCTAATTGCTTAAAGCTGTTTTTTGATTGCAAGATGAACTTAAGATATTATAGATGTTTATGTTAGTTAATCAAAGTAATGCTTAATCTTTTCAGTGGGAAATGTATGTGTGTGAAGGCTGTGTTGTGGTTTGCAGATTCAAGAGGAGTTCTGCAACATTTTTGGCCCAGAGCTGAAGGCAGTGACAGGCGAACCCAAACAGATCGACGAGGTGCTCAGGCAGGTGGATGACTTGGTGCTGCCCATGCAAGAGCTCAGCTTTGACCCATTCAGCATCGATAGTGCAAGCAGCTGGAAGCTGATCATGCAGGACTTCAGGACTAAAGTCCAGGTGAGCACAAGAACTTTCTAAGAGCCTCTCCTGCATTCCTATGTCATATTGTTAACCATCCCCCCGCCCCTTCCCACTGACCTGCTTCACCATCTGCAAAGGCCATAGAGGGAGTAGCCATCAAATTCATAAACCAGTCTTTCAAGACGCTGCGCTCTGCAGAGACGGCCTTCGACATGCTGCTGAAGTTCAAGCATATTCGCTCCAGGGACATCATTAACACCCAGATGATGAAGAAGTTCAATGACATCCTGGCACAATATTGCAAAGAGGTATTTTTAACTCTCCTCTGTCATTCTATTATTGGTATTGGTTTATGTACTATTCCTGCACTATGAGTCTTATGGTTTTTTCCACCTTTTCAACATAGTAGCCTTGTCAGTACGTTATGTCTTTAATGGCACTACAGAGGGCATCTGCATTTATAAGCCCTATAAATTGTACAGCCTTTAAAATTAATGTGAATAAGTGCTCATTTTAGCAGACTGCTAGGTAACTCCGTAAAAATCGACATAAGCAGTGAATCTCACCTGGAAGTGCTCCACTTGGGGGCAGTGTGTGGCTCAGTGGGCTAAGCCTCTGTGCCTGTAACCAGAAAGTTGCTGGTTTCAGTCTGGCCTCAGCACATCTGCAGGTCCTTGAGCAAGGCCTTTAACCACCACCTCTGTGGGTACAGCTTGCTCCTACCTACAGCAACCAAGCTGCGGGAAGCATAAAGAAAATTTCCCCACAGTGATTAAAAACAAGGTTCAATTATAAGCCATCAAAAATAATCCATATCTTGTTTTTCATCATGGTTTTAAAGAGCTTTAATGTATTATTATCATTTTAGGCTGTTTTTTGTATTTCTAGTTTCCCTCCATTAATGTTCCTCTTGTTTGTTTTGGCTCTCCATACCATTTGCATTTTTCTGGTGGTAGGTGGATACCATCAACAGGCTGTTTGAGCAGGACAAGGACAATCCCCCACTGAACAAAAACCAGCCACCTGTAGCTGGAAGCATTTACTGGGAGCGCTCACTCTTCCATCGGATCAAACACACCATCATCCGCTTCCTCGAAGTGCCAGAGATGTTAGAGGGAGAGCAGGGCAAAGCGGTACACCATGTTGTCTTCCTTAGTTTGAGGTTTCCATTCATGATTCTCAGTGGCTCTGATGTAATGTGATGTAAGTGTTGGATGGCTTAAACTCAGGGAAAGTGATTGAATATTTGAACTAGTATTTTAATGGAGATTATTGTGTGGTGCAGGCCAAGCAGAAGTACCTGGAAGTAGGGATGAAAATGAAGGAATATGAGGTGAAGAAGCATGAGCGTTGGCAAGAAGAAACAAAGAGGATTGTCCCCTTGCTGATGAAAAGAACCATATTAATCACCCGCAACAGCTCAGAGACTGGCACTAGGGACCCAGCTGCCCCTGAGCTGGTGAAGTCACTTCACAGCCTCTCAAACACTTTTTCTGCTCACAACAAACAGTGTTTTTCAATTGTTTTCAAAATGGTCATTGTACTGGCTATTTTTTGTTTAGATTTTGCCTGTGGGGAATCAAGATGTGGAGAGGGAGGTTTGCTTTCTGGTAAACTTTCCACTTGAACTGAAGGAGATCATCTCCGAGACCAAGTATATGGAACGACTGGGATTCCCTGTGCCTGACCTTGCACGCAATGTGGCTTTGCAGGAGGAGAGGTTCCTCAGGTAGGTATCTCCGCTCTACTCGCTGAAACACAGCACGTAGGTATAGCAGCATTGCAGATCCAAATGCAGTATGTACACACTGAAATACATGCCATGTGTCATGTGCCCAAACATCTTGCTTGAAGGTCCGTTGATGGGCTGAAGAACCTGGTGAACCGCTATCAAACCCTGATAGATTCCCTGGACGATGCCGAGTTTCTCCTTCTGGCTGAGCAAATCCACGATCTGAGGAGGGTGATGCGCGCTGGGCACAGGCAGCTCAACTGGAATGCCCTCGGTAACCCATGGCCCACGTCCATAATCTGTCACTTCAGCACTCTGGCACCTAATAAAGTTCTGCACATTAGGTGTATTATTACAAAGTACCAGAAGAAGCAAGAAGTAATGCTGACCTTTACTTGTTTTTGATGTCAAAATCTGGTTCACAATCAATACATTTAGATGAAGTTGAGAAGTGCTGCAGAAGGTATAGTATTAGAATCTGTGACATTATAATGGTGTTTGGTTCTGTGGGTCAGTGTTGGACCCTTGACAAGGTGTTTAACCCCAACTACTTTTCTAGGGATGTCTCATTATGGTGGTTTTCTGTGTTCTCTGTTATAAGTGTGTGTTTGTTCCCTGTAGGCATCTCTGAGTTCATCAGTCGAGGTGCCCTGGCCATCACTAAGTTTGAGTCACTAGTCAACCAAATTAAGAAGAACGAGAGGGATATTGAAGTCAAATTGCAATCCATCGAATCTGCAAACCTGTTCAAGTTCCCAACCCCTGACAGGGCACAGGGGCTACCAGGTGTGACATTGCTTTTTCCCTTCAGGTTGATGTTTGTCTGCACAGATTGTCCCACAGGGCACATCAGTAGGAAGCATTTTCACAATCCTTTGTTTTGTTTACAGAAAATTGGGTTTATATTTGCATTTTGTCATTTTCTACATTTTTTATTATATTGGGACACTTTTATGCAGTTCATGCTGACTATATTATACCCACAGAAGATCTCCTGGACAGTGGCCTCTGCCAAGCGCTCCCAGTGCACGCTCACTATGCGTTTAGGTCTGCTGGGTCTATCTGGCATTCTCCCCTCCGCTATCTGATCCAACTCACCAACAGGTGGTGATCAGTTGACACCTCAGTTCCTGCCTTTCATGAAAGTATCCAAAACACGCATTTGCGGATCTGACGATTACAAAATGGATCATCAAACTGCTGCATAGGGGATACTTTGGTGCCAGGTGTATTCATGAACCTCCTCAGATTCAAACATGAGCTTTCGATATAGCAGTCCATCTACGTTCCTACACTCACCTATGGTCACAAACTTTGGGTAGTGACTCAAAGAATGAGATTGTGGGTACAGGCAGTAGAAATGAGATTCCTTCACCAAGGTGTCTGGGTTCATCCTTAGAGAGAGGTTGAGGAGCTCAGCCATTCGGTTCAGAATAGTGCCGCTGCTCCTCCACATCGAAAGGAACTAGTTGAAGTGGTTCTGACATCTATCTGGGATGCCTCCCTTGGGAGGTGTTTCAGACATGTTCAACTGAGAAGAGACCTGGGGCAAACCCAGGACACGCTGGAGAGATTACATCTTTTAGCTAGCCTGGGAACACCTTGATATTCCCCCAGAGGAGGTGGCTGGGGGGAGGGAGGTTTGGGCATCCCTGCTTAGACTGCTGCCCTCAGGTCCTGGCCTCAAATAAGCAGTGGAGAATGAATGAATGAATCACATATTATATATTATGACATATGCACCAAATTCTTCTCATTTTGGGCCTGACATGTATAACACTCTCATAGATCCAGCTATCCAAGGCTAAGAGGTGGCAGTATCTGCTCTTTTCCATGTAGTTTTCTTGTTTCTTCAGGTGTGAAGGACTTTTGTGAGCTGATTGAGCAGGAGAGAGCCAAGGATGTGAACCTCCTGAGCAGGAAGTACAGTGCCATCGGCCCCCTGCTGACCAAAATGGAGAGTCTAATTATGCAGACCAACAGTGGTAAAGCAAAGCGAATGGCCCCGTATTATGGCCATTGGGAACGCAAGGTCTATGATGCCCTCATCAAAATGTTGCTAAGGTGGGGTGCCCTAACATCAGTAGCCTGGCTCAGACAGGTTTCTCTGCTGAGCTTTGCTCACTGACGTCTTCTGTTTGTCAATAGGAACTTTCAGGGTTTCAATGCAGCCCTGTTGGGTGACGTCGCTCTGTTTAAGATCGAGACGATCCTCTCTGCCCCAGAAATTGTGCTGCATCCAAAAAGCAGCGAGGTGTACAAGCTTATAATGCAATGTGTCCGGGACTGCGTAGAGAGCACCAGGGTGAGCCAGATCATACAATCTCCATAGTAACATACAATTAATTCAAAGGCTTATGAACATCAAACAGTGAATAATTTTTTTTTTATATTTTTACTACTTGAGGTTTTCCAGGGGGGACACTTGGAGAATATCACTTTACAGAACAATGCAGACCGCAATATAAGAAAGATAATAAATTATAATAATTCACAGCAGTGAATTAACCAACACAAAATATTCTCAGATCAGGTTGGGATATGCCTAGAACTTATCGCATGCAATATAGGGCATGAGGCAGGGATTCAACCTAGATGGGATGCCAGTCTTTACATGAGAAAATGTTACGTATAGTTCTTTAAAATATATGAATGTACTTTGTCATTTTACCTTGCCAGCGGTTTGTTCGCTGGATGCATGGAACATGCATAGAGTGCCCCCCTCAACGCGTTGACAGTGAAGATGAACCTGTGGTGTTCAGTTTCTACACCGACATGTGCCAGCACCCAGAGGTTAATGAACAGGCCCTGGTCATCTCCCAGAATGCACAGCGGCTGCTGAATGCTGTGGGTCGCTACCTTGGCCGCTGGAAGCGGTACCGGCCCTTGTGGAAGCTGGATAAGGCCATTGTCATGGAGAAATTTGCAGCCAAGAAACCTACCTGTGTTGCCTATGACGAGAAGCTTCAGTTCTATGCTCGAGTCAGCCAGGAGGTGTCAGCACAGCCCCTTTTGAAGGATGAACACATAATCCGACTCAACTTGGAGCCCCTGGCCCACAGTGTACAGGAGAATATCCGAGCCTGGCTCAGCTCCCTTGGACGTCTGCTCAACCAGTCTGCCCAGGAAGACCTCTTTAGCCTGCGCGACAGGCTGCAGGTACTGTACCTTTAATTGGGACCAGCCTGATAAAGTGAGGTACTTTTCATGGAAAAGGGAGTGTCTCTCTAATTTCCCCATCACCCTGAGAAATGAATATTGAATCAGCTCAAATGTTTTCCAAGATGTGTCAATTGGATAATCTCTGGTAATATGTGTAATGTAGAGAACATGAATGAATCTGGGTGTAGTTTTTTATGTCTGTGCTCTTTTGCTTGTGTGTTTATGCATGTTTGCCCTTCAGAGACTGTCAGAGTGTCTGAAGAGGAGGCCAGACACATTAAAGGACCTCAAATTTGTGCTGGGCACAATTACTGACATAAGAGACATGTCGCTGTCAATGGAGATGCAATTCATTGACATTCAGGAGAGATACAGGACCCTGGGCATGTACAGAGTGGCGGTGAGCCTCCTTAATCCATTCATCCCAAGACCCAGTATAGCTGGTGGGAGTGTGTTCCTGTTAAAGAATGGAGGGGATTCTTCTTCTTCTTCTTCCTTACACTGACCCTCCATTGGAAAAGTGTTTATGCAAAACTGATGGTTAGATTATTATTATTATTATTTTACAAAGTCCATCAATAACATTCAGTATTTTGAATGTGCGCAATCCTAGTAATTCTTTTTATTGAAAGCAATTTTACAGAACTGAATATTTAATGCTTTTGTTGTTGCTATGTGACCAAGGTGACAGAGGAGGAGATGGTGCTTGTGGGGAACATCAGGCAGCTTTGGAACGACTTGCTAGCTGAGTCACGACAAGTGGACCGCAGCTTGGGTCAAGTCAAGAAGAAGTTCACCGAAGTAAGTAACCCCACCCACCATCTACATTTTAATATGAGACAGACATCATTTGTAAAATAGTAAGTATGTACAATTAGAAATGTAGCCATTGTACTGAGCATCTCATGATTTCCAAGACACTCACTCCCAGCCTTCATTTTTATGTGTCCCCAGATCACGAAGGAGCAGATTCAGACATTCAAGCAGAAGCTCTCGGTATTTGCAGAGAACTTCAGTCTCCGGGGCCCGGGTGCAGCAGGGGACGACATGGAGAAGGGTGAGCCTCCACCCCAGTACCTTGTAGACTCCAAACACTGCAGAGCTGACCTGGGTACTCTTCTCTGCTGGCAGGAGTGGCCATGCTGAAATTGTACGAGGCGGAGCTTGCAAGCATAGAGACCAGCCGCCAGGAGCTGAGTAACGCAGAAAAGCTCTTCGACCTGCCCTTCACCATGTACCCAGAGCTGCTCGATGTGCAGAAGGAGATAAGGGGCCTGCAGCAGATCTACCACATCTACACGGCCCAGAAGGTATGTGGACAGCAGTATCAACTGTAGACAGAGTGGCAGGTGTAATCATTGTAAACCACAGGAGGAGTTCTACCGAAAGGCCGCAGATTCTCTGTCATGGTGATTCCAATGAGATTTCAAAATAAAGGTCATCATATATATTTATATAGTAGCTGCATTGTACGTAATCTAATGAAACATTCCTAAGGCTTCTGAAATTTCCCAATTTCTTCTGCGCCTCCCTCTGCAATTACCAGTGCGGTCAGTGGCACCATGCCAAATTCAGATTTTTGATATCTGAATTTTAATATATTTAAATTATTTATTTTTATTTTATTGCTATTTTTGTATTGTCTTTTCCTGTGTTGTGGGTTTCTTAAAAAGTTCACGACAGCAGGTATGCACACACTCAAAATTCTACTGCACATCAGTATATCAAAGAATTAACAGTCTGTTGTTAGTAGAGCATCAGGATCAATTACTTTTAGAAATGTATGTGAAAATGAATAAATAAATTATTATTTATACACAGTTGCATTTGATAAATACAGGCATAGTTTGCCTTGTAAGACAGTTGGCTAGTACCAGCTAAATGTAGCCGTCCTTCAGTCCGGCTGTTTAGCCTTCTGACTTGCTATCCAGTCATGACTTGTAATCACATAGCATCTTGTTTAATATTAGTAAAGGAGAACTCTGTGAATATCATGGCAGTGAGCTGATTTTGTTTTTACGACTACTGTCACATGTTATAGTTAGCAAAACACTGAATTCAAGAAAAAAAAATCAGTATTTAAAAAAAACACAGCCAAGTCCTATTTAAGAAAATTGTCGCTATTTATTTATTTGTTTGTTTGTTTGTCAGATTGTTTATTGGGGGGAGCGCTCTAATTGTGCCCCCTCAACATTTTGGTTTACATGACACCCCTGACTATGATTCACCACTCTCCTCTTCAAATATATTGTTACAATGGGACACCAATACATACTGCTGCCACCTACTGTACGGAGTGATGTACAATGTTCCACACAACATGCTTGCCCCATAGAGCCATTAAGACTCTTTTCTCTTGCTGGACCTTTCTCCTTGTAGTTATCCGGAGTGTATTTTCACCTTTGTATGTTTGGCTTCATCTCTGCACCCTGAAAATTACGTGGCTCCTGAGTTCTTCATTTTGTGTGTCTCCCAGGCAGCCAAGATGAAGTGGTCTCAGATGTTGTGGGTGAACCTGAACATTGGTCTGCTACAGGAAGGCATAGAAGGTTTCTATAAAAGCCTTCGCATGCTTCCCAAGGACGTGCGAGTCCTTCCGCCAGCCTTCTTTCTGGAGGGTCGCTTGAGGGAGTTCAGGGAGTGTCTGCCCCTGCTTCTAGACCTGAAGAATGAGGCGTTAAGGGACAGGTCAGGCTCCAGATGATCCTTTTAACCTACGAATTACGTGTGTTATTTTCACCTTCTATGGTCTTTCCCCTGCAAGTGTAATATATAATCCTCAGGAGCATTTTGCGTGTTTCATCCTAACCCTGTATTCAGCCTCTGTGGGGCCTATTTTTCCCACTCAGGCACTGGAAAGTATTGATGGAGCAAACAGGTACAAGCTTGGAGATGAACCGTGACACTTTCACCCTGGAGAACATGTTTGCCATGGAGCTGCACAAATATGCTGGTGTCATCAGCGATATTGTCACCTCTGCTGTCAAGGAGCTCAGTATCGAGAAGGTGGTGAAATGATTAAATGCAATGATGCTTTGTTTGCCATTTGCACGAGTATGAGGACAGGTATAAAGCCAAACTTGGGCTCCAAGTGCAGAATCAGCCATTTATTATTCTGCCAAGGACGGTGTTTAAACTGACAACTTTCTGATCATAATTAAGAGGCATAACCCACTGAATCAGACACCACCCCCAGTAGACATTTGTGCATTTAGTGTTTTATACTCTAAAAGATGCTTAGAAACACTGATGCTTAATATGAACATAGATGTCATAGATATTTCTGTGTTTATTTTGATGACAGGGCGTGATGGAGGTGGTGGACACTTGGGAGAATATGAAGTTCAGCGTGCAGCGCTACTTCAAAGGCACACAGGAGCGTGGCTCCATACTGGGGGGTGTTGATGAGATCCTGCAGAACCTGGATGACAATACCATGAACCTACAGAGTATGGCCAGCAGCCGGTTTGTTGGGCCCTTTCTGGACACTGTACAGCAGTGGGAGAAGAACTTGTCTCTCATTAGCGAGGTCATAGAGGTCAGTGTTTTTTGGGATTGCCGTGGGAACAATTTAAATTTCTGTTCTTGTGTAGAAAACTTTTATTGAGTCAAATACATTTTCATGAAGACCACACTGCAGTCTAAATTAATTTGTGTGTTGGTGTGTTGGTTTGTATTTACCACATTGTGGGGACCAAATGTTACTTTTTAGCATGTGTGGAAATTTTTCAGGTCCCTACAATATAAACCTCAATTTTATAAAAATCTATGAATGCAGTCAAAAAACTAAAATAATGAAAAGTCTTGTATTTTGTTTGGTTTATTCATAGTTAAGGTCTGGGTAGGGGTTAAAGTCGGTGAAATGAATGGAGAGTCCCCGCAAAGGTATAACTACTAACGTGTGTGTACATGTGTGACCACCCAGGTATGGATGCTGGTTCAGCGGAAGTGGATGTATCTGGAGAGCATCTTTATTGGTGGAGACATCCGGTCTCAGCTGCCTGAAGAGGCCAAGAAGTTTGACAACATTGACAAGATGTTCAAAAAGGTTGGATAACAACCATATAACAGTATCCGTAATGATGCTATTAATAGATGTTTAAGCTGGTACGGTGGCCCAGTGTGTATCATCACGCCCCCAAAGGTTCCATCTCATCACTGCTTTTTGTGCGTGGAGTTTGCATGTTCTCACTGTACAGATATGCAGACAAGCTAAGTGGCATCTCTAAACTGCCTATAGTATGATTGTGTATGTCAGTGTATGTTTATATGGACTGGCATTCTACCCAGTGGTTAGCCATGTACCCTGTGTTGCTGGGATGGGCTGCAGGTCCTCCATGATTAAAACCAGGAGAAGTCAGTGGATGACTTATTTGTGAGTTTATGACAGCAGTATTCAAAATATAGTACATATAGTACTGAATACCAAACAACACCTTTAAATGTTAAGGAGAGCATCAGAAATCCATCAATCTATCTTTCATTCCACTTAAACAGCACATGGCTGCAGTGGGCATAGAGATTATTCCACGAATCATGGACGTGAGGCTGTGGGTGCCCTGGACAGGATAGCAGTACATCACAGATACTCTTACTACAGGCAGCTGATGCACATTAGTTTTCTTAACCTCAGGTACAAGAACAATGTTAACCTACAAGGGAGTGTAGCGGCAGAAACAGGTGTAGCAGAAGAAATCCTCACTTGTAACTTACCACAAAACATGCTGAGCCACATTTAGGAGAAATATGGTTACTTTGGTTTCCTGTGTTATTTTTATGGAGCTGTGCATTAACGCCATATGTGCCTGCGCATCTGGTTTAATCAGATAATGGCAGAAACAATGAAGGAACCAGGGATCAAGAAGTCTTGCCTGTCGCCGAACCGACTATCTGAGCTGCAGAAACTGAGCGACGGGCTGGAGCGGTGCCAGAAGAGCTTGAACGACTACCTGGACTCCAAGCGCAATGCCTTCCCACGCTTTTTCTTCATCTCGGACGACGAGTTGCTCAGCATCCTGGGCAGCAGTGACCCAACCTGCGTCCAGGAGCACATGATCAAGGTGGGGGTCTGCAGAGCCATCCATTGGCCACCCTGTTGACCTCAGCTGGTCTATGTTGGTGTTTTCCCTCATGTTCTGAGAATCAAGACTACTTTACTTGTACAGCTCTTGGAAAAAAAATTAGATCACTCCATATTTAAAAAAAAAGATAGAATTTTTTAATCCTGGTTTAAACCTGGTTCTGCTGGCAGAAGGCTGCACTGTGCAGCTGTTTACGTCCAGGCTCAAAATTTCTAAGACAGTGGTACACAAGAACAAGGTGAAGCAGGAGACACTGACAATAATCATAAACCAGCCAGGTAGAGGGCAGAAGCAACTTTCTAATGATTTAAATGATCATCAACTTATCCAGCAGTGGCTCAAAAATCAGGGGATGACCTTCAAAAAGAATGGGAAACATTGAGTGATGTGAAGTGCACTGCTAGGACAGTTCATAACAGGCTCAAAACTGAAGACCTATAAAAGAAAGAAGCCCTTCATCAATGAAAAGCAGGGAAGAGCCAGGCTGGAGTTTACAAAAAAATGTTTACAAAGGCACATACCCATAAATTGAGAAATGAGTGAACCTGAATTTTTTTTCTATGGTCTCTTATTTTTTTCCAGAGCTGTAGTACAGACTGATTTATTGGCATTAGCTGTTTAAGTACTAAACTAGTACCCAAACCTGAATTTGGATCAACCCACTTGGACTGAGGATCCCTAAATACGCATAAATATCTCAACTGTTTAACCCTTTCATGTCACCCAGATGTATGACAACATCGCGTCGCTGCGATTTGACCCCGGGGGGCAGGGAGAGATGGTGGCGGCAGCCATGGTGTCAGCCGAGGGGGAGGTGATGGACCTGCGGCAGCCTGTGCCTGCTGAGGGCCGTGTGGAAGAATGGATGTTCAATGTGCTGCTCGAGATGAGGAGGACCAACCGCCTCATCACCAAAGAGGCCATCTTTCGCTATTGTGAGGACAGAAGCAGGTATGAGTCTCTGTTCTGGCTTTGAGCTCGAGTTTGACAGGATTATTGGTGTAATTTTGTTTGTAATTGTCTCTGTGTATAATTGTTTGAAAATTTATTTCACTTTCATCACAGTGCAGTGCATGTGTACAAGTAACCAAGGAAAATTATACTTAAGGTGTAAAAGTATAATAATAATAATAATAATAATAATAATATTAATAATAATAATGCATTTTTTTTGTGGGCGCCTTTCTAAAACCCAAGGTCACCTTACATAGTCCATAAAAGACAAACAATAAAACAAATAAAAAGCAAATAATTAAAAAAGTTATTTACATAATCAGAGAACAATAGGTCTAAAGCAAATAAGCCAACTTAAACGGATGAGTTTTGAGGTTTGACTTAAGCAAGTGAAGGGAATCGATGTTTCTGATATCCGGTAGAAGTGAATTCCAAAGACAGGGAGCAGAGCAACTAAAAGCTCTGTGTCCCATGGTGATGAGGCGGGCAGAGGGAACAATAAGATGGGTGGAAGATGAAGATCTGAGAGTTCAGGATGGGGTGGCAATGTAAAGCAGGCCAGACAGATAGGGAGGGGCGAGCTTGTAAATGCATTTGAAAGTGAGAACTAGATTTTTGAATACTATTCTAGTTTCTATGGGCAACCAGTGAAGCTGTTGAAGGACTGGGGTGATATGTTCCCTGGAGGGGGTATGAGCTGCAGTGTTCTGTAGGAGTTGGAGTTTACAGAGGGACTTGTTATGGAAACCAAAGAGAAGGGAGTTACAATAATAGTTAATAGTAATAGTTAATAATATTTACAATATATCCATCGGGCTATGAACAAGGATGGCAACAGCATGGGAAGTGAGGAAGGGATGGAGTCGGTTTATGTTGTGCAGATGGAAATATGCAGACCGGATGATATGATTATTGTGTGACTGAAATGAAAGAGTACTATCTAGGATGACGCCCAGACTCTTAACCTGGGTGGAGGGGTGTATAGCGGAATTATCAATATTGATGGAGATACTATGGGATTTGGATAGAGTGGAAGTTGTAGGACTAGTAGAACTTCAGTTTTATTGCTATTAAGTTTGAGAAAGTTAGAGGAGAACCATTATTTAATCTCCAAGAGATACTCTGAGAGGGAAGATGGTGGAAAGGAGCAGCTAGATTTAGAGGAGATATAGAGTTCACATCAGCGTAACAGTGAAAATTAATATTAAATTTCCAAAATATGTGGCCGAGTGGTAGTATGTAAGTAATGAATAAAAGAGGCCCCAATACTGAACCCTGGGGAACACTAGCTGAAATGGGGAATAAATGTGAGGAGTGTGATTTGAGTTAGAGAAACTGAGTGCGGCCAGAGAGATTTGATGTGAACCAAGCAAGGGGAGTTTGACTGATACCAATGGATGATAATCTATTCAGAAGAGTATTGTGAGAAATAGTATCAAGGGTTGTGCTCAGATAGAATGGTGAGAAGGCCAGAATCAGCCGCCATTAGGAGGTCATTGGTGACTTTTAGTAATGCCGTTTCTGTACTATAAAGGGGGCAAAAACCAGACTGGAATTGTTCATAGAGGTTATGGTTACTGAGGTGTGTGTGATGCTGGGAGGCAACAACTTTCTCAAGAATTAAGAATGAATCATGCTAAAACAGGCTCAGAATTTCTGTTATGCCTGCTTCCGCTAAAGCAGAGGTTTTCAAACTATGGTTCTGTAAGTTGTATGGGGTGTTTTTTCTAGTATGTGAAGGTGCTGCATGGCAGGATATTCCCTCGCAGTAAACTACTTTTCCACCTGCCCCTTGCCAGTCAGCGACTTTTACCATTGCCCCCAATCACTGAAATAGACCTTTGAAAGATCTTGAATCATGATTGATTTCCTGGCAAAGATATTATATTTTTATATGTATATAATAATATATTTTTGTGACCGTTTAGTTTAAAGTATTCTTTTGGCTTGACTGGCCTTTTAATTTTAGCTGATTTTTTTTTTGTCTTCAGTCATTTCAATTCTTCCATTTTCTTGGTTTTGAAACGTAAACAAAAATAATGGAAAGTTTTAATATCACGGTGAAATTAGTAAATTTCTTGACTCCCATAAAACCTTCAATTTCTTTCTCTCCCCTGGCTGACAGGGTGGACTGGATGCTGTTGTATCAGGGTATGGTGGTTCTGGCTGGCAGCCAGGTGTGGTGGACCTGGGAAGTGGAGGATGTCTTCAACAGGATGAAGAAGGGTGAGAAGCAGGCACTGAAGAACTGTGCGAAGAAGATGCACAAGCAGATCGATGAGCTGGTGACCCGCATCATGCAGCCCATGAAGAAAAACGACCGCCGCAAGATCAACACTGTCCTAATCATCGACGTCCATGCCAGGGACATTGTAGACAGCTTTGTCCGGGAAAGGTAAGGGATGCACTCTCTTAATGGGCCTCTCCTTCACTTAGTAAAGCATGAATTATAAAGCATTTTTTAAACATTTTGCATGTTCTTTCCACATCCATATCATACGTATTGGATAGTATCTCAGCCAGGATCATAAAGAAGAGAGTAATTAAATAAATGTCGACACACACTGTCTTTATCCCGTTTTTATATCAGTTTCTCATAGCTGCAGCTTGATTTAACATACAGTATTGTGCAAAAGTTTTAGGTGTCGGAGAAAGTGACCATCAAATGATTATCATATTGGTGAAAAACTATGGTACTATGCCTGTCAAAGTGTGTTACTATATCCATTTCCAAACCTCTTCTAGACTTACCCCAGCATGTGTAGCAACCATCTAGTATACCCATGTATTTTTCGACTCGACTATTACCCCACCTCCTATGGCTAATCATTACCTCATTGACTTTTTTAAACTCATACGCCCCATTTGGGGAGCCACTGCTATGAATACCTCTTGATTTCTGAATGTGTCCATCCTCAGCTTGCCTCTCACACTGTCAGAGGGGGACCCATTGTTTCCTGGTATAGGCCTCAGGTTCCACACAGTGATTATGGAAAAAGGATTCATACTTAATATTTAAATATACATTTTTATATAAACCAATTGAAATAATGTGAAAATCACATATTACTAGTGAGTTGCCCAGTATAATGTCTTGAGATATTTTATGGTGTGTTTCAGTCAGTTTATGATTCTGTGACTTCCTGTTCACACCCATGTCAGCATCATGGACGCCCGTGAGTTTGAGTGGGAGAGCCAGCTGCGTTTCTACTGGGATCGGGAGCCTGACAGCTTGTTTGTCCGCCAGTGCAGTGCCTCGTTTTCCTATGGTTACGAGTACATGGGCCTGAATGGCCGCCTGGTCATCACCCCACTGACTGACAGGATATATCTCACACTCACACAGGTGCTGTTACCTATGACAGGTTGGCTTGTCTACATGGTGTCTTAGAATTTACTAAACTTAGACAATAAGCCAGAAAATGCATCGCTGTCAGCAGGTGGTTGGTTTCTCTTTTACTAGGCCTTGTCCATGTACCTGGGTGGTGCTCCAGCTGGTCCTGCAGGCACTGGGAAGACTGAATCTACCAAAGATTTGGCCAAAGCCTTGGGCTTACTGTGTGTAGTCACAAACTGTGGGGAGGGCATGGACTACATGGTATGTCAGTCTGAGTTCACATTCAACAGAAGTTCTTTTTGAAATACTTCAAGGCTCTGCTGGCCAGATAAGACAGATGTGCCTTTGTTGATACTCTTGGTTTTTTTGTAGGCGGTGGGGAAGATCTTCTCAGGTTTGGCCCAGTGTGGGGCATGGGGCTGCTTCGATGAGTTCAACCGAATAGATGCTTCCGTCCTGTCTGTCATCTCCTCCCAGATCCAGACCATCCGCAATGCTCTTATAATGCACCTGAAGAAGTTCCATGTAAGTATCATAAAGGGTCCTATGAGCATGTTTAGGCAATTTTGTCATCTTGAGTTTATTGATTATTTATTATGTCATTGGAAAAAAATGATTGAGTGCATTTTTGAAAAGACCTTTTATCAACATCTGATTAATTTGGTACTTTGTTATGTTTTGTTGTCAGTTTGAAGGCCAGGAAATTACCTTGGATGATCGAATGGGGATATTCATTACCATGAACCCAGGGTATGCGGGACGCACAGAGCTTCCGGAATCAGTCAAGGCCCTGTTCCGACCTGTGGTGGTCATTGTTCCTGATCTGCAGCAGATTTGCGAGATTATGCTCTTCTCAGAGGGCTTCCTCTTGGCCAAGGTGAAGGATCTACACACACATGTAAAGACACTTAACAGACATAAAACTCAATTCTTATGCCCCTATAACTCTGACAAAGACCATCAGATCAGTTCATGTACATTAAGGCCTCTCTGTGATCCAGGTACTAGCCAAGAAGATGACAGTGCTATACAAGTTGGCACGAGAGCAACTGTCCAAGCAGTTCCACTATGATTTTGGTCTGCGGGCTCTGAAGTCAGTGCTGGTGATGGCAGGAGAGCTGAAACGGGGCTCCCCCGAACTCAGTGAGGTACTAACATCACATAGTTTTGTACCCCAGGGCTATACTGAAGGACCAAATGCTGTAATTTATTGTACAGTGACTAAGCTAGAACCCTTTGAATATGCCCAGAAGTTTAAATAATTCATCTGGCAGAAGAATCTAAATTAGAGACAGATATACTTACAGTATGTGCAGTATTTGGATTTTACCAAAAAGCAGCATAATGTCTGCATGTTAGAACCCTAAGGTCTCTCTTGAACTCTTTTAAAATGACCATTGTCCCATAGGTTTATTCCTTAATATGTTGATTGATGATATGATGATTTTATGCCTTTGTGATGCAGTGAGCTCTGAATTGTGCTTGTACAGTCTCTGCCTCACAACAGCTATGTGTTTCCTGCAGGATGTTGTACTTATGCGAGCCCTGCGGGACATGAACCTGCCCAAGTTTGTGTTTGAGGATGTACCCCTGTTTTTGGGCCTGATCTCAGACCTGTTCCCTGGGCTGGATTGTCCTCGCGTTTGCTACCCAAGTTTCAATGACACAGTGGAGCAGACATTACAGGATAACAAGTATATCTTGCTGCCTAACCAGGTATCCTGGTCCTAGTCCTGATACCCCTGCGTACACCTTCCCTGTTAAAGGCACTTGACCCAGCCAGTCATCTGCTGTACAGCTTCGGTCTCCATATACTGGATCTGACCAAAGCTGCTATGCTGTCTCACTTTTTAGCTGCTGGTCTTTCTTGAAAACAGCTGCACCAAATTTGTGGGTCATTTTCCAGGAGAAGAACATAGTGTTGTTTTGAGATGTCACAAACGCAAACTTCTTCCATGGTTTCAGGTGGACAAGGTGGTGCAGATGTATGAGACTATGATGACCAGACACACCACCATGGTGGTAGGGCCCACTGGAGGGGGAAAGTCTGTGGTCATCAGCACCCTTTGCCAAGCCCAAACCCGGTACCTACCACTAGCATATTATAGTGCTTACAGATACCTTATTACCTCTGTTGCCACCCAAGCTAACCACTGCTAGAATGTCATAAAATGAATGAAAACTTTAAGCCAGTTGTAGAACTAGCATAGCTTTTTGGTGAAGTAAGTCTATACTGCAGGTCTGTGAGATACTTAAACATTTTGTCTCCTGCACAGGTTGGGCTTGCTCACCAAACTCTACTGTTTAAACCCCAAGGCCATGAGTGTCATTGAACTGTACGGCATCCTGGATCCCAGCACTAGGGACTGGACTGACGGTATCCTGTCTAACATTTTTCGAGATATCAATAAGCCAACTGATAAAAAGGAAAGGAGGTGAGCTGATTCAATGAGGTCAACTGTGCTTAATGTGAAATCAAACTATTTATGCTGAAGATGCTAGAATTTCGGGAGTGAAATTTAAGGCGAATCCTGAGATCAATGTTGTACTTATGTAAGCCCTGTGGCACATGAACATGTCCAAATTTGTATCCTGAGATGTAGCAATGCTTTGTGATGAAATAGAGGGGTGTGTGCTGTAACCCAGTCTCTGTGCTGTCCTGCAGGTACATCTTGTTTGATGGGGATGTGGATGCTCTATGGGTGGAGAACATGAACTCGGTGATGGATGACAACAAGCTGCTGACCCTGGCCAATGGAGAGAGGATTCGTTTGCAGAGCCACTGTGCCCTGCTCTTTGAGGTGTGCTGGCATGCAGACACGTAGAGGTGGGGTGGGAGGGCTTCTGTTTCCCACAGTGAGAGGGAGGCTATTACTACATCATTTAGGAAAGCGTTTAGCTGACAGTCTTAGGTAAGAATATGTGGAGAATTGTCAGTGTGTTATAACCACAGTGGTATTACCAGGACTTATTTACTCTTTTTATTGTTTTTATTGGTAGTAATATGGGGAGGCCAACATACTGTGTATGATTTATTTGAGTATGTCTGATAGGAAATAAAATCCCTATCAGGTAGGAGACCTTCAGTACGCCTCCCCCGCCACTGTCTCTCGCTGTGGGATGGTGTTTATGGATCCAAAAAACCTATGTTACAGCCCTTACTGGCAGAAGTGGGTCAGTAACAGACCCCCCAAGGTAAGGAAATCTGATCTTTAAAGGTATACTTGAAGAGTGTGCTAAATTGTTCATAGTTCGCTTTTTTATTTGTTTTGTAATTGTTGTGCAGTGTCTTACCATAGGACTTATTTTTCAAATTTTGTTACTTATTTTTCTTTCCAAGGAACAAGCAGATCTGAACAGCCTGTTTCAAAAGTATGTGCCCAGCCTGATTGACATGATTGTAAGTGGAATTGTAGATGGCAGGCAGGCAGAGAAGCTCAAGACTGTGGTTCCCCAGACCGACTTAAACATGGTGGGTAGAAAACTCCACTTTCTTCCATCACTGTATAGTCATGTGTATGTAAACACATAGTACACGGCTGTACCTTCAAAAGATAGCTTTTGAATTGGTGCTAATCATGTGATCTTATTGTTAGAGTGGCAGTGTGTGTCCATTTATTTACAGGTGGTGCAGCTATCCATGATGCTGGATGCCCTGTTGGAGACAGAGGACCTGGAGGGAGATGTGCTGGAGTGCTACTTCCTGGAGGCACTGTGCTGCTCCCTGGGGGGAACTCTGCTAGACTCGGGGAAACTTAA
The DNA here is from genome assembly GCA_015164015.2 of Brevimyrus niger. Lineage (NCBI taxonomy): Eukaryota > Metazoa > Chordata > Actinopteri > Osteoglossiformes > Mormyridae > Brevimyrus > Brevimyrus niger. Next base: position 36,777,794 of record JAABNY020000039.1, on the reverse strand, counting down.
GTTTGATGCATTTGTTAAGAAGCTGTCCTGTTTCCCAGTGACCAACAATGATCAGGAGCTCGCTGGCCCTGGGGAACTGCCAGGTCAGGCCAAATGCAAAACAATAAAGCATTCTGCTTTTGGTTTATCCTAATTGTTTCCTGTCTAACTTAAGAAAAAACTTTCTTTACAGGCTCCTTGCCAAGCTTGTTCGACTTTCACTTTGATGGTGCCTTAAATAAGTGGGTTCCCTGGAGCTCCACGGTTCCCAAATATATCCACAGCACTGAAGTCAAATTTATTGACGTTCTTGGTAAAGTATATGAAAATATATTCATACAAAATTATTCAATGCCTACCTGAGTGGATGTAAAGACTGAGTCTTTCACTTGACTATTAGGAATATGCCCCTTGTCTTATAAGATATTTTGTACAACCTAACTGATTACCAGATAGTCTCCTTTTGTGATAGTATGTCTGTAAATAATAATAATGATGATGGATGGATGGGTGGAGGAGGGATGGACTTTTGCCAGCAACCTCTTCTCTGCCACTGCCTTCCATAAATCCAGTCTGATTCTGCTTATTGTGCTGGCCTTCTTGATTCTTCAGGTGTTTCAAATTAGCTAGTTATGCTGTTCTAGATAACCTCAGCATAAAAGAGCAATTTGGGTTCCATAGCAAAAGCTCAACATTACTGTTTGTACACAAAGTATGCTGTCTATCACCCTCTCTTCAGTACCCACAGTAGACACCACACGGGTCAGCTGGCTGTTGGAACAAATGGTGAAGATAAAACACCCTATGGTATTGGTGGGGGAGTCTGGTACCTCTAAAACAGCCACAACACAGAACTTTCTAAAGAATCTTAACACAGACTCAACTGTAAGTAGACTGGTAAAATTGGTCAACCTGTATTCTTCCTTTAGAAAAATGAATCACAAAACACAACCAACTCACTAAAATATTAATGAAGAGCACAATAATAGTAAAATAATAATAATAATAATAACTCTAGTAGTAGTATTAGTTATAACCATAAGAAACTGGTACAACCTACCTCAGATAGTCAATGAGACTTTCCTCTGTCATAATGTATTCCTTATTTTTTCACTTTTCAGATGATATTAATGATCAATTTCTCTTCGCGGACAACATCCATGGACCTACAGAGGAACCTAGAAGCCAATGTGGAGAAGAGAACCAAGGAGACATATGGTCCTCCTATGGGAAAGAGACTTCTGGTCTTTATAGATGACCTCAACATGCCTAGGGTAAGCTGTCTTCCCTGTCCATTCTTCCTTTGGCCTTTTCCTTTATTTCTGTCCCTCTCCTGTATCCTTAATACCCTGCGTTCCCCCTCAGGTGGATGAGTATGGCACTCAGCAGCCTATCGCCCTACTCAAGCTATTGCTGGACCGAGGCGGCATGTATGACAGGAGCAAAGAGCTGAACTATAAGGTTCTGAAGGACATGGGCTTCATTGCCGCCATGGGGAAGGCGGGGGGAGGCCGCAACGAGGTGGACCCACGCTTCCTCTCACTCTTCAGTGTCTTTAATGTCTCCTTCCCCAAAGAGGAGGCCTTGCATCTGATTTATGCCTCTATCCTTAAGGGCCACACCAAGGTGGTAAACATTACAACACAGCAATATTATTTTCTTCTCGCAATGCAAATTTATTTTAGGTTGTCATTGATACTGTTTTATCATGCACATGTGAGAGCTCTTGGTCAAAGTTCTGTGTAATTTTATAAAGAGGATATTTTACTAAAACATTTCAAGACCTGGGATTTTAGTTTCAGCTTTGGCCTACAACCCTTGTCTGTAATCGTTAGTCCAATACACGGTCTATTGTGTAGTACTGAGAGAATTATGTATGGAAGCCAAGAAGAAGTGTCTGCTCTGGTTTTCCACAGGCATTTGAGGATTGCATACAACAGATATGTGACAAGTTGACATTTTGTACTTTGGAGCTGTACAAGAACATTGTTAAGGACCTGCCCCCAACACCCTCTAAGTTCCATTACATCTTTAACCTCAGGGACCTGTCCAGGGTGTACAACGGCTTAACTCTGACCAATTCTGAGCGGTAACCCAAGCTTCCCATCTGCTTCCATATTCCGTCTCACTGCCTAAGTATGTCACGTCACACATTAGATGTGACTCTCCCTGTCTGCTTTGCCAGGTTCTTGAGTGTTGCCCAGTTTGTGCGCGTGTGGAGGAATGAGTGCCTGCGGGTGTTCCACGACAGACTCATCAACGAGGCTGACAAAGCACTAGTATGTTTGACCTATGATGGTTTCTTTTCCATTTCTGGCCCATTGGCTTGATGCTCAGCCAACTGCTTTGAAAATGGGTTGATGTCCTTCAACTCCTGTACCTCTATTATGGTTTCTCTACCAGGTCCAAGGCCACATTAAGAGTCTGATACAGGAGCACTTCAAGGAAGAACTTGAGTTTGCTGTGAGGGATCCCATTCTGTTTGGAGACTATAGGACAGCCCTCAATGAACCGGAACTTCGAGTGTATGAGGATATCCAGGATTATGATGCCTCCAAAGCCTTGTTTCAGGTTTCCATAGACTCTAAAATTCATTATCTTCCATTCGTCCACCTTCCTACTGTTTATCCAGTTTGGGGTAAATGTAGGCAGCACAGGGAACAAGGCTGGGGTACAGCCTGGTTGGGCTGCCAGTCTATCACAAGGCTATCCACAAAGCCACCATGCTACCCATACTGTTTCTTGTAGACCTGAATAAATGCATTAATAAACCCACTGTTCATAAATATTGAAGGAGCATTTACTTGTAGTAATGACTGTTGTATTGATTACATTGATGTATCCTTTAACTGCTGCTTCTGCAGGAGATCCTAGAGGAGTACAATGAGGCCAAGACACGCATGAACTTGGTTCTTTTTGATGATGCTCTCGAGCACCTGACACGCGTGCACCGCATCATCCGCATGACCCGTGGACACGCTCTGCTGGTGGGGGTTGGAGGCTCAGGCAAACAGTCCCTCACAAAGCTCTCAGCCTTCACCGCAGGCTGTGAGGTGAGCAAAACACAGCTATCCAGTCCCTGTTCATTGCCACTGTATTGACTCTCTGATACTCGTTCCAGTTTGTGGTCAATTTGGTTAAATGGGTGCTTTTCCAGGTGTTTGAAATTGTGCTGAGTCGAGGTTATGGTGAGACCAACTTCCGTGAGGACCTTAGAACATTGTACCTTAAGCTGGGCATTGAGAACAAGAAGATGGTGTTCCTCTTCACTGATACTCACGTAGCAGAGGAGGGCTTCCTGGAGCTCATCAACAACATGCTCACCTCAGGTAACTCTGTGGACTGGTATTCTGGTGGTAATTCACGTTACATCCCTGAAATTTTGGGATGATTTTCAGTGTTCTTAGGACATTCTCAGGCAAAATGTCAGAATCAGTTCTATATTCATGTTAACAGTATGAAACAAACTTGCACTGCAGTCAAGGCCAAATCTCTGGAATCAGTCAAAAGACATCTGGATGCATTATTAGAACCACTGAACACACAATATGGACATGGGTTTGGTTAGTGGGTTTCTTATAAGCCTTAGAAGTAAAGTTTTCCCTGATCCTTTTGTGAGTGTACCCAGAGTTTGGCATTTGGTGTCACAGGCATTGTTCCTGCATTGTTCCCTGATGAGGAGAAAGAGTCTATCCTGGGCCAACTTCGTGACGAGGCCCTGAAGATGGGTGTCGGGCCATCCAAGGAGAACATCTGGCAGTACTTTGTGAACAAGAGCGCCAACAATCTCCATATCGTTCTGGGCATGTCCCCAGTGGGGGACACATTGAGGACACGCTGCAGGAACTTCCCAGGTACCATATTGCGCAATAGAGCCTCCAGGGAATGTAGTGATTGGATCTCTTGGTGTAATACTATTGAACATCTATATTAATCCTGAATTGCTTCTGAATATATCCATATGTATATATACTATATATTTAAGCGATATGATGATATTTTCTTTCATTATCTATAATTACTGTAGCTTTAGGAATTAAGTTAAATTGTTAAGGTGTAGCTTATGTTGCCTAAGAAAATAGTAGGACCTATGCGAGACATGGCTTCCCATTGACAACATGTGATTCCATTTCGTCCATTTCGTCTAACTACGCATCCTGTTTTGCTCATCCATCTTCAGCCACCGTTTAGCAGAGGCACTCCAGACTGTCCTTCTGTTTCTGTCTCAGGGCTGGTGAATAATACCGGAATCAACTGGTTCTTGCCTTGGCCTCCCCAAGCTCTGCATGCAGTTGCCCAGTCCTTCCTAGGTAATCTCACAGCTGTCTTTATTTACTGGTCATTTCAACCAGTTCCTACCAGCAATGCAGTACATTATCTAAATGCAAAATGTACATAAAAGAACAGTACAGCAGTGTACTGTACATAGACTGTACACAAAACAACTGTACAACAATATACAACTCTACATATGCACAAATGAATCAGTATTTGGTATATGACTACATGGAACCTGTTGGAAATATATGTCCACTTCTTTTTCATGTAACATACTGATACTCCCAAATAACAATGTACTCATGGTAATCATTATACTGTTACATGTACAACTCGCACCCTAAAAAATCAGCCTGCTGTTGTGCCGCAGGAGAGAACCCCATGCTACCCAGCACACACGTGGAGGCCGTCATCAGCCATGTCTGCATGGTGCATGGCTCTGTTGGGGAATACAGTAAGACATTCCTGCAGAAACTGCGCCGCAGCAACTTTGTGACCCCAAAGAACTACCTGGATTTCATCAGCACCTATATCAGCTTGCTGAAAGACAAAGACCAGTACATACTGGGTATGTGGACCCCCTTTATCAGTGGCTGGGACAGGTTGGTGGAATGTGGGTCGCGTATCCACATGTCCCATGTTCTGATTTTTCAGCCCAGTGCAGACGCCTGGAAGGAGGGCTGGATAAGCTGAAGGAGGCAAGCCTTCAGCTTGCCCAGCTTAACACCAAGCTGGCGGAGCAGAAGGTGGTCCTGGCCGAGAAGTCTTCCGCCTGTGAAGTGCTCTTGCAAGAAATTTCCACCAACACTGCTGTGGGTGAGAGTCTTTCTAGAACCTTGTTAAGCTTATCAGGATTCAGAATTACTTTATTTGTCACATATATGGCCTTTAGATACAAAGTGCAGTGAAATGCAGGTTCATTAGTGACCAAGACTGTGATGCACATGGAGAAGTGTAAATATGGATGTGATTCTTCTGCAAAAAGGGCCAGGAGATCTTAGTATTGCCTGCGTTTATTATCCTGGTTGTCTGAGGGTAGAGGCCCCTCATCTTGGGCTATGTGACCACAGAGGCATTTACAGGGCAGTCTGTTTTTTGGGACGGATAGTGTCCTTGGTGAGTTTTTGGACGCTTATCTAGACCTGCTTGAATGCATTTCATTGCTCAATTTTGACACTCCTCAAACTAAAAATCGGTCAGCAGTTGGAAGAGTAGATGGAAGAAAGTATGACTATATGAGTATTTACTGTGAAAATATTTTTATATTTGTATGTTTCCAGCTTTTGCAATGACTACTGCTTTTTGTACGTTTGCGAGTTGTGTTCATAATAATTGTTAAGTTATGCATGTGTGCTGATCTATTAGTAATGAAACAAATTATCTGAAATATCGGAACTGCAAATATATGTAGCGGAGGAGAAAATGAAGCTGGCGGAGGACAAAGCAAGGGAGATCGAGGAGCAGAACAAGGTCATTGCCGTCGAGAAGAAAGACGCCGAGAGTTCACTGGCAGAGGCCCTGCCTGCCTTGGAGGCGGCCCGCACCGCTCTGCAGGACCTGGACAAGTCCGACGTCACGGAGATCAGGTGGACATTGGGGCAAAACACCCGGGATTGTAACCTTGAGCCGTTAACATAACACAGGCATAACATTTGGCCTGCTAACTAGCAAAGTCAATTAACTATTGATTGGTTTACTCTGTTGTTTTTACTGGACTGGCTCAAAAATTACCTCTCATAATTCTTGTCTGTAGTTGAGACAGAACAGTTAAGAGCTAGTCATTTAACATAAATCTGAAGTTAATCACTCCAAAAAGCTTGTTTTGTGCTCCAGCCAGCAGTAATTATGCACAATGTGTGATTCTCCAGAAGCAGCAACCCAGAACCCCTCATCTGAGCTTTCCCTCTGCAACTGGAAATTGAAATAGTCACATTTGCCATGCTGCATGTTCTGTGCATTCCTGTGTTGTTTTAAAAAGTACTTGCAAATAGCCCTAATAAAGAAATACTACATGTTGCTTTTGCATAGCTGTATTTAAACTTTAATTATGAAGAACCTCACAAACATCCATGAGCAAAAAAAAACTATAAAATATGAGATCAGTTTGTGTTCAGCGTACTGAGTAATAATTCATGCCAGGTTGCAGGAAAGGGGCCTGTGTGGCTATACAAACAGATATGCATTTGGATACAAGCAGGGCTGGGGGTTTGAATCCTGCTTCTCTACAGTATGTTTCTCTAAATTTCCCTTGGTGTGTGACTGTGTGTATGAATGAGTGTGTGACCTAAAATAGGCTGGCATCCTTCGGTGTGAGTGTGTGTGCCCTGCGATAGGCTGGCATTCTTCAGTGTGAGTGCATGTGCCCTGCCCTGGCCTGGCATCCTTCGGTGTGAGTGCGTGTGCCCTGCGATAGGCTGGCATCCTTCAGTGTAAGTGCGTGTGACCTGCGATAGGCTGGCATCCTTCGGTGTGAGTGTGTGTGCCCTGCCCCGGGCTGGCATCCTTCGGGTGGGAGGGGGTGTGGCCGGCCCTGGGCTGGCGTCGTTGGGGGGTGAGGGG
>JAABNY020000039.1:36751341-36763460 GCA_015164015.2 Brevimyrus niger | reverse complement strand
TGCATGTGTGAGTGACTGGTGTGTGAGTGTGCCCTGTGATAGGCTGGCCCCCTGTCCAGGGTTGTTCCCTGCCTTGTCCCCGTTGGTTCCGGGATAGGCTCCGGACCCCCGCGACCCAGTAGGATGAGCGGTTTGGAAAATGGATGGATGGATGGATGGAAATGTTGGCTTTGTTTCTGCTCCCACCAACCTGTCACCCCCTCCCCCAGGTGATGTATGGGGGCCGGACTATCGACAGCTTCGACCGGAGAATCCTCACTGTCTACATGGATGAATACCTTGGAGACTTCATCTTTGACACCTTCCAGCCATTTCACTTCTTCCACAATGACGAGGTGGACTATAGAATTCCACCCGATGGCTTCAAGGAGACTTATGTTGGTGTGTTGCAGTCTTTATCAGTTGATGTAGTCTTTATCAACCCTTAGATATTGCTTAACAGACATGTGGTCCAACATTTTGTTGTGTGTGCTAAAAATACCCAGTCTTTTGACTATAACTTGTATGAAGCATAAACTATCCCAGTGAAAGTAAAGACATTTTGAAAGTCACATTTCAGCACATGACTGGGCCTGAAAGATGCTGTGTGTCATCCAGGGGAGATCGAGCTCCTGCCACTGGCCAACACACCGGAGGTGTTTGGGCTGCACCCCAATGCTGAGATCGGCTACTACACACATGCTGCACGTGACATGTGGGCTCACCTCATTGAACTACAGCCCCAGACTGGTAAGTATGCGGCCCACCCTCCTCTAGCATCTTTATATATTTCTATGTTTTTTTATATATATATTTCTAACATACTGTACTGTATCCCTTATACCCCCAGGGCTTGTTGTTCTGCCCATTACTAGAATTACTAGAGTTCTGCCCATTACTAGAATTGAATATAGGCTTTGATACCTCCTCCAGGTGAGACTGGCGAGGGTATCAGCCGGGAGGAATACATCGGCCAGGTGGCGCGTGATATCCAGAGCAAGCTGCCCCAGCGCTTTGACCTGGATGTGATCCGCAAAGGCCTGGGCCCCGACGTGTCTCCCACCTCGGTTGTGCTGCTGCAGGAGCTGGAACGCTTCAACAGGCTGGTGCTGCAAATGGGCCGATCACTGGCTGAGCTGCAGAGGGTGAGCTTGGCAGGTGGGGGAGGGGTGATCAAGGGAGGGTCGGATTTGTTCAGTAGGAGTGTAACGGTACATGTATTCGGACTGAAAATTTTTGCCGTGGCTATTCCAGTTTGGTATGCATCTGTACTGAACGAATGCAGCAAATGCAGAACCTCCCCCGAGCAACATTCAGAAAGGGGCGGGTGAAGCCGCTCTACACATGTGCGTGTACGTCCTGATGTGAAGCTGGAAGTTGTAAATGTGAATACAAGTACAGCACAGATATTTTTTTAAATGCTGTATCAAAGTGGATTTTTATTTTTTATATACTTGAGAAAATATTTATCTTGATTTACTTTTAAGGATTTTTTTATTATTAGTAGGTTGCAGCAGTATTGACAGGCATACTTCGTGTAGTAGACCACTGTTTAATAAAGAAAAAAATAGAAGCAGTTTACGTTTTGTTTCTTTTACCCCTGCTGTACCGAAAACATACTGAACCATGTCGTCAAAACCGAGGTACATACCAAACCGTGATTTTTGTGTACTGTTACGCCCTTAGTGTTTAGGCAAGACACCTACAGGACTACAGGCAGGGCTGAGTGAGTGACTCTCTTCTCTTTACGCATTGAGTTACCCAATTAAACCAATACCCCAAAAAGCAGAAACGGACGTGTCAGAGGGACATGAGCATTTGTTTCAATGTTGTTCCATGTGTGCTCTCCTATGCACCCCAGGCCCTGGCTGGTGAGGTGGGCATGAGCAGCGAGCTCGATGAAGTGGGTCGTGCCCTCTTTAATGGACAGATCCCCTCCATCTGGAGGAGGCTGGCTCCTGATACCCTGCAGTCCCTAGGAAACTGGATGCCTCATTTCCAGAGGAGGTTTGATCAGTACAGCTCCTGGGTGAGTCTTGACCACTCCAGAGACAATAGCATCTCTAGGAGAGAGTAGTATCAAGTCCACTTAAAGAACAACAGCTGTGTCTGTGTGTGTCCCTGTTGGGGTGGGGTCACACAGATAGAGGATGGAGAGCCCAGAGTGATGTGGCTATCAGGGCTGCACATCCCGGAGTCATATCTCACAGCTCTGGTCCAGGCCACCTGCCGCAGAAATGGCTGGCCTCTGGACCGGTCCACACTCTACACACAGGTGACGCAGTACAGATCTGAAGACGAGGTCAATGAGCGACCGGGGCAGGGTGAGCTCACTGCATAAGAATTATGGTTCCACAAATTTGTCATCTGGGAATGGAAATATTCTTTTCATATAACAAACAAACTTTAGGACCAATAGTGTTTTTTTTAGTGTGTGATTTAAAAAATGTGTATATATACATATCTATCCTAATATTCAAGACAGTTTTACATGCCCATGTCTATGGTCTAATGCCTTGTGCGGTAATGAGAGCCCTTCTCTCCCAGGCTGTTTTGTGTCAGGCCTGTACTTGGAAGGTGCTGACTGGGATGTGGAAAATGCGTGTCTGGTGCGTAGCAAGCCTAAAGTGCTTGTGGCCCAATTGCCTATTCTCAAAGTCATCCCCATTGAAGCACACCGCCTCAAGTTACAGGTAGGGGGCAGTGTGTCATCATTCTCTTAATATAAGCACCCTATTTAGCAGATGATTCCAAGCACAAAGTCTTAAACCAGAGAGCCACAAAAAACCTGCTAATTTCTGTCCTCTCATTGGCAGTACTAAGCCTAATAGCATTAACTTTGATAATTTTAATGAACTTTATATATTTCTATTTTCTAACATTTGCATTACTGGTTTTGCTGCCACAAAGGAGGCCACAGCTTCACATAAGCTTTGTTAAACTTTTGTAAGCTCTGGAATGCCTTGTCCTTCACTCCGGTGTGTGTATTTCCTGTGCAGAACACACTGCGGACCCCTGTGTACACCACATCCATGAGGAGGAACTCCATGGGGGTGGGCCTGGTGTTTGAAGCAGACCTCTTTACCACAAAGCACATCTCTCATTGGGTGCTGCAGGGTGTCTGTCTATGCCTTAATGCCGACTGAAGGTCTGTGTGTCATTTCATGTGTCATTGCTTTAATGGACACTGAATGACAATCTTTCTGACTGTTCATTTCTTAATGCTGACTGAGGATCTGTTGTGTCTATCAACCTGTCTGATCACTTATCCATGCTTTAATGCTGAGTCTCACATCACCCATTGTGTCACATCTCTTTGGTGGCTCAGGGCTAAATGTGGATAGTCTGTATTGTCTGTCTTTGACCCCTTATCAGTATTCTGGTAAGTAATCATATTAATTTATCTTCAGTTAAATTGAATTAATCTTCAGTTAAAATTACAGGCTTTTCTAATATGTGTTGAAACACCCTGTCATTTTTCATATTTTAGAGTACTTTCTAAATGTTTAGTCTTTTGAATATTAAATACAACTCTTTTTGGATTTTTGTGGATTTATCGTGTAATATCACATTTTCACAATTTAATAAGAAATTAAACTGGCATAGTTACTTTTTGACTCTCAGTTCATTCTTTCAGTAGTGATTTACAGCGATTCAGGGTGCCCCATGGCTGGCTGAAGCCCTGGGCAAGCTTGAGTTTTCTCTCCGCTTTGGGTGGCAGGCATGGAGGAGGACAGCTCAGGAGATTTATGCTCAAGAACAGCCCATTTTGTCTTCATTCTGGGGGAACTTTGATCCGTGATGCCACAGTTCAAGTCTTATCTGATAAATTTATTATTGACATTTCAAGAAGAAAATAAATAAATAGCATATTGAACTGATAAAGCTGTCTGACTTTTTCAGCCCTGCCTGGACTCTCTCTAAACATCCCTCGTTTGAGAAACTTTCAGTGATTAGCAATAGTAAGTGATGAGTTGGGGCATCTCAGCAACCGGGCACTGCACTCACTTAGCTCTAATGAGAAGTGGTTACACTGACGAATGAGCACATATTAGCAGGTTTCTCCACGCAGAGCAACTGTGGTCTATTGTGTGTGTGTGTGTGTGTGTGTGTGTATGTGCATGAAAAAGCTTGCTGGTTAACATTCTGAAGTGTTGTTGTAGAGTTTTAAAGTTGTAGAATTATTTTGCCTCCGACCAGCTGGGTTTTTAACTTGTCACGTTATTTTGTTTTTGACCGGCACAACAGCTATGAGGCCCACCGGGAATTCTCCTGAATCTCCCAAAGGGCCACTCTGGGCCTGCCTAATGGGTTGACCAGTACTGGGGTAGACATTCCTGTTTATGAGCCAAAGGGAACTTTGAATTCCAGTGCCGTGACAGGTATAGTAGTGGTTAAAGCAGACCTGGGCTTATCCACTGAGAAAGGCATTAACCCAAACGTCTCCAGTAAAACATCCGAGGACTAAACATCTCACCGACGTTACTGAGCATACTTCCCAGTCAATAGGTGGCAGCAAAACAGCACGAGTGCAGTCAAGGCAGAGGAGCATAAGGAGGAGAGCTTTTCCCCAGCCGCTCTGGAGTAAGACTGGGGGTTGTCAAAGCCATCCTGGTCCCCTCTAACTCCAGCCCATGCTATTTTTAATTTCTAAAGACAAATCATTCTGTTAAACCGCTTTTGCTTTTATGGCTGCTGATGCTTTGCGCTGGCATTACAGCCAGGGCTAGACTTAGGGTTCGCTTTAGAGTTGGGGTCGAGGTTAGGGTTTTAGTTAGGCATATGGAAAATGTTAACATTGGCATCGTGGCTAGGCTTGGGGTTGAACAGTTTTGGCCAGTGTTAGGGTTAGTGATACCATTATAGTGAAACAACAAGAAACATGCATAAAGTCAGTTAAAATTTTAAATAGAAATATTTTCCTAAGAACTGGAACAATACAATAGATTCAAGATGATTTATTGACCATGTGCAACAAAATTCTTATTTGTTCAGCCACATAGAGTACAAAGCATTATAGTATACAAATAGATAACAGACATCTTTTTGTGGAGTAAATAGCACATAAGTCACCCACAATGTAAGTAATATTGCAGTTGTGCAGACGACTATTGATGAGGAAGATGGCTCACATTGCATGATGAGGCCGTTGCATGCTGTGGCCTTCCAGCGGCTCTGCCACTTCACCCCTGTTAGCGCGTTCATTATCAGCGATGACACATGTCTGTGGAGTAATTTATAAAGCTGATTATACAGTTTCTTAAAGTAACCGATAAAGAGGAATTGCAGCTTTGGGCTCAGCAAGCGGCCTTGAGGAGTCCCCCTGTTGATGAACACTGGGGATGGGTTTTCACCACCTGGTGTCTGTCTGCCAGGAAGCTCAGGACCCAGCTGCAGCTATTGCTGTGAGGCCCAGTTTCCGGAGGTTCTCCACCATGTTGTCCAGCAGGATGGCATTATAATCTGAGCTGAAATCAGCAAATAATATTATAGATTAGATGTTCCACTTGTACAGGTGTTCAGAGGTGATGTGAAGGACAGTCAGGCAGACATCATGATCCAGAGAATCTGAAACAATGCCATTGATGTGCCCCATGAACAGACCGTCTACCCACCTTATGGCCACTGGGGCTCATGCCACTGGAAAGTGGGGCCGCCGTATAGGTGGGGGAAGTTAGGATGATTCCAAGAGTTCTTGAGGGACGGGGCCCTAAAAAGTTTGGAACATAATAGGATTGGTTTGGTTTGGGAGCATGATATGATATGCGTTCATTGGGCCCAAAATCTCTAGTAGTCATTCAAACATGACACCTCTGATATTTGCAGCGATGGCCCAACTGCCGTCCTCCAGAAGTACAGTGGGACAGTGGACAGGGACAGAGATATTGGGAAAACATGAGCTCTGCATCTTGGCATGCAGCTAGTTTTTCCAGTAATTGATGAACAATAGAGCATCAGTGAATAATATTGTGACCTACCATAATCAATATTAAATTTGTGCTGCAAAACCTGCATTACACTTGGCACTGGGTATAGGATTAGGGTTAGCATTACAGATATCACTGGAATTTAGGTTATTACCATTGTAATTTTAGCTAGATTTACCCTTTGTATTAGGGGTACAGTTACATCTGGGCTAGGATTATGGTTACAAGTCTGGGTTAGTATAACCTTCAGGGTTAGGGTTATGGTTAAGGTTAGGTTTAGCACAAGGTCAAGGTTGGCATTAGGAATTGGGCCAGGCTTTGGGTCACATTTACCATCATAACTGGGAAAATGGTTATGTTACACTGTGCAGCTATATGTTGCGTCACTCTGATGGGGGAGGGGTGAATTTAGGCAAAGAAGTCTGCTTTGTATTAATTTTGGGAAAATCCTTACCTTGCATCTCCAGGTAATATTTCTTCTTCATCCATTTCCTCCCCTATATAGAGCTAATACATTTGGGACTATTTTGGGGTTAAGTCTCAGTCATAGGAAATTCCATTCAGACTGCATGCTCTTTTTATACATATTCCATGCACACGGACATATAATATATTCTTTAGGTTAGATATTGCAGATTCAATCCCCATATGTTTACTTCTGCGATACACCACATTTAATATTATAAACTTTTTTTACTCTATAAATGCATATATCACATTAAATTTTCCAGAGTTTAACGTAATTCAGAGACATTCTTGGAACATGATGATTTCATAGGCGTCAGGGATTGCGCTGAAGCAAACTGGAGCAAGCAGGGCTGGGACAAAGATAAGCATTATTATCTGCCATTTTTCTCCCTTCGCATACAATTAACGTGAATAAAAAGCCTCACGTGGCTGGGTGGCTGTAAATGCTTTAGGTAACAATCTTGCTTCGTTAACACAGCTGCAAAATGTTCCAAAGAAGGTTGTGGTTACCACACCTCATCTCCTGTAAACTGCTTACATGCAACCTTTGCAAATCAGCAGATCACATCCCTGGGCGGCAGTTCTGAATTAACGGCCGCGATCAAAGAGCCGGTGCTGGACCACAGGAAGGCCTGCCGAGGACGCGCCCCCTAAACTCATCAATAGGAAAGGCAGAAGAGGATCGTGGGTATTTTTATGGCTACACAGCAGATTTCTTAAAAGAGCGTCAGACTGCATAAATGCATCTCAATCGAAGGAAAATTGGGTTACATGTGTTCGACTGTGAAGAAAGAAAAGAACTACAAGCGGCCAGAAACTCTTAAACGAATGCAACCTCCCCCGCCCTCCCCCTTGGAAATGAAGATTATTTTCAGCTGCGCAAGACTGGAGGGATTTACGTTAACCCTAAACTCCCAGTTCCTGCTTGGCACTAGTTGCATGGCGGGGCCGTGAAGCGCAGGGGGGTGCCCCAAAAATGTTTAAATGACCGTGCCACTTGCCACTTACCCATCCAGCTCCCCTCACGGCCATTTCCGCTGGCGCCGATCAGGCTCTGGCGGGTCCATGCGCGAGCGGCTGGGCCCTGGCACTGGACATAGAGTTGGCTGTACCTAGCTAATGTGCTTTTTTTAATGATCAGCTGTCATGCATGCAATCCAAAATGCAGATATTGCATCCATTTGTGTGCTGATTTGGATCAGACTTTTGACCAACATGGAAACTTAATGTGCAGGTTCCAAAGTGTGCATGTGAGTCTCTTGCAGGTGCCAGCCCCACTTCCCTGTTACTGCTAGGGATATGCCTGGTGTTACCTTTATTACCTGTCTTATTTATTTTCTACAAAGTCAGAGTAAGAATTTTTAACTGCTCAAACGTACAGACCTCCGTTGCTTCTCATCGTGCAAAACGTGCAGAGTGTTTGCTGAGCGTCATTAATCGCTCGGCTTCTGCATATTAATTATACTTCGAATTACGAATAATTTCTTTGAAAAGCTGAGTTTAAATAACACACATTGGTTTGCTGATGTAACCTAAGACCTAGTTTATCCGCAGGCGACTGTTTTAAGGCTACCCAGTTGTTTTAGCCTGGATGCGCCCCTGACCGGCCAGCGGTTAAAGTGAACCTGCAGATGTGAACGCTCACCTGGAATAGCACGGAGCTCCGATCAAAGGGCTCAAAAGCGACTTATGTCACACATTTTATCTTGCATCAGCACAGGCAAGCGATCACGGACAGGAATGAGCTGCATGGACTGAGATTGCTCGCTTTTATGAATCACTTCCGATGAAAGTGTCCATGCAGGCGCCAGCACTAAAAATATTATTTTAGATGCAGACAGTGCTTCCAGAAACAAACCGTGGCCACGAATAAAAAAGAGGGCTCTGATTTAAGTCAATAATGCAAAACTTTTATTACCCGTTTTACGATTAAACACCCCCCCCCTTTAGCAGCCGCATTTGAAAACTTTTATTTTCAAGGTTAACTGTTGTGGTGAATCATTTTCCCCTGTAGAAAATCACAGTATCGTCAGTAAATAAGGTGATCAAAAAGAAAGCCGACAGTATTCCTGGCCAGTTTAGTGTTAACAACGACGAGCGATAGAAACCAATGATCCGAAGCTGTAATTGTAGTGTGCCTTGTCCTCGATGAAAGGGTGAAACGGAGAATGGGGAGGGTAACAAAAGCGAGAAGCGAAGGGTTGCGCTTTTTAATGACTCGGTGAGACTGCATAACAAGCCTCTCACCTATTGTGAGGGTCTACTTGAAATAGGCACGGAGAGGAGGGGACGATCGCAAGGGAAGGCAGGGCTGGGGGATCGGTCGGTCTGTCGGTAATTGTGTGAATCAGACCACCGTCCACACATCGAACAAATGAAACTGCTGCTGTGGAGCTCAGGAGGGACTGGAGTTTCATGTCAAAGGCTACTGCTGCCTGCCTTTTATCACTGAAAGTAACAGTGTCTGATCTTGCTTGAGTTGTGACAGCGGTGATAGATTTTGATCTGGCTGTTGCACTTATTTGGAGTTTATTTTTTATTATTGTTTAATTAGCCTATTATTTAATTGGCAGGTGGGATGCTCATCCACTCAGTGAACTGGAAATCTTGAACCTGACGCGTACTCCTCTTAATCGTATCTACTTTTTCCCAGTGGGAGAGTTTTTCGGATCTTTATTTTTCCTGCCGCTCACACCGCGGCAATGGGAGCGCTTTTGGGGGACTTGGTGCCGGTGGTGTGCCGGAAAAGTTTCCACTGGATTGTGCTGGTCCTATGGTTCACCACTGGCGTACTGGGGACGTGGGGAACGGGATTGTACAAGTACCAGTCCGGTACACATCTTAAAGAGCCGTCGGGGGCTGCAAGTGCCCTCTATCAGAGAAGGTATGTATGTGTTAAAATGAACATTAAGGAACATAAACTTTGTTTCATCTAGGAAAACGTGTGAAGACTGTTGTCTGCATTTTATGTGCAGACAATACTCATCTTTAGATACAGTAGCCTAATATTTTACCACGGATTACCGCAAACCATTTCACCAACTTCAAAGCCCGACATTAGTCTATAACATTTAAAGAGCTAATTAAAGGGGGCACAGTCCTTTGTAGCATCCGTCACATTGTTTCCCGATCGCTGTCCCAGAATAGAGTCTATAATTAACGATGAGGAAAGATAAAAGGCTGCATACACGGTGACACCGAGCGTAAATCATTCATGCATCCATCTTACAGCCGCTTATCCTGCTATAGGGGTCGTGGGGGCGAACGTAAATCAATGTTTGTGTAGCTATACCTGTACCGATTATAACAAACAATGTGCAATAGCATGTCATACAAAAATTAAATAAATAGCTGAAATTATTGTAAGTGAGCTACGTAGCGTGTTTCCCATATTTGTCGCTTCGTTTTTGCTAAAGTTAATTTAATTTTGGGTACAACTTGGATTTCTTGTTTCCCTATATATCTGTACACCTGTCTACTGTTCTCCCTTTATCTCGCACGCAAATGTCGTTTTTGTGTCAACACCAGTTTCAGTCTCTTTTTAGTGGAGCAAATGTCTCCTAGTTTTTTTTTTTAATTACCGTACCACTGTTTTTATGAGTGTAATAATTTATTTTAAGTAGATGTGCAAGCCGCTTTTTCCATTCGTATCCTCAATATTTTGATTTATCTTCTTAGGTGATGCCGTTAGCTAAGTTACTATAGTAGAACATTTCAACGAGGCTGTTTTTGCCAGATCTTATAAACTGGGACCTGCAGCCCCGTGCTCCCAGGTGCAGTTTCTTTAGCCCCCATGACACCTGATGTCCCATTATGTCCGTGGGGCTGTCAGCAAAACATTGTTAGGAGCCTCGAGTTGAGAATAAATATTTCTGTGCCTGTCTGCATAAGTATGTTTTACCGCAGATCTCGGTTTGCGGCATATCAGCTTTTCATAATCCCCACCGGTGGTGTGCTATACCTTAAGTTTCGCGCCCCGATCCTCCAGTCATGCACTGTCTTTGTTGCCTGTCAGCGTCGTTTGCGATTGTGGCTGCTTTTGGAGACTCAGACTAAACACGAACAAATCACCAGAATCCACTTATCATTTTAAAGCATGCGGGCGTCGACACGATCGGGTTTCCTTAACCAAATATTTACCCTCGAATCTGAATTACATCCTGTTACGGACGCTGTGCTCATCCTGTCCCGGGCTTCGCAGGTGGTGCGACGGGGTCGAGGCTCCGGTCATCCGTCTTCTACCTCCTTCCCACCCCTGGCGGTCTAACGCCACGACAAGCGGACCTGTTTACTAGACAGCAGCAGCTGTGCTCAACGCGTCCGGGTTTTAAGTCGTTTATACTCCCAGCTTCCAAACAACTGAAGTGAGTGTGTTTTTGCAGAGCCTGTGTGGTCACGGCTGCGGTGATTTAATTAATCTGCTGTTAATGGCGTTCAAATGCGCTGTCCATAAACTAAAATGCAAATGAAATGGCACGAATTTACGGATTCTTGTAATCAAGATTGAAGGCAAGGGGGGACGCTCAGACCACCATGCATTTTAGGAGGTATAATTCCTTAAAACAGAAATTAATATCTCTCTCTTTACTATATTTTGACAAGTGACTGAGTAGAAACAAAACAAATCTGGGTCGGCTGATCAGATCAGAAACAAAACTATTTGAAATCTGAGATGTCAGTCATACAAGCACTGGAATTACCATAAGAACGTTTAATATCTGTGGTAATTAGCTGTGTTGGAGTCACTGCCGAAAACACAAGTACATCACTGTGGGTCAAATCTGTGTGTTGCCCCTGAAAAGAGGGTTAAACATACAGATGCTTACCATCATGAGTGAACCATGAGTCAGTTCCACTCACGCCTAACAAGAGCCTTTATAGTCAGCGTTTAAAGCAGGCCTTCCTGTTTCAGCCAGCTCTGTTCTCTAAGGTTGGCCCCTGGGGGTCATTAGCCCCTGACCCCTGTGTGTTGCCTTTAGAATCTAACCCTTGACCTCACCCACTATTCTTACCAGTAGGCGAGCCAATCATCCAGTGAGTTGACTCACAATCTCTCAGCTTACTCATCAACCTGCTTGGACATTTTTACTGAAGCTTTCCAGACAAACTGCTTAACCCAATGGTTAGTAAGGGGAATGACAGCCTTCTGCTCAAGATGCAGATCTTTCACTGTACTGGACAATCAAACAATATGTAAAATATGCCTAGCAGTAGATTCAGTGGTTCCTGACAACTCATCACTCACAAGTGAAAAAAATTAACATTGATATAACTGATTGAATTGGAAGGCTATACAACCAAATATCTCTTCTGTGTACTAAACCTGTGATGTCAGTTTTTTTTTTGCACTGAATGTGGTGTCAGTTCACCGCATGTTTTTCTAGTGCTGTTAATAACCACTGCAAGACTTGACAGTTGATAAAAACTGATTGCAAGTTGATTCTATCTTATGCAAAGCAGTTTTTTTTCAATAAAACGTCTTTTCTGGCAAAGTACACACATCTGTTTTCCAGGAGTTACTGTCTTTCCCGGGAAATTCCCTTCAAAATGTGTCCCCACAAAGATGCCAGAATGTGGACATGCTGCACTAAATACTCCCAGACGCTGGCTTGCTCATGCAGTGATAAGTGACGGGGGGGGGGGGGGGGGGTGCAGGGCGAAGGGGTCTTCGTGGGGGGGGGGTGTATGTCTCTCCCTCACCCCCCCCGGTGATCGTCTGTCAGGCGAGCAGTGCTACTCATCAAG
>JAABNY020000039.1:36730528-36741679 GCA_015164015.2 Brevimyrus niger | reverse complement strand
CTTCTTTTGTCCCCGGGCTCTTTTCTGCCCCAGTTTTCCTTAGGGGCCAGGCGGGGGATTGGGGGGGGGGGGGTTTGAACCGCTGGGTTGTACGCCGGCCTCCAGCTCACTACCCCCAAGTCCTGCCCCCCGCCCCCCCCCCCATCTCCCCAGAATATAACTTCTCTGATCTGGGCCTCATGTGTGTGTGTGCTTTATAAACAAACACTGGGGATGGATTACAGGCGTGGGGCACTGAAGTGTGGAAAAGAAAAACAGTTTAGCTGGGGGGTGCAGAATGAAGGACAGCAGAGTGAAAGCAGAATGGGGGGAGGGGGCAAATTAAAGGCAAAGATCAAGCATTTGCTTTTTAAATGAAGCTCACCATTTTTATTCCTGATCAATCACCCAGTTATCCCATATGTGCAATCGCCAATGAGTTACTCAGTGCCCTGCATGGTTTGAGAATCCCCAGCCTACTTCTATGAACTAATCCATTTGAAAGCTTACAGCCTGAAGTGTTTTGTGGTGCATTTCTCAGAGAGAATCAAAAAACAGTAATAAAATGTTCCAGTATTATAGGCATCTGACAAGTGAAAACATCAAATCCATTCCAAGAAATCATGTGTAATCATTGTAATGACAGGTTATGCTGATGATACTTTTGGGGTCTTATATCTAATTAACGCCACCGGTAGATAACAATCTGTTTTTCTTCACAGACAGGTGTGGTGTGGGTTACAGGGGGGGTGGAGGTCATGTGGACAGATGCCTGTCTGTGAAATACTGCAACCTTATGTCCTGCTGCCCTGATTTCAAGGTCACCATAATAGACACACACCTCGCTCCCCATGCCCCATACCTTATAGCAATATGCAGTACAGCAATATGTCTGACAGACCCCTGGACCAAACTCCCCCGTGATTCCCCCTCCTCTCACCCACCCAATCAAGCTGTTCGGTGTCGCCACAGGCCTGGCTTCAGGCCAAACCGTGTCGAGCCTCTCCAGCCCATCCCCTGTTATTGTTCAGGATTCCAGGGCAGCTGTGGATGCTGGACGCAGCCAAAATCAAATAAAAACACTGCATTCCCCAGGCTACATCCAGATGTGAGAAGAACCCAGATGTGAACCGTGAGGCACACCACTGCCACTGCTGATTAAGTGTCACGGACACCTGGGTGTATAGCACTATAGGGACAATTAATATTATGTATTTTCATTACTTGCAATCTGTAGCTGATCTGGTTTAAGAATCCAGCAGCTAAGCCTCTACTGGTCATAGTATTAAAAGCCCTTTCAGTATAAGTCTTGAACTGGATCCGGTGCAGTTAATAAATAGCAACCTCATTAACGCTACATGTTTTGTCGCCTCTGTGAATCTCATGTAATTAAAAATGGATTGTGCTGCCCCCCAGCTCCTGTATCTCCATGACTAGTTCAGCATGGCCACCCTGAATCCGCTCTCACTGCACTCTAGCACCAAGACTTGCAGCTGGTCTCATTTTCTGCTAGCTGCCCCACAGCGTTTGGGGTCCAGCTCCCTGACAAACGTGCGACTGCAAAGCCACGAGGGAGTCGGGGATTTGAGGTCTGAGTGCGATTCCAGCTCTGAAGTGCAGCCGGAACTGGTTGGTTCTGGTTAGCTCTGTGCCTGGGCCAGGACTTGGCCGCGCTGCTGCCACTCTAACACAAGGCACATTTCTCATAGTGCATGGGCATAGTGCATGGGCACAGGGCACAGGGCACAAACAACAACAGGCCCTGTTTTCCTAAACCAGGCCATGGGGTGGTCTTTAACTTCCTTAGTAATGAAGCAAAGTTAGTCGGCAGAAAAAGGAAGCTTTAATTGACATGAACTTTACTGTGCAGGCACGGATCTGACCACGTTTCTGTATTTGTTACTCACTATTTATGGTGGTGATCAGGGGCGTCGTTAGGCCTATTTTAGGGGGCTAATATGTTTTTTAGCCCCCAAATAAATGTTTACTTATTGGCTTAAATCATGAATAGCTTTTTATGTTATATATGTTTGCCTTTGGCCCCCCAGTTAAGACTCAGCCCCCCCCCCATCCATTCATCTCTAACTATGCCCCTGGTGGTGATCAAGATACTGGGCCCAGGGTTCAACTGCTGTAGCACCCAACAGAAACACAGTATTGCTTATGTGTATAAGGACACAGTCAAGGCTTATTAGCACAAGTCCAGTTCCTTAAGCATTATCTAAACTGCCTATCTGCCATTGATGTATTGTGTATTATTCTGGAATTTGCTGTCCTTTTAGGGAAAGTGTTCCATACCTCCTGCTCAGTACAGCGTCTCCAAGGTAAATAAAACAGAATTAATGTGTAAATGAGGCAGTTTTTAAAGACTTGCCTGAGTTTCCATGTTAGCTCTGTTATGATGAGGCGAGCGTCTAGAATGCATAAGCCACATTTGACAATGTACACTTGTTTTTTTGGACACGTGAAGTGTTTCCTGCTTTTCTCTGATTGGGTTATACTAGGACATACAATAGGGATTTGGAGCTACCTGATTGGCTTACAGCAGGGCTTGCATCAGTGAAGCAGATTCAGGTGACTAGCTGAAATACCCAAGCAAAGTCCAACAGCGAGTAGGGGGAGGGGGGTCCATGCTTATGCTTTTCCACCCTCACTGAGTCATGGCTCCGTGCCCAGTTGCCCCATAGAGTGAGTTTATTAACCGCAGAATTTACCCCAGACCCCAATCTGGGCTGCAGTCCCACTGATCTGGGACATGGGGCTGGGGATGGAGGTGATCACAATGTTATTGTTGGACCCCCACTATCCTCACAGCTGAAAGCCCCCCCCCCCCTTCAACCATGTTAGTCCACTAGGACCATAAGCAAACAGCGGAGGTGGTGGATCTTCACTGCCCCAGGTGTTTATGACCGGTTTGTGGGTTCATGGTTTCCAGGATGCAGGAAATCCCCACCCTGCAAGGTTTAGTATAAGGCAGGAGGCGTATGCTGTCTTATTGTCCCACACACATAAACACACGTACACAGTGACACACCCACATATATACATGCATGCATAGACAGGCACAGAGGTGCATAAACTCACGCATGCATAAACAGTCAAGGAGAAACACAGCCATATGTAAACAGATATATGGACAGACACTTATATACAGATACAAAGATTTGCACATAGATATATGGAGAGACAAACACACACAGATACCCACACACAGACGCAAACAGAAAGATGTGCACGTTCTGTAGGTGTATGAACTCGCTTCAGCAGGTTTGCAGAGGCAGGGCAGTAAATCAGCTTTTACGAGGGATGCGCTTGTGACTCCGGGGCAGAGACTGGCCTGCCTGGGACAGCTGTGGCGTAAGACAGTGTTTTTGATTAGGCCCTTAACTAATGATCCTCTGTTTACTTTACCTGTTGACACTTTCATTGTGGGTGAGTTGCATAGCCTGCAGCGCTGTGCATTTTATCTGGTTGTACAGCCACTTTTTTTTTTTTTTTACCATAAAAAATCGGGTTAAATGCTTCCCTCAGGGGTACAACAGCAAGCCACTGCCTGGACCTGAATGGACACCTCTTCCAGCATCCCTAACCACTGCACTCGACGCCATCAATGATGCAAAGGAAGTGTTATTCACTTTATTTCCCCTCTGCTGCCTGCCTTGAACGAAACGCCTCATAACAAAACTGCTAAGCCTGGAGTTGCTAAGTGGTGTAAAAGGACAGACTTCATGTACTTTGCAGTTGTGAGCATTGTGGCGTGCCGTGGTTAGGGGTGGTAAGTGTGAACAAGCTGCTAAGTAATTTACCGGTAATCATTTAAATATAAGTTCTAAAGCTTTTGAAGTAATTTTCCATAATGTCTGTGATAACGTATATAAACTCATTGCTAAGGTCATCAGGGTTAAACAGGAACAAGAGACGCTGTTGGGAATCTCGGTCACCTCTGCTGAGGGAAAACACCATTGTCTTTCCAGTGTTGCCTGGTGTCCTGTAGGTGGGACATGATGAGTCTTCTCCCACCATCAGACCATCCTTCTGAAAGCCACGCTGCTTTCAACAGAGCTCTGGGTTGTCTGCATCTCTTCCTGAAAAAGGCCATTGTGAAAAACTGCAAAGACAGTATGTCTGTCCACTAATGATGGACAAAATGACACTTTATGAACTATTTGCTATAGTTTCTAGCCCCACTGGGGCAATGTCCCAAAGCAAACAATGAGCACCATGTAGTGGGGTCAAAAAATACAGCAAATGGTTCATGAGGTGTCATTTTGTCTATTATTACTGTCCATCCTTCTGGTCAGCATTTAACTCCAAGGTCAGTGGGAGGAGTGAAATGTACCAACATTCACATATTTTCACATCATTTTCTGGGGAGGGGGGATTGCACATTCCTTGGAGAGCAACCTGGCAAGATGGGGCAGATCATGGCCCTGTCCTGAATTAGGTTGTCATTGTCAACAAGAACATGAGCGACACAAAACCTCTGTCCAGCTCAGATGAAAATGGGTAGAAATGACCATTGTCTGGCTCATTTTGCTGGTCAATAGGAGCTCTAGTCTATGGGCACATGTGTCTGGAAAGTCTTTTTCTGAGCCCAAGTGCTTTCTGGGAAGATGGCTTGTCCATGGTAGGCAAAAAGGTTTGCTTCTGACATTTCAGAAGCTCAGGGACTGTCAGGGGGAGAACCTCTCTGTGCATCTTCCATAATCGTACATGGTGTACGCTGGTGTCCACTTATGTATCAGCAGAGTTTCTCCTTGGTTGTGCTTGTTTGACATCCTTGAGTCTGGAAACTGTGGCTAAGGTTGAACCCAAAGATGTGTCACGCAGGAGGAAAGTCAGACATGGACAGGAAACGCTGGCTCAGGGCTGACTATAAACCAGCCAGAGCCATGAATCCTCTTACCGACTCTTTGAGAGCCCAGATACGGGCGAGGTGCAGGCCAAGCGAGTGTGTGCCCTGTTGGGGAACGTGACATTCACAAATTTTAGATTTGCTACCTTCTTGGTTGTCTGCCTTCCTGTTTGCCGGTTTTTCTAGATATTCAGTGTCTAGACTGAGGAACTGAAGGGTTTGAGTTTGGTGTTGGAGTGTCCGCTGCTCAGAGGAACGTGGCGGTCCAGGGGTTGGGTTGTACTACAGAATTACCCTTGAAGAGAGCCTGTACTGACCACCGCAGTCCCGGGAACTGCCTCCACTTTGCACTTGTTCTTATTTTATACTGGCCTGCATTGTTTCAAACTCTTATGGTTTGATCTCCCTGTTATTACCTCCCTTTGTTCTTTATGCCTGACTGGAACTCTTGGCTCTGACTGGATGGACAAGGGGAAAGCATGATGTAGGACTGTTTTAGGCTACTTCTGTCATTTTCAGAACTTTCTACTTGGAATCAATAAATCCTGTCTGTCTATGTGACTCATCTCCCTCCCCCTCTGTAGCCCTTCTGTTTACCCCCCTCCCCCCCAGTCTTCTTTCCCTTCACTTGCTCCTTCTGGGTGGATGGCATCACATCAGTAATGAAATGTTTTAGAGTAACACATGGCTCCACAATATGAAGATGGAGTTTTTGTTTAAAAGACTATTGTCAAAACACTGAAGCATCCCTGTTGCATTGACTTATAAATCAAAGAACTACTTAGATTGGTGGATTAAATGAATGCTTTAATACACCCAACACCTTCCCACAGCGTCATGATTTCAACAACCCTTCATTTCTGGGTCCCCTCCACTTCCATAAATCTGGCAGGCAGGGAGGTGGTTTCAAAGTAGCTAAACTGAACTGAAGGCTGTGGGGGGCAAGTCTGGAGAAAATGGGAGTGACAAGTCGTGCTTAATGTGAAAGTGTGGAGGACGGGCTTAGGACTAGGATGGATGGATGGATGGATGGAGTGAGTATTCAGCACAGTTCCCATAGACAAAACACTGACAAGCAAATATAAAGTTTATCAATATATAATGTCTTTCCAAAGGTTTAAAATGGGATATAGCAACAGAATTATAGGTAGAATTGTTTTAATTGAATTATTTTAGTTAAGCAATACCTCACATACACAAAAGCAATTACCATTTAGTGTAATATGAGTAATGATCAGAAATTACATAAACTCCATGTAAATGCTCTATAAAGAAGCCTTTGTAACATTAAACCTAAGGGAGATTATTGAAGAGTTTAGGTAGACAGTGGAACTTCCAGCACATTAATGAATGACCTGCCCAGTACTCAAGGGAAGGAGTCTGAAAGAGCAAACTATTTATTGGGAGTGCAGCCTTGACATGACATGAACGTATGCAGAACATCCGGCTTAGTGAGGCCCCATCACATCCAAAGCAGCCTGCAGGAGGCGGGACAGTGCTGATGGGGGGGGGGGGGGTGCAGCCAGACAAGAGAGGGGTAATCTGAGAAAGAGGCCAGTAAAGGTGGGCTATTGTTCAGTAGCCACATGAATACAGGGGAATTGCATGACTGTCTACGCTAAGCTGGACCAGAAAGGCCCCATTCTACCTGTGGAAACCAAACTGGGGTCATTTAATATGCTTTGGGAAGACAGGTCTGTGAAATGAAGCCATGCTGAGAAGTTACAAATGCTGGCATTAGACAGATGAAATATTTAATCAACAGTTTTGGTCCCTTCCTTTTAAAAGACCATTGTCTTTTTTACGCATCATTGATTTTTTTTTTACAGGGTGTGCTTTACAAACAGCAGAAACACTTCAGTCCGACTATGTTTGTGTGTATTTATATATTTATATGGGTGGCAACAGGAAATGAAACGAAGGAGGAATCAATGTTATGGCAAAGGAAACAGGAAGGGAGAGCAGGAAAGATGACCCCAGAGGAAGGATGCAAACAGCTGAAGGAAAATTAAATGGGAAGTGTGTGAATATCACAGGCAGAATAACTTTTAGTTTTATCTGAAACATGGGTGTAGATTTTGGTATGAATGGCAGAGACACATTCCTACCAGAGCTGTGGGAGAACCAGGTGTGTTTAAGGGGGGAGCCGGGGGGGTTGGGGCTGATTTGGTCCTTACCAGTATCGAATCCAAACCAACGCCCCTGATCTGAAAGCATCGGTTACTGCAGAAACTTGCTGTTTTACAATTCATTACCCAATAAATCTGTAAGCTCTTTAAGTTCAGATGAAACCGCCTGATAAGCAAATAAAATGAATGAATGGATTGTACTTCATTGTGGTGGAATTATATAGGTTGGCTAATTTTATTAATCACCTTTGGAATGTGACATTTGGAAAAAGGAGTTTGATGGACAGCTGGAGTGTAACACAGAGCGCTGTATGTAACATGGTTAGTTCAGGCTATATCTCTGCAGACAGCATGCCGTTCAGCCAGATCACATTCCAGATGACATGCATCCGGCTGCCCTCCAAGTCACCAGTCCCTCACAAATGACACATAAGATGAGTGAGAGCTGGAAGGAGCTACAGGAAGAGAAGGAGGGAATCTTCAGATAAGGAATGTCTCGTGGTAACAATTTTTCCTCTGTAGTGCGTTTCTTTTTTTTTTTATGTGACCTGTTTAGACTTTTTGCATTCCTTTTCTAAATCCCGCTCCCTGAGTAAAAATTGATAATGTGGGATGACCTCTTGAATGATTATGGATATTTCAGGCCAAGAAAACAATGTCTTCTGTTACATTGTCAGTATCCCTGTGATGTTAATTATGTTGCTTCAAAGTTGTTCTTCAGCAAAGAAAACATCAAGCCACCCTTATTTTCACAACAGGCCGACATCTGAGTGCTCAAACAAACCCAAACCAATGAGATCAGATTGGCTTATCCTGTGTTGTGATTCCTATTCAGTTGTAAGGACTGCAGTGCTGGCTGACCAGGCTGTCACTTGTATGTCTTCCATTATGGTAACAAGCCTGAGATAAGGCTGTGGAACATTAACAAAACACCTCTCTGCTCTCCCTGCTGAAGCTTTCTGAGGCTAACTGAACCTGCATGACCCGTGTCATCATCTGAAAGGAAACTTTCAATATAATACTTTGTTGATTATCTCTTGTTACGTCTCGGTGATATCAGAAGGTTATAGAAGATTTTCTCCCTCATGAACTAGAGCTCAGGAACAGAAACAGGAGGGAGGCCATCGTTGAATACCGTGAACAGTACACGCAACTTTAGAGGTTGTGTGAATCCTACTCATAATTACAGTAGTAATCACGTGATTAAACAGGAAATCACTGGTTATTATGGGACAGGGCTTTTGCACTATACTGGCATCTGTAGTTCACTGGGCACTTCCTGGGCTGTGGGAGGCATCGTGGGAGGGTGTCATGAAGTCCAAAGCTTATAGAGTCAAAGGAAGAGGAAGGTCACCGGTTCAAATCCCGTGGTCGACAGAATGATTTCATCAATGGGCCCTTGAGGACAGCCCATAACTCCCACAGCTCCATGGACCAACTCACCCTGCTTTCTCAGTTGCTTGTTGTGTGCTAAATATGTAAATGGTGGTGCTGCCCCCCCTCCATCTCAATTTAGCATGAGTGCTGAGAAGGAGACCTGTGATTTGTGATGGAATTAATTGGACATTCCTAATTTGGTAAAAATAGAGGGGGGAATAAGGTCGGTTCAACAAAATTACATCAAAAACAAATCCCTATGACATCTAAGCATTTGTTAATACATTTGCTTGACCATACAAAGAGTAATTGTTTACAGGGATATAACATGCCTATTCTTGCAGCCCAAAAATATCTTAGTGGTTTTAAATATGTTTTGTCCTTGTCATTCTCCCAGTAACCCTAAAATACATGAGACAGCCCCTGACCTGCAAAAAGACAAAAAGTTTAACTATAGTAGTGGAATGGATTTTATATTGCAAAATAATTTCGAACAGGAAGATACATTTACTTTATTGGACCTTCGCCCCTCAGGACCAGTTGGATAAAGTTCTGATTGGTTGCTGTTACCCAGAATTCCTTCACTTTCTCATCCCTCTTTCAGAAATACTTGTGATGTTTTATCTGCCACATTTGTACGTCGCTTTAGACAAAATTATCTGCTAGATAATTAAATATAAATGTAGATGTAATAACACAGAGAAGTTTTCCCTCAATTTAGTGTAATTTGTTTAGTCTTTGGAAACTAAGAGTTTATTTAATGCTGCTCCTCAATGTTTTTTATTTTGGAAGGGCAGTGGGTTTAGATTAGTAGTTTGCTGTTCTTAGTTTGGCTTGCTGCTTTAAGCTCCCAAGCATGCAGGATCAGTGGGGCCTTGTCTGGGGTTTATACCATTTCTCTGCGGGTTGTTGTGTTGCACTTGAAGGGCAAAAAATAACCAACTGAGGCCATTTTTGCTAAGAACAGTAGGCCATGTCCTGCAAACTTGCAGGATGTTTTCCGAAGTGTTTTTTTCATTTTGTCTTCAGTAACAGTACTGTAAACTGGAAGTTTGGTTTATTACTGAGTTAGTGGTGATGCCTCTTGGCTCGGCTCACCATGTGTGGTGAGACCTACAGCCTACATGTATGTGAAACATGCCATGGTCGGTTTGGCTATGTAAGTGGGCAGGACTATCACATGCTGTCAATCACCAGCTCTCTGGCTTCCTATTTGATTAATTCAGATAGTTATTTTATATGTGATTTATAGATGTAGGCCAGATATCTCTCACATGCCCGTGTGAACATTAACCTGAGAACAATAAAATCCAGTGTTATACTATTAAATTGCAAACAGCAAAGAAATGTTTCCCCATTTTAAAAAAATAATAAACCTGATTTCTTTCACATGTTGTGCACATAGTTACCATAGCTTTTCTAGGAAAGAGCTACACAGGTGGTAATGATAAATAAATACAATTCTGGGGCAAATGAGGAAGTTTTGGGGCATTGTGAAGCTCAGCAGGTTAGGGATTTCTGCCTGCGTCCATAAGGTTCCGTGTTCAAATCCTGACTTCCGGGTATTTCAGCTAAGCCCTTAGCCACCGCTACTCCAGATGGTGTACATTTGCTGATCCTGTGCTCTGACCTCCAAACTTGCTCTCACCTGTACATGCATGTGTGTCTGTGTCTCTCCTGAAGAGCCTGATAGGATGTGCAAGAACAGCCCAGTTTCTCAGCAGAGATTAATAAAGTACTTGTATTCATACTGCCTTGTACTAAAGAAAGGGGCTACCTTAGACTATAAACCAGCCATGAGATTAAGTGTCACTTCTTTTATGGTGTTTTATGATCAAGTGCGTCTATATTACATCCTGATGCTGAAGTTCAGACTCAGCCCACTTTGCAGTAGAAGCCAGATCTCTCTGAGTCAGACAGTCTCAGTCTCCAGGCAGCTCCAGGAAGCCTATGGGTCTAGAATTTGTCAGTATCTTTTTATGGGCTGTTTGCAGTTCATTTTTCAGCACTCATTTCTTTATTTATAGGTGATGTCACAATGTGTAGAATTTGATTGATGGTTGATTGGCTGTTGGGTTTGCACTGCCCGAAGGTTTCCATAGTGATTGTGCAACCTGTATAGCACGCCTGTCTGGCAAGCTGGCGCTCTAGGGTCTTGACAGAAGTTACCAGCAAACCACAGGGGTTCAGGGGGCGAGAGGCCTGGGCAACGGGGGTCTAGGGGGTGAGAGGCCTGTATGGAGCAAGTCTAGAGGCCTGGATGGCAGTGGTCCGGGGGCAAAGGGCCTGGCCAGCAGAGGTCTAGGGGGCAAGATGCCCAGGTGGCAGAGGTCCATTAAGCGTGGTGAATGTTCCAGCAGCATTTTGACTTTAAGGCCTTTCACTCCTGCTATAAGCTCCAGACCGCGTGTTTTTTTTCAAGACGAAACTGCTGGGTTTTTCCGACCACTTAACTGCCGCGCTCATTTGGCTTCACACAATGAGCTGCAGCTGACTGCTGAGCCAGGAAACCAGCCCAGTGGTTCACTCAGCATCCCCAGAGCCGGCGAGCCGTGAGCCCGTCAGATCCTCCAGAACAAAGGTGCTCTCCCTATCAGCCTGCATTGGCCCTCCATGTCACAAAGGAAGAATGTGCACTTATCTCAAATGGTGCAAAACTCAAACAGGACCCCCCCACACACTCCCTGCAATCTGGGGGACATGAGGCGATAAAGACCCTGCGTGTTTGTAAGGAGTCTGAAGAGGAGTGTAGGGAGGGGTGGCAGGTAATTACACCTGTACAAATACATGAAAGCCCTACCAGGAAATTGG
>JAABNY020000039.1:36708071-36721678 GCA_015164015.2 Brevimyrus niger | reverse complement strand
CTGTGCACACTTGGACTGGTCTACGTCGAGTGTGTTCGGGGTGTGGCGCGGTCGGCGGTGCACGGGGGCGGAGGTAGGGGGGGGGGGGGGGGGGGGTATGGGTGGCCCACATGGTGGGGGCTGCTCCCCTGGTGTAGCAGGTCCCACTCTGTAATTATCATGTGTCAGTCAGCCAGGGGGCCCCTGGACCCCCCCCCCATCGGCCAGCCGGAGACTGTGAGCTGGGCCCGACGGGGTGTCTAAACAGCCTTCCTGTGCAGATTACAGGCTGACTCTGGGTGAACATCTGGGCTCTCAGGTGTGCGGAGACAGCACCCTCACGCCGCTGAGACAGAGGACCCGCCTGTGTCTCTGTCTGTGAGAGCTCTGCACCAAACAGGGCCGCCAGCTAAAGAACGCAGAGGAAGACAAAGGTGGCTGTTGATAGTCACAGACTGCCATTAGATTAGGTTCACGTAGCCTCACATATATCTGCCACCGTCACCTGCACGCCTCCATTCTTTGTGGGAGTTTCTTGAGCAAACTTGTCTGAAGATGCAGTTTAGCGTCTTTTTCCCAATATTTCACAGTAGTATGATGGCAATTTGTTTATGCCTTAGGAATCGCACAACTTCACACCTTTGCCATCCTTAAACGTGAAACGGGTTCGGTTTTAGTCAGGCCACACCAGCTTTCATCAAGCTAGAATCACACAGTGTTTATAACAAGGCATAACCTTAAGTGGGGGAAGTCCTTGATAGCTTTTGTTTGGTTTTTCTCATTGATCATGAACAGAGATATGGGAAGGGGGGGTTTGAAACAGGGAAATGTAATTAGCCTGGTGGTTGGAGGATATAGATTGTGGGCATTCATGAACAGAACAGAGGTTTCCAGAATTATTCCAATACAGAGGAACTTCAGGAACACAATGTTGGCCACAAAAAAAAAAGTGTCTTTCACTCAAACTTAAAAAAGAAATTCAGTGTAACACAGGAAGAGCTGGGCATGGTAGAAGGACAGACACATAAAATCAGAGCATAAAATAAAATCAGGAGCCTCATGATGAGCAAAATAAATGTCGATGTACAGGGCAGATGCATCTCAGTCTTGGGAATATTATTGCCAAGGTGCCAGGAGGCATCATTTGTGTCTTTAAGGATTGATGAACATTTTCCAGAAAATTATCCCATTAAAGCACATCCACACCAATTAGAAATGGAGGTTTATAGTCTTCAGCGGCCTTCAGGTTCTTGTTGTTAGATTATTCTACTGTACCAAAAATGCTACAGGCAGCAGTTTGCAGGGCTAAGGTGGATAAATATGATATCCATCCACGCCAGTTCCTGTTTGGGTCTGCCCATGTTCCCCGTTTGACCTTATGGAAATCCTCTGGCGCAGGCAACATCCAAACAGTAAAGAAACAATAAACGAAGGTAAAAAGAAGGACAAAGGATGAAATCAGGGCCTGGGTAACAAATGAAGGTCTATATCTGAACCGTGGGCTCTGGCATGCGGGGAAACAGAGCCATTCGTCAAAGTCAGGAGAAGCCAGATGATGACGATGGTTTGGCCTAATTAGCCACCATGGCCTTTGAAACAAAGAACAATGCAGCGCATAACAATTACTCCATCCACAGCAGATAGGGCCACGACCACAGCAAGAACAACAGCACCACTCTCTAGCGTGTTTTTTTGTATAAAAGACTAATGGGCTCTGAAGAAACAGTGAGACTCAATCAAAGTATATACTCAAGAGGCCAAGAAATATGCACTAGGTTTCTCTTGGAGAGATCTGGTTTATTTACTTTGTGAGAGTATCAGTGAAGGTTTGACCTTGGCCCATTAATAACGCTTGAAGGAGGGGAGGAGGGAAAGAACTGGCTTGAGACAATGGCTCCCTCCCGCCTACCACATCCAGCAGACCCCCTGCCACGATTTTCTCTGAGTATCACCTGATTGGGCAGCCAGCCGCCCGTGCCAGACGTCCCCTTGTCTGTCTCGTCTCCCAGACGCCCAAACCTCCCCCCCCATGCACCTATGTATAGGGGTGCGCTATGGGATTCCTTGGGTTTCGAGGGATTGGGGGGGGGGGGTCTTGTTGGGTTAACCTCAGCCGTGATGCAGGACGGCATTTGATTTTGAGAACCTGTCAGACTCTAGGCTCTGATATGACGGGGCTCAGGTTGAATAGGGAAGGGGCCAGAGGGATATGGAGTTAATGGGGGGGGGGGCCCTTCACAGGCTCTTTCCCCAACCTCGCCTCCCATTTCCCAACATTTAAAAGCTCATAACTTCCACCCCGGTGACGACATTTCTTTACATTCAATGCTCTTGCCATGGACTTACAGCTGGGGTTATGCTCAAAGTGACTCTCACAGAATTACCATGCCGATGCCATTGGGGCTGTCAGCTTGAGTGTCGAAGGATGCATGGATTTACCGTGTGCCACGGCTGTCACATGTAAGAAAGCTACCAAGAGCAGGTTTCCAGTCTGAAGGGTTAGCGTTTCAACACAGCCCTCAGCCTCCTGTCTGTAAACATTGGAAATATCCTTCCCAGCGTCTTCAAATGTTGGGAAAGTCCTCCCAGCCCTGCCTTCCTCACCCGCCATAGCAGGTCCTCCCAGCCATTGCACTTCCACACGGCCACACTCCGGCTCACTCTCACACCTGGACCCCTGCCCCTGTGACCCCGGCATGGGGGCCGCCAGCTTGACAGAAAACGGGAAGCCGCTCTCAAATTAGTGTGTAATGTCTCTCGGTGCCTCACAGCACACCCAGCAAGAGGAATGCGTGGGGAGACACGGTGAAGTCCGTCTGGGGGGAAACAAGAAACGTTCGTCACAGGGCCAAAACAAGCAGAAGTTTTTTTTATAAGGGGGGCTTTCAAAGGAGGTGGAGAAATCTAAAAGAGAAGAGGTAAGGGGAGAACTGGGGGCAGGGGCTTATTATAAAACCTTGAAATCATCTGAAATCTAACACGGCTATCAATACATATACATATACCTCTCTGCTGGAAACCTCCGGTGAGTCCCCACCCAGCCGCCACCGACAGACAGATCCACGACAGAGCAAAGGAATGATGTAAATACATCTATGATATAAGCAGTCAGGAAGTTAGGTGTGTAGTTTATTATATTTTTCACAAAATGTTGGGTAGTTTGATACCTTGTTGAGGTTTAAAGTGGCAGGATACTCATAGGTCTTTGAAACTTGAAAGCACTGGAGTCTTTCTGCCTTTATGTAATTGATGTTTACGCTCTTGCAAGTCCAGCCGAAGCGTACCGCAGTTCATTAATTATCTGCTGATCCCAGACCAGCTGTGTTGCACATTCGGCTGTCTTATAATAGTGGAAGCTCTGGAGCTTCGAAAGACACCGTAGTGGGTGGGCTGTCAATCACTGGGTAAACCTACCAGAGCCAACAATGTAACTTGCAGGAAGTGGGTTATCCCACTCGATTATTGACAGTGCATGGTAATCTGCCTGCTTCTCCCACTGCTACTGTCCAAGCTTCTTCTGATCCTCGACCAGCACCCTTCAAATGGGCCTAGTTGTTTGAATCCTCCCGCAGAGGCCAGGCTGAGTTCAGGGACAAGGAGCACATCCAACCTCTTTGGAGTCCAACCCACAGCTCCCAGAGTCTGGAAAAAAGCAAATAAAAAGAGCGATGCCCAGTCCCATTATACAAGGAAGTCGTTGTTTGTCTACAGCATTGTCGTCTTTAGTGTTTTTATAAAAATCAACTGAAAAAATGCTACGGGACAATCCGCCTTTGTGCTGTCCAAATCTCATGCAAAATGAGGCAGTTTCGTAGGCAGAGGCAAGCGTGACAGAATGGGCATACGCTCTCAGACAAAGCGCTTTGTCACATGCTGCACCGCCCACGCCTGCCCTGTGTGATTTCGCCCATCTTCACGTCAGTCCATTAGGGTTACCTGCCCGAGGGGCCCCCTTCTCCTCAGCAAGCACTGGGGCTCAGGCGGAGGTTTATTGTCGCAGGTTTTCAGAGCGGAACCATCCTGAAAGGCGTCCCCTTAGGAGGTGAAAGAGAAGCCCCTTCCGCTAAACAAATCGGAACAAAACCATCTGATTGAAACCATTTTCTGTCGCCGCTCATGTGCCAGGCAGGGGTGATGAATGAACAAGGCCCACTCTTCTGGTGATACACCAGCCTGTGAGTCTGCCACATCTTGTTTGTTTCTCTCTGTCCTGAATAGTGCGTTCCTCCGAAACACCCATTTACCTTTAATTCAGGGTCTCTTCTGGTATTCACCACTTCACACAACTGGATTGTTGAATATCGAAGAGGAGCATAAGATAGTTATCATCCTGGGACTCAA
Source organism: Brevimyrus niger (assembly GCA_015164015.2). Lineage (NCBI taxonomy): Eukaryota > Metazoa > Chordata > Actinopteri > Osteoglossiformes > Mormyridae > Brevimyrus > Brevimyrus niger. The sequence continues at coordinate 36,717,358 of JAABNY020000039.1, read as the reverse complement.
ACATAAGCCACTGTTCCACGAACAATGCTAGGAAGAGCAAAAGAAGTTAAACAGATTTGAGAGAACGAATGAAATGTCACCACCTGCGTGCCTAACTCTGCTTCTTCAAACTTTTCAGAAATCGGGAACAAGCTTGTGGCCCAAGAGGCCACAGGGAAACAAGCCACCCTGCGCCACTCGCCCGGCCACATGGGGGAGCCCCTCTCCAGTAAGGCCCAGCACCACGTCTGCTTGCTAAGAGGGTCCATCTCCCTTACCAGGTCCCAGCTCACGAGGCACAATCCCAGCACTTTAGGGAATCTCATTTGGCAGCATAAAACCACCCTAAGCAAGGAAAGTTTATCCTGAGACTGAATGTATCATATTACTCGTGTTTCTAGAATGTTCTGCTACTGTTGTGTAAGGACACTTATGTAGGGAGTTTAAAATGACTAAAGGAACTGTATAGGTCTCTATATGTACAGGTACAGGTTTACCTGTACAGTGTGATGAGCACATAACAGGATGTTACTCAAATGGAACATACCTGAAAACACAACATGAACTCTTTGATCTTCCAAGAATTTCCCCATAATCAGAAACTCAGCTGGGATCCAAACTGTTAGTCCAGTCTCTTTGTTATTACTTCACCTGAGCCCATGTGGTTCAGTAGCAAATGTTTGGACACACCAAGCTTCCTACATAAGAGAGTGATAGAGTGTCCCGTCACATGACCGGGCCACCTGACCTAAACACATTAGAGATGGTTTGGGAGGAGTTTTACCAGAAAGAGAAGGTAAGGCGGCCAGTGAGTGCTCAGCATATATGTGGGTCCTCCTTCATGACAGCTGGAAAAGCATCCCAGGAAGCCACCTCATGAAACTGGCATAGAGGGGACAGTAGGGTCAGCCTGTTCCTTAAGCCATTGGAGTTAGGGGCCTGGCATAAGGGCCCAACAGTGGCATCCCTCTGTAACACAGTGAGTTGAACCAGCAACCTTCTGAGCCTTCTGAGTTTTTTGTTTAACACTTTGTTGGTCAGTACATAATCCATATTTGTAGTTTTTATGCTTTTTATAATTATTCTAAAATATAGAGAATAGTCCAAATGAACCTCTCTATGGGTGGGTGCTTCCAAACTTTTGACTAGCAGGGTATGCTTGTGCATGACTTCAGCTGTTCAATGGTCTCTGATGCCGAGAGCATCACTTGTGGCCATGATGGCAAAAAAAACACATTTGTGTGGTTTGCCTGTAATCCTCCACTGTCCAAAAGATACACAAAGATATTTTGCTCCCCAACATAAACATCCCCTTGTAACCAAACCTTCTCTCCGTCTTCCTGTCCCTCTCCCATCCTTCTGCCTGCCGCAAGGCTGTTTGAACTGCAGTCGGATTGTAGCACTGACAAACCGACTCAGCTCACTGGAAGCAAAGGTACGTCATTTTCTCACTCGTGGACTTCTGTTCACGTAACACAAGAGAATATTAACATGGGCACATGGGACTGGATCTCAAAGACTTATATGACATATTAAGAGCATGTATTATTATTCTCCTGTATAACTATATAACATCTGGATCCTCCAGGTCCAGCTGCTGACCAGTCCTAGTGCCCCGACTCATCACCACCTACAGAGCAATGGGGGTATAGCAGCAGGATCGTCCTTGATGGGGGCAACACCAGCTAAAGGGGCTCCAGGAGCTCAGGGGCCTGTAGGTAGGTGCAAATGTCTCCAGGTTTACGCCACCCAGTATTATATGAAACTGCTTGGGAACATACAGACTCTTGTGGGCAACTTAGTTTCTTTTAACAGAAGAACAAAGGAACCCTTTCTCCCTTTCTTACTGCTTTCCCTAAACCTCTATCCATAGTTAGACCTTCTCACCCTCCCACTACCTGTCTTCATCTCTCTTTTCTTCAAGCCACAAACAGTTGGCAGATAGGTAAAGTAGTGCAAGTTTCTCAAAGCAAACACAGCTCAAATAAAAGTCCCTTGGAGCTGAGCTCAGGATTGTGTTTGAAACAAGAGCCTTCTGCCTGTCAGCAATACACATTCACATCCGGTCCCCCTTTGCCACTAACACAAGTAGCAGCCAAGCTTAATTGCACAGCAAATCTTCTATATTTTGACATATGTGCATGCATGCTAAAGACTTACAGCTTCTAGGTAAGCTACTACAGCTACTATTTGGCCTTAATGCAAGCTTTTGCTGTTAAAGGGGCTGTTATTGTACTACACAAGAAAGAAAGGGTAGAACTAATTGGTTAGTTGAGTCAGTAGCAATTGCTATAGAAATGTGTTGCCAGTATGTTATTAGATTAATTCCTGACTTGGAGGTAAACAGGCCTGCTTATTAGTAAAATATTTGAGTGCCATTTCTCTAAACAAAGAGTCAAAGGGGATATGGGCTAAGGAGAGATCAAAATTATAGGGGTGATTTAGGCCCTTGGATGTCCATTTGTTATCCTGGTCACCATAGATTCAAGGCAACCCATTTGTGATGCAAATCAGCGGTCATTATGTTTGAGCCACAATGCCACAAATGATGGTCTGCCAAGGTGGGGAGAAGATACTGTATATCTGTATACTGTATACTGTATAATACTATCACTCGGAGCCTTAATCCATTCCACTCGGGCAAGAATGTCAGCCAAACCCAACCGGAAATGGGTATCTGAAGCGATCGAAGGGGTGTCTGTCTCTAGACAGCTAGACCATTTTGCGGCGTGCCTGTGTAAGGTGACACTGCCGCAAGTAGCAAAGCCCCAAGAAGTCAAACCCTTTAAGTCAGACCTGCCAGAATTTTCCATCAGTTGCCACCTTTCTCTTGATGTCTGGCTAGTCTGATGTATGACATAATTTGCGTGCAATACTGCTGGATAAGAATTGCACATGCTTCCTCCAAATGGTGTGTGTTAATCTCCCCAGCACCCATAAAAACGATGTTCAAGCAGTTGTCCTCCAGAGAGGAGGCCTGCAGGACAACTGTTAACGCTGGGTCACTTGGTCAGATGTTATGCTAACAACACACTGACTAACAGTCCTATTGAAATGAAAGGTCTGACCCAGATTAGTCTGAATGAAAGATGATACTGCTTATTTTACAGAGTTAATCATATCAAATGGAACAGAGTGCTGGCACCAATATATCCTTTCAATTAAAATTTAAGGTAAATATTAAAATAAATAGGCATATTGTGTAATATAAACAGTGCCAAGACAGGGTCTCTGGTGGGCAGGTGTTGTTTGTGGCTGTTTCCTGGCAGTAATTAATAGGACAACACAGATTCGGCCATCTTTTCTCATCTTGAAAACACTGTGTGTCTCAGTCCTTGCTGGAGCTCAACTGGGAGAGGATTGTCAGATCCTAGCCTGAAATCTCTGTTTCTCACAGGACCACAGGGTGAAAGGGGCAAGGACGGCACCGCTGGGCGAGATGGTGAGCTATGAGCTGCGATTCCTAGATCTCAGCTCCTATTCTAATAAATGTTATAAGCAAAATCAGAGGACCACCTGTAGAGAGTACGCATTGATGCCACTTCCCCGCCAGATCACATCCCCTCAGGCGGACTGAGTGGTAAAAGACATGCTGTAACATGGCGCCAGGAAATGAGTCATACTACAATGCAATTCTAATAAAGCAGCAGAACATTACATTAACTAACAATAAATAAACCACTAACTTATGTGTACTATATATTGTCATTTATTTAAACTTTATTTTACCAGGTAAATTAACTGAAAACCACTGCTTTACGTGATATTCGGGAGGAATAGCAGATTACGCATCGGAACTGCCAGGGATACAAACATCATGCGTGTAACTAAACTCTTCAGCCAATTAGAGCAAAGATGTTTCGTCACGGAGGCGGTTCCAGTTTGTGCAGCCGGGTGAGGGCACTGCGTCAGGATCAGAATGCGTTGCTTTAAGCCAGCGCTGTAAGCAAGTCGAAGGCATCCAATGATCGGACTGGGGGAACAAACTGAAATGCGGACTTAATGCAGAGGACTAATGACAACAACCAGAAACAGCTGGTCACATGGGGATCCCACACGAGGTTAACGAGGGGGCGTGGCACACGGAAGGAGCGGACGATCAGGGTCGGATAGGGGTAATGTTGGGATAAGATCGTTTTGGAAGCCATTAAGAAAAAAAAATGCTCTTCTTGTTTTATTCTGTTCATTTTGTGTTTAAATGCTTAAAAAACATATTTAGGTGTAATTTTGGGGGGCGAGAACCAATTAATTGGTTTTCCATTATTTCTTATGGGAAAAATACGATCAGAACTCAAACCGAGGTACCACTGTATTTATTTGATGAGTAGTCAGTATACAGTAAATAACATCCAATATGATTTTACCCAAATATCCAACATAATTAACACAAAATGACAATTGCAAATCCACGTTTCTGAGCCTGGATTCCAGTTGTTTCTGTTGGTCACAGAAACCCACTTGCTTCTCCATTGTTTAGTTTTCTGTAGTCTGTGAAAAGAAAGCGTCAATTTCTTGTTAAATAGATTTGTACAATCACATAGCAGATCTTTGCCATCTTAGATGTGTTTTGGTGGCATTCAAGTTGATCGCTAATGCTGCCAGTTTTTTTATCAGGCAGCCTACTGTTACGTGGTGTGCATACCCTCTATATCTAATTCAGTGGACTCAAGAGCAACTAAAGACATGTAAATTGAGGTAGATGGATTAAACAGAAAAATCACCTGTTTAACATGGACTAACTTTCTGACGAATGATAAAGACATGGTCTCTCACTAGGGAAGCCTGGATCCCGGGGTCTGCCAGGTCCCAGTGGCCCAAGGGGTCCCAGGGGAGAGGCAGGTGTCAGGGGACCCATCGGGGTTCCGGGTTCGAAGGGGGTTTCAGGTCCAGCAGGTAAGGATCCATTATTCTCTTTAGCCTTTCAGAAAGTTACAGTTATCTGAGGTAGTGACAGATATCAGTGAACAACCTAAGAAAAGTCAACGGGAATATGAGAAGACAGTAAATGAGTACTCCTAGGTAACTGACTCTCTATGTGCCAGCATACAGCCCTATTGAAAAAATATGTGAATGTGAGGGTATACACCTGCTGGGACCTTCAGTCTGCATCACAAATATGAGAATGCCCCAAACAGGCCTGATTTTCCCATCACCCTGACAGGAAGGGGGTCTCTGGAAGTGTGGCTGAAAAAACAAACTGCTCTGTGTCCTGTTTCCCCACATGGATGTAGGAGGATTCTTATATGAAATGCACAGCTCAGCTCGGGCCCACCCACATTCTGCAAAGCTGGAAGAAACATGTTTTACAAAAAAGAAAAATAATACATTTGATGTGACTTTTTGAAATCAGGTCTTAAATTAAATAGGTAGCGTTGTCAAACCCACTTTGAATGCAGAATTACAACATTGAATAGACTGTCACTGGTCTCCATCATGAAAGCCCTGTAAGTCGCTAATATATTGACATACTTTAAAGGCAGCTATACCTCATCATAGCAGAGCACATAGTGTGACCTTTATGGCCTAAATCCTCAGCAGGGGTGCTGTCGTAGGGTAAATCAAATTTAGAGCAGAGTCATTTTCAGAGGATAGCATGTGAATTCAATCTGATCTAAACATAAGCTACGTACACAGAACCTTATTTCTTCCATATGTATTCATCTTTAATCTTTTTTTTGTCTTTGGTTTTTTTTTTTCATCCCCCACTGTTCTTTAAGAGAAAGGCAAACAAAAAAAAATAGGATTTCTTGATCTTGCCCAAGCAACTTGTGATGTGAAACAAAGCCGCATCTGTGCGAAGTGGCCGAAAATCCAACCGAGGAGGAAAAGCAAAACAGACGCAGCCCTAAAAGAGCCATAAAAACACCCGGGGGGGTCAGAGTCGCATCCTTCTACAGAGACGCGACTAAACATTTCGGATGGCAGGAGACCAGCCATGAGCCAGGCTGCCTTTCCTGACCCAGTGAAGGGAGGAGACGCCTGTTTCCTGAACAGGGAAACCCGGCTGCTTCCCTCTCCTCAAGCCCCCGCCAACATGCTGACCTGCAAGCCCACATCCCGTCCAGAGGGCCCCCGCCCTCATCTCCTTGAGGCTAACATACACACAGGACCCCAGCTAGCATTTGGCTTGCTGACAGCAGTGCCGGCTAAATTGAGTCTCTGAGGACATCATGATTACTTTTCAATGTTTTAAGGATAAAACCTGACTACTCTTTGCTGATTCATAGGTGTTCAGGCCTGTAACGGAAGCTGATGGTATTCTGAATGAATACTGGTATCCCAAAACAAAACCTCGCTTTAGTCAAACATGCAATCGACAGTGTGCTGTAGCTGATATCGAGGCCTAGCTTGTCTTTCACCGTGGAAGAGGCGTGAAGTAAAATAGCACGTTTCCTAATTAGCTGATTTGTAATACACAGTCAACATAGATTACCAGTGAAAACCCACTATTACTGCTTAAACTGGTCATGGTCAAGGAGTCCCATGAAATTCATTACCCGGAATGAACAAGCTAATGTGGGTTCTAAAAATTCTATAGTAAGAAATTTACAAAATGCATTATGGTTTTAGGGAAATAGTTATAAGTAGAAATTAAGATGGTACTTTCATATTTACTGGCTAGATGTTAATGTGATATTTTTCATATCTAGACTTTGTTTTTAGGCAGTGACTCACATGGCTGAATAACTTACTGGGGCCATTCATAACCATGGTAACAAAATAACCAAACCACTACTTGCTGCTTAAAGTAATTAATAAGCTAAATATGAGAAGCAATTAAGACAATACAGTCATAATAACAGAATATAAGCAAAGGCTTTGTAGCCTGTGGTAGGCGGGGTTATCAGTCTAGCGTGTAAAGCAGTGTCTGTTTCAGTCTGGCTTCTCATTGGTTTGTTCATTAATCAGTATTGGGTCAATTCAGGATGTCATTGGTTCCCTAGTTTAAATGGGTTTTATTTGCCACCTATTGGCAGTGCTAAGCAGTGCTATCATCTAAAAGATTCATTTGAGTTCTCCCAGTCCCCTCTTTGAGCTGAGACCAAACGTACCATGAAGTCCCCCCCCCCCCGTTAATTACAACAGAACAGAAGTCGCTCAGCTCTCCATCCTCGCCCCCTGCCGATGTTAGAAACCCCCCAGACAACGTCCAAGACATGAAACCCAATATGCCCGTCTTTCTTTTCTCCAGCCTCGCTCTCCCACTCGTCTCTGCTTCGTTTTTGCTGCTTCCAGCTCCGGCCCTCAGCCATCTGGGTTTTTCCATGCCTGCCTCGTTAAACCCTGCTGTGCTGGGAAGCGCAGCGCGTAACCCAACACCCACCCGCTGCACGCTCTGCTTAAGCCCAACACCCACCCACTGCACGCTCTGCTTAAGCCCAACATCCACTCGCGAGCAGCACGACGAAATACACCAATTATTGGCAAGCGATGGTGAAAAAAAACATAGAGTTATCAGAAGTCCCCCCACCAGGAGTGACATTCAGGATCTGATTTTAGTCACTTTTAATCGATCAGCTGACCCTTTTAGAAAGTGTCTTGTATTCCAGCTCAAGTTAGGTACCATTCTGTATGGTGCATGAGTGGAATCCCCTTCTGCCTAGCGAATCATCAACCTTCAGTTTACCATTTGTCTTTACTACTCGTCTTGAGATACCACATTCAAACTAATGCAGGATTTGTTTTTAAATTCACCAGTGACTTTTGCCTTAGTCTGAGCTCTGAACCTCACTGGGCTGCTGTCATTGACGTGGCGTTTGTGTCACACTTATTGCTCTCTGATCTGTGGCTCTCCCTCTGTAGGCCCCCAAGGTCCACCGGGACTGCCAGGAGAGAGGGGGCTTCCAGGTCCCCCTGGCCCCCCTGGCCCCCCAGGCTCCCCTGCCCGTGCCTGGATGCCAGAGCTGGGAGGTCCTCTGGACCGTGGTAAGTGAAGAATAACTATGATCGTCTCTGAGAACCCATGCAGTGCTCATGTACAAGCAGCAGAGTTAAAACTTTGAAATGATTTTTAAACATATAGTAGATGATCTTGAACATTAATAATCATTAAAATTGCAAAACTTGCTCAGTTTTTCTTCCTATGACAGAGTAAAAATCCTGATTTATAAAAAAAAAACCTTATTTTTTAATTTAACTGACTAGCAATGTGACAATCGGATGTGCTTAACATGCGATGTTGGTATTAATAAAACACATCATCCAGCCCTATAATATATCTATCCATCTTCCAAACCGCCTATCCTACTGGGTCGCGGGGGGTCTGGAGCCTGTCCCGGAAGCAACAGGCACGAGGCAGGGAACAACCCTGGACAGGGGGCGAGCCTATCGCAGGGCACACTCACACACGCACGCACACACCTATGGGCAATTTAGCAACTCCTATCAGCCTCAGCATGTCTTTGGACCATGGGGGGAAACCAGAGTACCCGGAGGAAACCCCACGATGCCACAGGAAGAACATGCAAACTCCACACACATGTAACCTAGGCGGAGACTCAAACCCAGGTCCCAGAGGTGTGAGGCAACAGTGCTAAGCACTGCACCACCATGCCGCCCCCTATAATATATAAATATACTATTTTTCAAATTCAGTACAAAATACCCGTCCCGAGATGTGATGTCATTCAGTGCTGGTACCAGTTTTTACACCAGTGTAAAACTAACACCTTGAAGTACTGTACTTTTGGTACTTTCTTGAAGTAAGGTGCCCTTTAGTTCAGTGATGAATTGGACAGCTTTACAGTGCTGTACATGTCGTACATGTATTATGTTCTCTGCTATGCTCCGACTGTCTTCTGTGTACCAGCTTCTACTGTGATTTCCAGTGGGGCGGGGGGGGGGGGGGGGGGGGGGGGGGGGGGGGGGGGGGGGGGGGGGGGGGGGGGGGGGGACTGTGGAGCATGCACAGAGCACCTAGACCAGTTTGAGTCCAACTGAACATATACATGTAGGAATAAATTGACTCCCAATCACATTCCAGAAAGTCTGGTTTTAGTCAGACTAACACAATAATTCTATTTTCTTAGTGTGCATGTAAACAAACTGAGTGTGTGTGTATGTGTGCGTGTGTGTGTGTGTGTGTGTGTGTGAGAGAGAGAGAGAGAGAGAGAGAGAGAAATAGAGTAGATGAATAAATGAGTGCTTGAATTTCTGATTCAGGTGTAAGTGATACCAACTCAGGGTATTTCAGGTCATAAATCACGTCATGGGAAAGTCCTCCGCCCCCTTCACCCACCCAGACTGAACTATGGCAACTCCCCCCATCCAGACTGAGCTTTGCCTATCCCATCCCCCCCCACCCAGAC
>JAABNY020000039.1:36667922-36701197 GCA_015164015.2 Brevimyrus niger | reverse complement strand
GGTGCATATATATAGACACACACACACATACACACAATCAGCCACATTGCATTTCATGAAAGACAATAAATACTGTAAATTTATACATTTGACACTTCAGTAACTTTGCTCCCAACTGGAAAAAGTTGGGACCATCTGCTAGACTTAAATGCTACTTTTTCAGATATTATAATGGTTCACCTCACTGATCCTCCACCCAGTAATGACTGGTGTGGATCGTATATGCCAAATGTTCTGTATTTCCATAGTTTGGGGACAATGGTTTTGAGATCTGAGCTGGGGTGGAATTTTGTAAATGGATACAGCTATCCTCCAGTGTCCCACAATGCACGGCTGCATGGATCTTTGCTCACTGTCCAATCACAACTTATCACACCTCAATTTCAACCACATCAATCCAAAACAGAGACAAACAACACAAGTACCAGAATCAGGGTTATCACTAAAACTTTGAGTTTTAGTAACTTTATGACACTTGTGTTGTTGACTCTGTTATCTCACCCCTCTTTTCACATCACACCATATCTTTCTTTGCCACACTCCTACTGTCTCTGAACTCCTGCTCCCCATCACAACGTGTCAGTCCCTGTAAATGCTTTTTAACAATGGCTACAGACTGCAGTGTGGAAGTGGTCTTCTCTTCAAATTCTGGATTTGTCATTTTTAAGTTTACTTGGAAGATCAGCAATTGTGGATGATAGCTGAGTCATCATTGCTTCTCTAACCATCAATAAACTGCAGCCATTGGCCAGAGCTTCCCTAGAGCCATGAAAACCAGTCACAGCTGCAGCAGCATCACTGCTAAACCCTGCAACCACATCCTAGTGCTACATTGTGATGGACTATTGATTCAGGGGGATATTTCACAAAATAAAAAAAGTATTATTAGAAATATTAGGGGAGATAACTAGTCTATTATATAAGCACATCGCAAAATTATGGGTTTATTTAAACCCATAATACCTAGCGGGTTACTAAAATTCTGAGTTTTACCTCCTTCAAAATTAGATTCCTTCCCCTCATAAAATCTATCAAGGTCGATTGCCCTAAATTTATTTATTTATTTATTTATTTGTTTATTATTATTATTATTATCATTATTATTATTGTCACTATTATTGTTATTTTTAAGACATTATTGAGTAAAAACTGTTCTGCTGTTTTGGATAAAACTGTCAGATTAACAAGTGATTATATAATCTGATCTTGCTGTAAATGGAAGATCAACAAACAAATATCTGTTTTAAAGAAGTCATTTTTAAAAACAAGCTTTCCAGAGCAACTATGAATTATTTCCTCCCTTTGCTGAATCTCTCACCTGACTGAGGCTGTTTTTTTTCCATTCTGTCGCTCCCATTAACCCTTTGGTGTGACACTGCTTTTGAAATGGAATGACGACCGTGTGACTGAGTCTGTCGGCCACTTTTGGCTCCATCACGTCCCGGGGTCCCGGGTGCACTGCCATGTGCATGCTGTGTGTCTGGCCTTGACCCTCAGCATGGCTAGTCTGAGAATGGCGGGAGGGAGTGGGTGCCCGAGATCTGGCCTTTTTTAACCTCCTAACAGCTAGTGCAGCGAGAGAATGTGCCTGTACAAGAGAGAATGCGCTTGATTGGCTGTGCTCCATACCTTGACGGCTGTATCTATTTTCACAGGGGGACGGGATACACCAAATCCGAGAGGCGCTGAAGATCTTAGCCGAGAGGGTTTTAATCCTCGAGACTATGATCGGTATTCATGGTGAGTAGGGGGGGCGGGCAGCACTTAGGCTAAGGCAGTGGTCAGGCGGGGTGGGTTTTCCCCTAGGTCATGCCCACATTGTGAAAGGGGCGGGGTGGATGGAAGGACATCAACGGGCTGCCCCAGGACCACGGCACTTTGGCTCCTCCCCCACACTCTCCCTTGTCACCGTTCTTGATCTCCGATAGGCCATTAGCTTGCAGATGTTCCGTGACATGCAGGCTGACCTGGAGCTTCTGGCTCGCAGGGTGACTCTGCTGGAAGCCATCATCTGGCCAGGTAACCGTTCTCCTCTCAAGTCCAGGTCGCCTGTTCCAACCCACCCCGTGACACGGTTTGGGCAATCCAGAACGTTCCCCGCGCGCAATTCCGTTTTGGGCCACATTACAGGAAGAGTGCCCACTGCCTGTGCTCTGATTATATGACCCCAGCGTTGCAAAACCACTGAACGAAACGTGATGCAGCCAGTTGCTAACAAGCTGGCCTGGGAAGACCTGTGTGTTTTTATGAGGCATGAAGCCTCCTCAAGTTTTGGCTGCAGTTCAGGATGGCGAATATGCGGGCAGAGGGCTGCGGATGTTTCATTCTAGCAGGGAAGCCCTCGCCGGCAGCTGAGAGTGGGAGTCTTTGTGTTTGAGTCCCATGTTATTCACTCACTTGTTCCCTGGTTTTGGTCCAGCCATAACCCACCTATTATCTTCTCAACAGAACCCGACCTGACATCAGGAGATGGTCCCTTCAGCACCTCCTCCCCCAGGTTTTACCGGGACAAGCGGGCGGGGGCCCGTCCATACCGGGCTGTTGTCCCTCCTCTGTTTTCCCGGGACACCGAGAAGCGTGGGAAATAGCCTCAGTGGGGGGGGCCCACCGGGAGCACGCCCACAGCCAATCCCAGAAGGGTGCTGTCTCCCCAAAACTGATACTGCCTCAGCCTTCTTCCCCCAACCTCAACCACTGACACCGACCCCAACAGCCCCCACCCCACCAACCACGTGAGCAGTGGGCTCCTCAGGGAACACGCCCCCCTCCCTCGAATATCACACGCATGCTATAAACGCCTCGTCGTCCTGATAAACTGCGGAACCTGCCATCAGGACTGTCCGGAGCATCAACAAGGGGAGGCTTAAAGAAAAATCCAAACTTGACAAAACTGTGTTTTAAAGGTGCTTTCCTAATGTCAAAAATCGCATGGTGAAGGGGGACAGAGAACAGGGTCTGTGATGGCAAAGAGCTAGAAACAGCATGCCGCCATCCTGTGGGCACCCATAGCCGTTACAGTTTATTTTATCAAGATGAATACAAGGAGTATACAGGAAATAAACACACAAGACCTCTTCCTTTATTTGTTTTATTGCTACCGTCTTCTCCATCATTTTGTTATGCACTAGAGAGGGAAAATCTCCCCTCCCAGGGGGAGGGGTCCAGCTTTTAGCACAGGGATGCTGGTGTTACACCACCTGTAAGAGGCTGGTCTGCTTGAGCCTGAAATCATAAACAGCTTTGTGTGAATGGAGGACAGAGAATAGCAGGGTGGGGGGAAGGGGTGCATTACACTGCCTGCAGTCCATCTTCCACACACACACACAGGACAACCTTACCTCCTACAGCCCCGAAAGCCACCCAGTGAACAGGGTGGTAGGACCCACCTGAAAGCCCCTCAAACAGACACACCTGTGTCCACATTCACCACAAACACACCAATGCATATGTGGGACAAGTAACAAAATCTGAAAGTAACTTGAATATCTTCTTTGGTGTATCTTTTGTACCATATTAATGTCATATGTTAGATGAATTACCCTCCATCAGTAGAGACTCTTTGATTGTTTGCTCGATCACTTACGCAGTATTGTCAGGTGAATTATTTAATCCCATAGCTGCTGTCGAATATTGTCTTCCAAGCCGATTTATGTAAAAAAAAAGAAAAAAAAAGTCACACATATTTATCGTTATGGACTCATTTAAAATTGTATGTTGGTGTGCAGTCTCCCAGATCCTTGGTAAATAAAGAATTGTTGTTTTGTGTATTTTTTTAAACACCAAGACCTTCATTTCCTCAGCTAACAAAGTGTATTGAAACTATATAATATTTTTCAAGCTTTCTGAAGGCCTAATTGAGCTCAGTTGGTCCAAAAATCAGCACGCAGTTAGTAAATGAAGATATATGAAAAACTGAAGGATTTATGGATCATAGTTAATTCACTAACACTGAAATTATTGGCTCACATGAATCATGTGGTTCATTGAGCTGCATATCCAGCCTTGCTGAATGCTGAACCTGCTGCGCATGCAACACCAACAATATTGCTGAGAATGGCAAAAAAATACTGCCATCTTCTCATCTGTTCTACCAGTGCAGGTTCATGTAGAGTCCACACACGAGATTCAAACCCTCATCTCTGGAGGCCTGAGGCTACATGCTAACCACTGAAACGCTGTGTGCCAAATGTATTTCCTAAATACTAAGCTGTGAAACACAAACCCATAGTAGAGTTTCTTTTAAAATCCAGTCCTATATCTACAAATCAATTTTATTGACATTTATAAAGATCTGAAAAATAATTACATCCACACATGTATTCACATGCATTGTCAATGACACAGAGAATGTTTCAGAGAATAACAAATAGTACCATCTTCCACAGGCTTAACGGAGACTGTAGTTTCCACAGCTCTTGTTCTCTCAGTCTTTTTCTCATTCACTATTCCCCACACACACATGCTGGTGCTTTTGACCCCAGAGGATGAGGTCCTGCTCAGCTGCTCCATGGTGAGGTCGGCCGTCTCCCTTGGGATGTCACCACGGCCTCTTCCCCGACACTGTCATTGATCAGCAGGGAAATGGCGCCATCTAGCTGCCCCGTGGCTGCCAAAGCCACAACTGCCTTTTCAGTGGGAAAGCCCATTCTTTCAAGCTGCTGTAGCCTGGGTGGTAAGAACAGCCCTTCAACATGTGTGTAACAGTGAGTAAGCCTAATTTATCGCTGTAGGAAAAAAAAATCATCTCTATAAAATAACTAGTATAAAAAAACTCACCAATACAAAATTACATAAATGGATGCAAACACTTACCGCAGTGATGATACAGAAGACTTAGGGACCTCCACTTTGTCCCCCAGCCTTTCTGGGGTGTCCTGGAGCGAGGCCAATATTCCCACTCTCAGCATCTCCTCATCCAATAGCTGAGCCTCTAGCGTAGGCGTGGCCACCATCTCCCCCAGCCAATCAGGCACAGATGATATGGATGGAAGTCCCACCCACTGATCTGCCTGCCCAGTAGGCTGGTAGGATTCGGGAAGCAGCAAAGACCTAAAGTGTAAAGCAAATAGGCTTAAATACCCATTCATCCTTCAATTTAACAACTACTTTTCCAATTTGCACAACTGGATTAAAAACCTGCTATTTTTATATTACACATTATTCACTTGGGTTTTAAGAGTGAGATTAACTAGGACTTTAATATCTCACTCTGGTCAAGCCTTTAGCTCATTAATTCACAGTAGATCTTTTGTTTCATCCAGGTTGTACACTGCTTATACCTCTGTTCAGTGCTGTGGGTGGGGAGCCAGTCTCTGGAGAACGCAGCCACAAACGCCCACGTTGGCAGGAAGCCCCAGCATGCAAGCGTCTCCCCTTTGTGCAGCCATCTGATCAAAGCTGGGCTGTCTGGGGTAACTAGCTAAGCACAACACTTTGTCTTATACAGCAATACTACAGACACTATTTTGAACCCCTGCCCCCCATACCTGATTCACTCAGGTTATTAATTCTTAGATTGGGATGAAATACTGATTAGGTTTTTTCAAAAGATGCGAGTAAAAATGCCGTATTTATAACTGTATGTGATAAAGTGAAGTACTCAGTATAACCGGTGCAGGTTCGTGACGCATTCTGGAGTCTATACCAAGCAGTGTATGACAGTCGTAATTTCAAAGTACTCTTTAAACTACGCAGGATTTGGACACTTTGATGGGAACTGAAAAGGATACAGAAAAAACCAATGAATATGGCGCACGCATGGAGCAGAAGTGGTGAAGAGGGCAGCAGTGTTAGGTTTATGAGTAAAAGCATCAAGGGAAGCAACCAGGCGGACACCCAGCGAGGGAGGCGTCTCTGCTTCATACAGCGACACTGCGCCGTGAACATTGCCATGTGAGCGGCTGAATAACCGCAGATCTGGCTGCTCTGTGTGCCGGCCACCCACACAAGAGAGGCGTAGAGCAGCGCCGGCAAAGAAGCTGACAGGATAGATAAACACAGGAAAGCCACGGTCCCCCACCGTTGCTCCTGGATGCGCCCGAGAGACACCAGTAGGGCGGCGCTATACAGCAGCGAGGGCAGTTCCTCATGGCTGAAGGCGTAGAGTAACAAACGATACACTGAAAGGAAGAGGGTCGAAACACGTCAGCGTCGTAGTCTGGTCTCACGTGAGATAATTTTATTTTGTAGCAGGAATATAGTTTTCACCTTGCAGTCCTGGGAAAGATGTGCCAGGAGCGATCGACAGGCTGCTTCGGATGCCCCCGAACCACGCGGATAAAATAAAAGCTAGCAAAACCGCAGTCCCCAGTGGAAACCCTGGGCGACGCGACCCAAAAATGGAAGACACGAATTCCCCGGGCTTAAGCATCATACATGTACAGATAATGACTCATTATCTGTTACCTAATACAACTCAACCCGTTCGCTATGTAAAAATACATATGCTACGGTTGTGTTGGGGAGCTAATTGTAAACCACGTCAGCAACTATTCTTGTTTGATATTTCATAGCGGCCTTTAGCAAAATAAGGAGTATAAAATAAACATAATTCAAATATGCTACAAAGCTCAGAAAGCAGTAAGAAGTTCGTGAACTGCGTGATAGTAAGTCAACCGCGTATGACAAAAATTAAAGCATCGTGCAGTTTGCAACCAAGGCATTGTCTCTAAAAGAAGCAAAAGTTTTTTTCTCTACAAAAACGTCAACTGATCAGAGGTAAAAAGATATAGTCGCAACGCAACGTTCAGCAAAAGAAAGCAGCACTTTACCATTTACGCAATGTAAACTCCAAAAACTATGGCATCCTGCTAATTAAGGAACGTTATTTTTTATATATTAATTGGTGTAACGTTGCATTTATGTTGTGAGATATAATGACGGTCCCTATCTGCAAATTTTCGTCACTATGGAATATTTCATTGTTTTAAACCAATTTTCTGCTTCACAACTTTGTGGGCATGGATCAAGAATTGTACAAGAAGAATAGGTTTTCTTACTTTTATATATTATTTATTTACTAATTTAATTCCAAAATGATTTACAAATATAAAAACACAACACCAATGTTCACCCCTGAGAGAAATGTTGGTAGGGGCCAGCGGTCCAATTCGACGCATGCGCTTTTGCAGTCATACTGAGGCATCACGAAATGGCGTCGACCGCTGGTAAGCCATCTTTACTTTATTGTTGAGACTGATACTGATTTTATTGTGTTCAAGCGGGATAGTGATGCTGCTTCTGGAGATTAATTATTTCGCGTCCCGTTTGTATAAGTTATGGCTAACGCGAAGATGAATGCATCTGTAACTGAGATTTTGTTCAAAGAGTGGGAAAAGCTGCATTTTACCGGTGCCGGTGTCGCCTTATTTTCTTCGCTTTCCTTAATAAATATGTATAATTGGCGCCACGTCCCAATAATAATAGTAATAAAAATAACAATTTGAATTGCGAGGAGTATTTATTTGTATTTATCTACAAGTTTATAGTTTTCTCGCGATGTATCCGCAGTTGCTAGTCGGCTAGCAAACTTACGTAAGATAAAGGTTGTGTGGTTATTCAAATTCAGCACGCCCCGGGGTGTACAAATCCGTCATCGTTGTTTAACGTGAATTCATCTATTGAAGCTGTATTTCTGCTGAATTAATCTCTTTAATGATAAAAAAAAAAAAAAAAAAACGCTAAGGCTACGCGGCTTGTACAGTTAACGGCCCCGCGTTTCGGGTGCGCTCGGGCTAACAGGTTTTACGGAAGATGTTTACTCTAACCAAAAAACGGTCTAATAATTTAATTGTTTGTGGTTTTTAAGTTATTATTAGTGTTGTCCAGTAGACGTGTCTTCGTGGATACGAGAATCTTTTTCAATAATACCAATTAATCTAGCATATTATATGCGTATTTTTATGTTTGAAGGACAATAAAAACGCTTGGTCAGATGTTGCATATTTATGCCATTGTTGTAACATCGCTTTTGATGCCAGTCTTTCGACGCGTCATGTTAAAGTTCAATATGTTCCATACGTTCTTCTGACATGATTTAGTGCCGTTATATGAGAAATAATGGCATATGTTTTAAAACGTGGTGAAGCTAGACATGTGTTTGAAAAAGGAATTTTGAGTTTAGTCTAGTTAGCTTTGTTTTGCAGCTGGTCCTCTGGGTGAAACTGCGTTTTTTTTTTTTAACGTGACTCTCGTTAATCTAGTGCACCGTAATCTTCCCTTTCCATTAAACAACTTGATATATAAAAATAATGTAATTTTAAGGTAAATAAATGCATTAGAAACGCATTTCTAATAAATCGTATATTAACAAATCTTGTCGTTGCAATCTTGTTTTCGCTATTGAGGCATCTTGGGTGATATGGTTTAAATGCCTTTAGTGATATAAAAAAAAAAACAGGAGGGTAAATCCCCTTAATCCCAGGACATGTTTAGAAGACCTTCCAAGTTGCAGGATTCTTTTGGGTTTTATTTAATTAGGAACTCGCAAATTGTCGTTTTTGGAATGATATGCTAAACGGACATTTTGAAAATTATTTGTGCTTCTTTCTTTTCAAATTAAATTGTGATCATTTCTGCACAGGCTGGTAGCTAGTCTAGTGACACACACTAACGGGACAGCCTAACAGCAATGCTGCTATAGATTGCTAATGGACAATCGATGTTTTAAACCCTTTGGGCATTGCAACGTTAGCCTCAATTTTCAATTAACTGTTATTCCTGCCCTCCTCTGCATCTTGTCGATACAGTGCATGCAGATGACCGATTCAGTGATATGTGACATGTTAATTTTAAATAATTATTTCAGGTAATCATCCTCTCAAATTAATATAGTGGCTCTTGCATGAGTATTATACTGTTTGGTGGTACCTCAGAACTCGAATTTAATCTGTTCAGAATTAGGGATCGACTCATAAAAAGTTTGAGTTCTGATTGAATAAGAAATAATGCAAAACTAATTGATTGGTTCTCGGCCACAAAAAATGACACCTAAATGTTTTTTTTTCCCAGTATCCTTTTTTTAAGCATTTAAATACAAAATGAACTGGATAAAACAAGAAGAGTATATACTAAACACATTTTCGCAATTTCTTGCAAACACTGCACCAACACTGTATGCTGTGCATAACATTTTTTTCTTAATGGCTTCCAAAATGATAAAGAATGTACTCCAACACTACTCCAAGCCATGCTCCAACACTAGACTATGTCATGCAGTACTTTAATTTTATTATTACTCTGTATTTAATTTTTTCCTAAATTGCAAACTTTTAGTTTAAATGGTGCAAACTATTGCGGAACTTTTTGGTGAGCAGTGGCTAACAAAATGATTTAAAGTACAGCGCATTACCTGATATTTTCAATTTTAAAAAGCACGATCACCAACAAACAATGCTGTCACAGCGAATGCAAGGCTTAGACTGAAGCGTTACCCTTTGTTTCCACTGAGAGACGTGCTACGAGTCTCATTTCCCTGCGCGTACAAGTTCTTAGGTTGGCATTCACAGTTCGACTTCTAATATTCCGATCGAGTTCTAAGTAAAAAAAAAATTCGAACTGGTTGGTTCGACTTTTAAGAAATTTGACTTCTAATGAATTTGAATACTGAGGTACCTCTATTTAATAATGCACTTCACTTGAGATTGTTTAGCAATACAGGCGTACTGAACATAATAAGCAACATAAACAGAAGATGTGCTGTTCATAATACCACATAAATGATTGTGTGCCCTACACTATTTTGCACTTTTTTAATTGTTTGAAGATTTAAATTTGTGCACTTTTCTATTTATAACTGCAACTTCCAAATTATTTTTGAACATTTATATTTATCCTATCAGTAAAACATATGGTTGTATCTTTTATAAAATTATGAGATGGCAGGTGAAGTACTATAATGATGTTTTCTGAGGGTTTACTAATTTTCAGGCCTTTTTATATTGAGGCCTTTGTGGTTTCACCCAAAGCAAGTTGCTTGCAGTGTGGATGTTACATTCTTCTAAGATGCAAATCTGCATATTTTTGAAATTTATGGCTTTATGGTTTTACAGCAAATGAAGTATTTTTTTCCTCATATTGGTTGATAGCTTCTCAGTTGCAAAACAGCTAATTTTCTGCAGTTTTTTGTTTTGTCGCGGAGCATGGGGTAAATTGCCATTGTTCATTTGTGTGTCAGTGTGTGTGCTGTACAATGGACTGGCATCCCACCCGAGTTGCACCTTCCCTTATGTCCTGTGCTCTAGGCTCACCGTGAGCCTGTGCTGCATGAGTGCTTTTCTTAATGAATGTTTCCTGCCGTTAACAGTATAATTACCCTGGTAACTAGGGAGATTTTTTAATAATATTGCACTTATATTTATTACCATTGTTATTTTTGCTTTGTAGATTATAGTACCTACAACCAGGGATCTGCCCAGCAGGGGTAAGTGACCACTGTTGAATTTTCTTATGCTTCTCCACTCTGCTTTTCAGTGTATGTGAGTTCAGCCATGTGCTGTCACCTGTTATGGTCATGTTGCTTCTATGTCAGGTGTGAAATGAGTTGACTATATAAAGGTAATTTTTTCCTCTTGTAGGTATGGATCTTATGGCGGACAAGCCTCACAGGCCTATGGACAAAGTACCCAGGTGAGGGTCTCCTCTCAGCCCCAGACAGCATTGTGAAAGGACATAATGACCTTGTATGCTGGCTCTGTCCAGAAAAGGATAGTTAAGGTCTATTTCGAGAGCTTTTCATGTGCCACCGATTTCCGGGTTACCCTTGAGCAGCTTGTGTTATTGAGTTGCACTCCTCACAAGTCTTATCAGTTTGAGACTTTGCTGGAGACATTTTCTTATGATTTTGTTTTGCTTTCTCGACAGCAGTCATATGGCCAGCAGGGGTACAGCTCTTATGGACAGCCAGCTGAATCTGCTTACACACAGAGCGCACCTTCCACTGGGGGCTACGCCCAACCTACTTATGGATCATCCTATGGACACCCCCCTTCTGGTGAGTGACGTGACCCATAACCACCCATTGAACACCCAACACCAATCCAGCTAAGTGATTGGTGAGCTTAGATTTCCGTGGGTAGCAATGATGACACCCAATAATGTGTGAGCAACAGGCTGAGTGGTAGCTGTTTTGTGTTCTTTGGGCTCTGATGAATCAATTTGGTGTTAATTTTACTCATTGCTTCTTTATTGCTGCCTTCCCTGTGGAGAAGGGACGACTGCAGGTTTGGGCAGAGTGTCTTTCGCATGCAGCTTGTTCCATTTCAGCACATTTGTTACAAACTGACACCTTCAGATGGCTTTGCATGCAGAGAAATATATCTGAATTTTGAAGCTGTGTAGCTAGACTGGCTTAATGACATTTATCTTGACAGGGTTCCTTATTTTTAATTGCCGTATTAAACATTAATATTAAATATCAGGCCAGCTGTATGTCCACCTTTGGTTTGTGTGCAAATGTGGGCACTTTGCATTAAATCCTTCTTTGTGGGCTCAAAGCTTGCACTTTAAAATGCAAATATTTATTTGCATTTTATGTATACCCAAAAAATGATTGCAGTGAATGAAAATATACTAGGTTTTGAAATACTGCATTTTTAGTTAATAAAGTAAAAACCCTGTATTGCCACACAGCTGTGTTACATGCAAGATCCTGCACGCATTTCATTTTTTGTCCTCTGCAGAGGACATGATTTTTTTGTATCTCCCATACTTGGTGCCATCTGTCCGCTTGTTATTTAAAGAGGACAGTAAAGGCTTTCAACATGACATGTGTGTAGAGGTGTGACCATACCAGCTCCCTCAACCTGTCGAATAAAAAATTTTGATCAGTATAAATGTTTTCCCCTGGATGTCAGGACTGTAAGACATGTAAAGACTGAGGTTGTCTAACACCTTTAAGTAAAGAGTTATGGCGTCTTGTCTTTGAACTGTGTGATCTAAGGCTTTTACCCACCTACTGTTACGTGATCTTGTGGTTTGTCTTCTCTTCAGCTGGATACACTTCTGCCCCCGCTGCCAGTGCCCAGGGCTACAGCGAACCCAGCAAAGGATATGGGGCCAACAGCTATGAAGGTGCCCCCCCCGCCACCCCCACCTCCCAGACATCCTATGGGGCACAGCAGGGCTACGGGGCCCAGTCTGCCTACGCGGGTTACGGTCAGCAGGCCACCTCTGCTGCTCCCCCAAGGTAATCTCCCTAGCCCACACCTAGCCCAGCTTTCTGGGCATCACTTGACCCTCAAAGTGGCAGGAGTTTTTAGCAGCAGTGCCAGCTAATCAGTCTGTGCCAGTTCCAAGGACTAGTCCCGCCCAATAGGCTCCTCTGTGCCAGTTTCAATTTGGCTCATCTGAATTGACTTTTTTTTTTTTTTTTTTTTTTTCGGGGGTGAGCTAGTTGGCATAATTTTGCTTCTTCTAAATTTGCATGTTTTTAGTTTCGACCTCCTGCGTGGAGCCTGTAACCTGACTGCGATTAACCCTTTAGAGCGCAGGAAGTGAACAAGGCCCCGGAGCTTCCACAGGCCCAGCCTAACCCCTCCGCCTACAGCCAGGGCTACGGGCACAGTAATTACGCATACTCCCAGGCGCCCAGCTCCTACCCTCTGCAGTCAGGCACTCCCCAGCCTTCCTACCCCAGCTCCAGGTAATTACTCCCCCATGTACTGTGCCCCCCTCTTGGGTCATCCCAGGTAAGAGAGCCTGACAGCAGCTTAGTTTTCACTGTTTCTCTGCTGTCCACCCAATTGGGCTTTTCCAAGTGTCCTTTAGATTCTGGGCTGGATTTCACTCTGACACAGTACCTGAGTTCATCTCGCAGGGAAATGCCCCTTTAGAAAAGACTCATTCCTTTTAATTTAGTTTTTTTTTTATAATCCTGCAATTATAGGTTCTGACATCTCTCAGGCCTGCTTGTTTTTTTCCTTTTTATTTTTCTTTCATGTATTAATTAAAAAATTAAGAATCTTTTCCCAAGCAGGTTGATGAACAGCTGAAGGTGGGAGAAACATGCACCGTTTCCGCTCCTCTTGCTCCCGCTCCTTTGTAACCGAAGCCCCCCCCCTCGTCTCCTGTTGCCGCAGCTATGGAGGAGGCAGCGCCGGGGGCGGCCAGCCCACCAGCTACGAGCAGAATTCCTACTCCCAGCCCAGCAGCTACGGCCAGCAAAGCCAGCAGCAGGGAGGCTACCAGGGCCAGCCGGGCGGATACAGCCAGCAGAGTAGCTACAGCCACCAGGGCGGCTACCAGCAGCAGCAGCAGCCGCAGCCTCCCCAGCAGGCTCAGCCGCCCACGGCCTCCAGCTACCCCCCACCATCCAGCTCCTATGGACAGCCGCCCCCGGCCAGCCCATACGGACAGCAGGGCGGCAGCTATGGACAGCAGGGCTCTTACAACCCGCCCAGTCAGTACGGTGAGTCCTCATTCTCTACCAGGCCAGACTCTGTCACCGACGGGCAGCTAGTTGGAAGAAACCTAAATAAGCCAAGTCAAGCTTGATGCAACATGTGTATGAATTGCTAAGGAAGCCTGATATCAGAGCCTCTTGTCGAAATTCTTCCATTATTCTAGGAATTTAGAAAATTGATCCAGGTGACGCCAAGGATTACGATCACTTGGCTATTTATACAATTACAGATCATAATAAATGGAATTTCTTTAGGTGTGCTTCCATTTTATGTGCCGTTAATGCTAATTATAGCTAGCTGTGTGGTGTCGTTTTGCAGCGTCTCTTTTTCCCCAGCTTTTGTTTGCCATTTGCTGCCTGCAAACAAATCATTTACTCCAGGGTAAAGTTTCCATTATTAAGCCTGAAGGAACAGCTCTTCATTAGAGCAAACAGCGGACAAACACCATCTATTTCTGTGGCCCTGACCCCTGCTAACAGCGGCACGGGGGGCTGTCTGTTCGCCTGGTACTGCACTGTACTACATTGGGCTTCCGGACCCCTTTGTGTAATTAACCTGTATGTATTGTGATCATATGTAATGTGTGCCTTACTGCATGCCTGACAGGTAACTACAGGCAGGAGCGGCCTAGTCCCATGGGCAGCAGCTACCCCGGGGGCGAGCCAGGTGGCTTCCCAGGGCCGGGCGAGAGCCGGGGGCGTGGGCGTGGGGCCTTCGACAGAGGCGGCATGGTGCCCGGCGGTGGAGTTCGCGGGGGGATGAGCCGCGGGGGCATGGGGTAAGTTCTCCTCCTGACCCTCATCGCTCACTGCCCTGCTTCCTCCCACGCGCAGGAGTCGTGGTCAGAGCTGCACGGGGCTGGGGGCCACACCGCTGGGCTCACTGTGCCAGTGAGAGGTGGCCCTTGGTGCTAAAAGCCCCTTTCGCTTTGAGGCCTGGGCTTTCCTCAGCCTTATAACCACCTGCAACTCCCAAGTGGCCCCCAACGGTGTGGCTGTCCCAGCCCTTCTGCTGTTTGGCCAAAGGTAAGAAGGTCAGTGTGTCAGAGATCAAAGAGCTGGTGCAAACATCCACTGACAAACACTTAGTCGCTCCACCTCCACTAAACAATTAGTCCTCAGTCCAGTCCTGAAAGTCACTGCCATCTTGGTCACCATGGAGCCGATTGACACTGCAGATATTGCCTGTATTCTTCATGAGGATGTTTGCTCTGGGCCTTTTCCATTATGCTGGATGCTACAGGATAAAGTGGTTGGAGCATCTTTTGCAAAGGGTGGGGGGGAAAGGTCTATTTCTTTTGAATACACTAAAGCTACTTCTCTGAAACCTGCTGGTCCATTTTAATTGTTAAGTCAGCTCGGTTTATGGCTTTGCAGGTCCTTTTAAACGGTAAGTTGACTTGGGCTCAGAGTTATTGTCCCCGTGTGGCATACGTAGTCCTGTAGCATCCTGCATCAAAGGTGTCTCGTGTACCATGCTCAATATTTGGTGAACAAAAAATAATTCGGTGAGATCCCTCTAGTTAGATGAATTTCCCTACCTTTTACTCAACATGAGCGTAAATGATTCCGTTCACAGTTCTAGTTGCCAGATATTTACTACTACTAGAAGGGATACTTTGTCATTTTTATGGGGTTCACCTCTATCAAGGGAAATGTCATTTCTGGTTTTAAAATGGTGAAAGCACTGTCACTAGAAATTTTTAAAAAATCAATACATAATTATTTGGTACTTGGGTAAATTAAGATTACTCTCAACTAGTGGTTCTCAGCCCAGTCCATGGGCTTCCCCGAGAATTAGGCTGTTTTGTTCTCTTCAATCGGATACATACCTAAGCTGGTTAATTAAGAGCTTGATAGTTAATCAGCCAGTAAAATAATGTAGTCAGGTGGAGTAGAATGAAAATGTGAACTGGCTGAGGGGAAGGTTGGGGACTGGGCTGGCAACCAGCCTCTATCAAATATTCACCATGGCTACCACCAGGGGGAGCCAGTTAGGAGGTGGCCTTGCTTAGGTATTTCAGAGAAATGTGTAGCAGAAATGAGTAAAGCCCCAGGTGGCAGCATGGTCAGTGCAGGGCTTAGCAGTGGAAAGGAGCTGGTCGGGCAGAGTCCAGGTGACATGCTTTCACCTTGTATCACAGCACGTGTATGAGCTTTCAGTGTGGGTTTTGAAATGTAGTTGAATTGCAAATGTTTTGTGATTGTCTTTCAAACTTACCTTATTTTTGCAAACTTTTCTTAACATGTCGCATTTATATGCTACAGGTTACAAAGTGAGAGCCATGTAAACACAGCAATACTTTAAAAGTACCAGTACTCAGTACTCAGCCGGCAGCATAATGAACAGTGGAGACTTAGAAAGCAGAGCCTACAGTATTAATGGGAGATGTCTCAAGTGTGAAATGTATGAAACTGTCTCTTTAAAAAAAATGTAATTTTTGTACCTTTTTTATTCATATTGTAACAAGGTTCTGAACCATATGTACTTTAGAATTGTGTAATGTGAGCAAATCTTTGTAAACCAAAGTGTAACTGGTGTATTTTTCTTTGATATGCTGGCTGCGTCAGCATGATTTGTAAGTGATTATTTCAGATGCATTTCTTCTGAGAATTAGAGAGCGAGTTTTATTAAGTTAATGGGGTTCTGGGCATTCAGACTCTTATGTGGTGAAATCTGCCATACCCAGTTGGGTCTACCTGGTCAGAGAGGAGGTGCGTCTGGAATAATATAGTTTCTTCTGCTGTACAAAATGCTGGGGTGCCCCCCCCCCCCCATTTACACACAGATGGGTAATAAAGATTGACACTTAAACCCCTTACTGTGTAGCCACCACAGTTGTGGCAAAGAGAAACGTACAGTCAAAAAAAAAAGTGTGAAAGCCCCCCCAAGACACGTTTCAGAGGAACTTTGTGTTAAAAAAAATCTGTTATTATGGGGATGTTAAGGGCTAGTCAGAGCTGTGTCGACCCCAGTGCTCCCAGTGCCAAAGCTTGCTGGGCGTGAGGTACAGAAGTGGCTCTTTAGATGGAAATCGCCTTCATATCTCCGTTTATTTCCCCAGCATCGCTGGAGACAGATGTGGCTTCATTAAGCCTGGTGGTAAGTTAATGAGCATTAAACTGGCTAGTACAACTAAGAGCATTCATTAGATTAACATGAGTGTTGCTCACACTTTTTGCATTGGTGTACATGTGTATTTCATAGATAACGGAAGCGTGCCGGCGATTACTTTGGGTATGAGAATCTAAGGGGTTCTCTTAAGTTCCAGAGTGAAATGGTATTTAACAGAGAAGAATGATGTTAAAGGGGTATTTTATGTGTGTAAAGGTCAAACCAGGGTCACATCAAAGTGAAATGTATACCATGTCATGTTGGAATGCAGTTATACAGTTATACATATACCCCCTTAAGAAGGGTGAATTTAGTGTTTTTTTTTCCCAAAATGGGTGTGTATTAGTTATGAATTACTACTTTAAAAAGTCCCATATTGAACCCCTGGTATTTGGGTTTTTTGGAGGTTTTTAAGAAATTCTTTACGGCACACATTTAAATTGGGTCTTTTTTTTTTATAAGAGTGAGTTTTCATGAGTGTTACATTTAGCTTCTTGGTATAAATGGTGGGGGATTTTAAAACAGGTTCTCTTCCAGATGGCCTGAGCTGGCTCAGGAATGTGTGCCTGGGTGAATCTTAAGAGGGCAGTAGCATCATATTTAGGTAGTGGGCCCTGGGTGGCTGACTCTGACTAGTCCCCTCTGTCTCTCCCCCTCGATGGACAGCAGGCCCAATGGACATGAGGCCGGAGCGTGACATGGGTAAGTGGAGAGGGGGGGCAGCGCCATGTGACTAGTCTCTGCTGGGCACAGGGCCAGGTGGCCACATTCGCTGACATCTGCCACCTTTGCGTGCTTGCAGGGCGCCCTGACGAGCAGGATGACTCTGAGAACAGTACGATTTATATCACTGGCCTCACAGAAAACGCGACTATCGATGACCTGGCTGAATTCTTCAAACACTGTGGGGTCATCAGGGTGCGTGGCAGACCGCCTCTCTCTGCGATGCTGTTCTCTTGTGAGGAGGAATCCTCCTTTTGTTACAGTTTGTTTGCAAGTGTATTTATAAGTATGTGACAGAATAGTGTGGACTTTCTCCTGTCATAGATGAACAAGCGCTTGGGTCAGCCTGCCATCAACATCTACACCGACAAGGACACAGGGAAGCCCAAGGGAGACGCCACCCTGTCATATGAGGAGCCACCCAGCGCCAAGGCTGCAGTCGAATGGTTTGACGGCAAGTCCTCCCCACCTCTGCACATCTCTTACACGTCAGGAAGGCATCTCTACAGTGCTTATCAATACACGTTTAATAATTAATATGGCACAAAATGTAAAATCAATTAAAGTATTAAAGTGCATGGTAAGTTGAAGTATTTGGAGCATGTGAGCCATATGTTTGCTTTAGTCTCACTTGCTGTCCTGTCCCGTCTCGTCCCCCCCATAGGTAAGGAATTCCAGGGTAAGAAGCTGAAGGTGTCCATGGCCCGCCGGAAGCCCATGATGTCCCCCATGCGTGGGGGGATGCCCATGCGGGACGGCCGGGGCATGATGGGCCGCGGAGGTACGTACGCAACGCTCATAGCGCATGGAGACTGGAGTCGGCTCGTCGGCCGCTCTGAGGGGGCTGAGTCGTCCTGTGCTGCCCGCAGGTATGATGGGCCGAGGAGGCAGTGATCAGGGAGGCTTCATGCCTCGTGGAGGACCCCGCGGAGTTGGCCAGGGCCGGCCCTCTGGCGCCAACATGCAGCCTCGGGCCGGAGACTGGCAGTGCCCCAATCCGTGAGTGTGCCGTCCTCGGAAGCATCGCGCTAAGCACCATCAACACACTGCTGCTTATACAGACACCATGTGTGCCATTTGCAGGAGCTGTGGGAACCAGAACTTTGCCTGGAGGACGGAGTGTAACCAGTGCAAGGCCCCAAAACCAGAGGGCTTTGGCCCCCCTCCATTTGGTCCCTCAGGTGACTGGTCTGCAGGGATATACTGCTGATTCACACTGTGTTTAGGCCTTAGCAGCAATAGTGGTTGCTCAGTTAGCTGGGTACACTTTCTGATTAGAGGTTAGATCCCAAAGATCATTCAGACTCCTGATGTGCACATTTGTGAAACAAAGGTTTGTAATAGAGTGTCAGTGCAGGAATGACTGTTAGCTATTTAAGCATAGAGGTTAGTGTTTGAACAATCTATTCTGGTAGTTCCCGGTCACATCAATTACTCCTCCTCTTTCTCTCAGGTGGTGACAGGGGCCGGGGCGGTCCAGGAATGCGTGGGGGCCGAGGCCTGGACCGCGGTGGTCTTGGCAGCCCAGGGGGCTTCCGTGGCGGCCGTGGGGGAGAGCGTGGGGGTGGATTCCGGGGCGGTCGTGGCATGGACAGGGGGGGCTTCCGAGGGCCTCCTATGGACCAGATGGGAGGCAGAGGAGGCAGGAGAGGAGTGGGACCCCCTGGAAAGATGATTGATATGAAGTGAGTACTGTGGAATCTCCATAGTAAATCAGTTTTATCACCTGGCTTTGGCGATGTTGACCTCTTGTCCACTGTAATCTCTTGTAACTGAAGACAAATCTTTAATCCTTCACAGGACGGAACACCGTCAGGAGCGGCGTGACCGACCTTACTAGGGTACCGTGTGTACAGAAATTCCCATTTAGTAAAGGGTTTATTTTTTAAAACTATATAACTGTACTTCCATATTTATATTAAACAAACAAAAATAACAAAAAAGCTTATGGGAATTGTCAGTGCATACTTTTCATTACTCTGCTGTTAAGCAAAATAATTTTCATTTATTTGATAATGTATTGAATTTTTTATTTCCATACGGCTGACTCGGAAGGCATGTTTGGTCTTTATGTACTTCGGAAGGTGCATTGTTCAATCCTGTGACGGTTAATCTGTTTTTAAACTGTATTACTTTACATTAAACCACTTGGTTCCTTTATGGAAAATAATAAAAGCTTCAACAGGCCAGTTACTTTGGGGAAAAAATTATCCAAATCTGTCTGTGTCATGTACCTCCAAGCAGTGTCTTAGTGCAACAATTACATCTTAATACTGCTGGACAGCTTTGTGAATGTGTTTATTTTAAAATGACGTCGTCCCGAGGCTCTCAGACGTTTTGTGTCAAATTGTCATCCTGCAGTAAAAATGTTGTGTTCTGGTCCTGTAGCGCCTTTCACTCCCCCAGTCAAATGTGAGATGTCTGCTTTGACCATCACACTTAACTGCAGGAGATGAATGATTTTGTAGTTGACTGCTCCAGACTATGAATGTGGAAAGTAAATTTGTCAGTAATTTTAATGTATTAACATTTTTAGTGTGCGGATTATTGCATTTGTAGTACCGAATAAAATGTAATGGTAACTTGCGCCGTTTTGAACGCACGGACCTTGTTGTGTGAATCGCGTCTGTGACCGCTAGGTGGCATCACGAAACAGGAACTTGTACGTGCCCTTTTTAAATATGCTGAAGCTAATGTAACAGCAGTATCACAAAAATCGGTGAGGTGGAGGTAATAGCTGTGCTGGAACACAGTAGAAATTAAGCAAGTTCCCCTTGTAGGATGATTTACGTCTGTAACCAAGAACATGTGCGAAAACCGCGATGTTCAGATTTACCACTCGTAACAACGGCATTTTGTACTTCGTGCGCCTGTAAACGCAAGAACTATGTAAATAAATAAAGCTAGTAAATTGATTTACTGTTAATAAAAAAAAAACAATCCCCTAAATTTAAATTGTCCCTTCACCCCCACAAGGGTGATTCACTCGTATCCCTGGAAAAGTCCATTGAAATATTTGTTTTCCCATCCCTGTTTTTATTAGGTGTTTTATTGGTTCAACAACCTTTTCGGTACGTTTTAAACACATCTGTGAAGCAGACTGGTTGCAAGCTTTTAATCTGAATGTATTCATGGCAGAAGGGAAACTTGGATTGTAGAAATACCCTGTTTAAATAGTCCTTTCGCCTTCTTGACTACGTTGTCAATACCTGAGATCATACTAGATAAGGTTAGAAAACAGTGATATATTTACATGGTTGCCAACGCTCACGCATCTGTCATGACATGCTCCCGCATGAAATCTTATGGCAAATATACATTATTCCATTCTGAACCTAAAATTACCTAAATCAAAATAGTTGGGGAAGTTCGCAATTACTACAGACTAAGAGGTAATAAAACTTACATTCATGTAAATGCCTGTGCATATGTGTGCAGACTGGTCTCCAGTCAGCTGACCAAAGTTGGGAACCCTGTATTGAGGCAACCATTCCAGTGCACGAATGCTTGAACTGATCCCGTACTTCATAGATATATTTTTTAAAGCCTAATGAAGCCAGTTGTTTAAATTGGGAGGTCAGGTTGAGCCATACAAGTGTATCCCACGGAAGAGCTGATTTTTTTTTTTTTTTTACACAGAAAAGCTGATTCATGCGGCTTCACAAAACTAAATGACCTCATCCCAATCCCCCGCCTCTTTCCCCTCACCCAGTCTTAAAGGAACAACTGGCGCTTTTCAAATCAAAACAGGACACTTGATCTATCCATAAAATCATTTATCACAGCTGAGACTCCCTGCTTTCGGTCCAATATGAAGTTTAGAATAGAAAAAATGACAGAGAAAATATGATGCACCACATACAAAATCCGCGGTTCATGTAGTCCATTATAGATGGGGGGAAAAATAAGAATACTAAACGTTATCCCCATTTGAAAATATGGTCGTGTATCCGATATCCGTGTTTAACGCACCGTGAATTATTTCATGTGGCCCAGAGGCGAGATCATTTAAGAAATAGTGACGGGTAAGACTTAACTCGCAACATAGGCAGGAATACTATTCCTAATATATACAATTTGGTTTTAAGTGTCACATCCGGTGAGTAATATGTCGTGTCATTATCTAAACAGGTAAATTGACATCATTTCCCACCTGAATTATCTTATTTCCCCTCCCCGCTAATTCCATATGCTTAATAAGGCAGCGTTTTATTATGACACTCCGAAAAAAGGAACCCGATTTCCCACGAGATTAAAAAAAAAAAAATCCAGTGATTTCCCCTTTGGTGTCGTCGGTGTTTTATTCTTTCCCATGGTTATGACGCTGAATTTTTTTGTCTATAAGTCTATAAAAAATCTATCCGTTGAAACAGCGCGACAAAGTAGAGCCACTTTTTAAATGCTTACGGGACTCCAATTCGTTATTCAAAATTACAGCCTCCGCCTCCCTGTTAAGCATCGGATCACACTGCGGTCGTAGATGTAATGAAGCGGGCTGTGGAGAGTTCGCCTTCAAACATACTTCCAACGGAAAGTGGGTGATCATTCACAGGAACGCTCGCTTTCAGCCGGGGTGAAGCCTCAATAGCAAAAAGGGACTTGAAATGGTGCCGGACGGACGGGAGGGGACTCATCCAATGCAGCGATGTCGCCGAGACAACGCTTTACTAGGACAATGGCGATAAGCAAGAAACAGTATCTGCCTTCTTTTAAAATATATCCGCAATGAAGCACGTTGAACATTTTGAACGCATAATTGATTTATGGAAAAAAAAAAAAAGTATACTGCATGAAAGGGATTGCAGCTGTTGACTCCGGACTCCTCGTGGAGGAATTCAAGTGACGGATTAAATAACGTGAGGTGGAGGATGAATCAGCGACAAGTGACGGCTGGATAAATTTGAACCCTGGATCATTTCCACTCATGCTCCGGTAAGGCTTCTCCGTGTTTCCATCCGGATCACGAAAGGTAAAACAAATAGGATCTTGAGGTTTTTATTTCTGGTTACATATGTCTGAAGTGATTGCCGGCATCTGGACAAGATTATACTTAAAGTTACCGATGGGTAGTAATTTTAGTAGGTGAAGTAATTTTAGGGACTTTTGCGTTCTTGCTCATATGGAGAGTACCTATAAGCACATATAAAACGGATAATTTTCGCTTTCAGGAACAGCATACAGTACATATTTGAAGAGAGATCGCTGACCTCACGGTTCCATACCCGAACGCTTTCGGTTTTGTACTGTGTTCATTGTGACATGGGATGCAGGCCGGTAGATATGATTCAGTTGTCATATTTATTATCGTAAATTAGCCTACATTTTGTACGTTGGTTATCTGGCTTGAGTTTATATTTCACTTCGCCGAAAAATGTCAAATGCTTAATTCCTGTGATTTAGTACATCCATGCATTTAGTAGTACATTGATAAGGCCTATAAACAGGTCATTTAGTGTAAATGACAGACTGGATGGTGCTTTGCCGCATGTATTCGCGTTTGCCTATCAGTATATAATTTAGTGCATCCATACACATTTCTCCCATAGTCCTATACTTTGACCCCCACATAATTAGGCAATTACATACAGCTTTCAGACTTTACCTCAATCATAAATCCACTTGTACATGTCCACAAACGAACCCTGGTGCCTTAGCAGGGTTAAGTTGCATCCTCCTCCTCCCCCTTACTGGCGTTTGTCTGCTCTTAACGAGAGGAACTACCCAGTCTCCAAAGCCGGAGGGCGGCGTTAACGGAGGATCGCGACGGAACAATGTGACTGACGCGACCGTGACGGTGCTGGTTGTCAGCGCTTTCTCTTTTTTAATTATAAATGGGGGTGATACCTTGTTTGTTTGTTTCGGGTTTTTTATACATAACTCCACCTCCCCCTCCTGTCAGCATGCTGTACGACATAGGGGGCTGGGTTCACGTCAGGCTGATGGTCGGTAAACGCCGCTATGCTGGTATGCTCTCTCGTTCCGCAGCTGGCGCTCCGGGGGAAAAGGCGATGTAGACCGCGGCGCTGACATCGGGAATACCCGGCTGTCGGTGTGCTTCATCAAAAACAAGGGGAAAATGGACAATCGCACTAATGAAATCATCTGAAGCATTAATTAAGACACGCAGTGTGTCCGACGGCCGATACCTCACCTTTTGATTTCTCATCGAGCATGGATTTCATCGGTCTCTAACGTAAGGGGACGTTCGGCAATATCCAGAAGGTTGGTTGGATTCATTTTTAACATGGCCGATCAAAGTAATATCCAGTCCGCCGCTTCCAAAAGCATTCGACCATTCAAATCCAGCGAGGAATATCTGTATGCCATGAAGGAGGACCTGGCGGAGTGGCTCCACACGCTATATAACCTGGATATCTCGCCAGATAATTTTATGGAAGCGCTGGAGACGGGCTGCGTCCTCTGTCAGCATGCCAACAACGTGAACCGAGCGGCGCTGGACTTCCAGATTGGGTATCCGGAGGCTGCCAGTTCCATGCGTTTGCCGAGCAAGGACGTGGTCTTCCAGTCACGCAACGTGGTACCGGGCTCCTTCTTAGCCCGTGAC
This sequence comes from Brevimyrus niger, assembly GCA_015164015.2. NCBI lineage: Eukaryota > Metazoa > Chordata > Actinopteri > Osteoglossiformes > Mormyridae > Brevimyrus > Brevimyrus niger. The sequence goes on along the minus strand of JAABNY020000039.1, from coordinate 36,677,395 downwards.
AACGTGTCCAATTTCATCGCCTGGTGCCGGCAGGAGCTGTGGATCAAGGACGTATTGATGTTTGAGACCAACGACCTGGTCCAGCGGCGCAACGAGAAGAACTTCGTTTTGTGCCTGCTGGAGGTGGCCCGCCGGGGCTCCAAGTTCGGGATGCTCGCCCCGATGCTGATCCAACTGGAGGAGGAGATCGAAGAGGAGATCCGGGACCAGGAGAACCTGGGGGAGCAGAGTCCGCCAAGCAGGTCGTTTAGTCGAATGGAGAGTGTGGAGGACTCTGACTCTGATCTGTACCCTAACTGGCAGCAGAAGCGAGTACTTTGCGACATGCGCAACCTGGACGAACTGGTAAGTAAATTTGTGGGTGGACATGTTCATTCTTATACGTGCCAAGTCGTAGGGTGTCAAAACAAAACGAATGTATTTTTACAGTACGCGTCTGTCATATAAGTGACATTTTAGACATTTGAACGATTACGATTGTCGTATCGGTAGCACACGCGTACTGCATACATGCTGAGGGATCAGATTTGGTTCTTACAGAGCAGCGCCTGTGGCGATCCGTATTGTTTCGGCTTAAAGTGAAAGGCTTGGCCTTTTAATATTGACATGAATGCATCGATTGCCTGGATGTGCATAGTTTCATAATTAATTCAAACGAAGATTCACAGTATGGATAATAAATCGTTCTCCTGGGAGGAACTTTTGGTCTTCCTGGGGAACTGGAGACTTTCCATCTGTTTATTATGGTACGGACTTTGCACCGCGGTGTCACCTTGTGTCAGCGGGCTTTCTGGTCAGGTACTGCGCAGAGGTCTTTGACCTTTCTGCTAAAGTGCCTGAACAGTTTTGCTCTGCATTTTTATTTCCTCAAAATGACGCAGTGGTTTTTAATTAAAAAAAATGTTTTCTGATGCCCCTGTTTTCTGAGATGCAGCGATGTTGAAGGTATATAGGCTTAGAAGATGGGTTTTACTTTTTGTTCTTTGGAGATTAGTTTATTACTGAGACATGATGTCCCTATGTTGAGCTGACTTTGAGAGGACTAGAAGACTGAATTAGCGGTAGATGTTAACTATCAATCCCAGTGCCCTGTTTCCAGATTATTAATGATGAGTGTTTAGGATTCTTGCTGCCAAACTATAACGGTTTGAAGCAATCAAGGAAGGTTTCAGCCAGGTGTCACAGCAGGAAGAGCCCGGGCTCCTGGCTAACTTGCCACTCGTTTTGCTGGTGCTCCTTTGCAAGCCCAACTTGTACAACCAATGTCACTTGAAGTAGGTGTGTTATTTCTATATTTTGTTAAAACTAAAACAGTGTTTCAAGAGAAAATAAATACGGTTAACAAATACGATCAATCTTAGATGTCAGTTTGCCATTAATGTCAGTAATACTGTACAGTTCTGTTTATCCTGCCTACACTGGGTGGTACGCAGGTCTGGTTTTAATCATCGGTAAATGGTGAATAAGTGGGGTTTATATGTTATTGATATCCTGATTCTTATAAACCATTTGTTTTTAATACCCAACCCTACACACCAATCCTCTGTCACTCCTGCAGTTCTTGATATACAATGATGTTTTTTTTAAAAAAATAAATAAATAAGAAAAAACAAATGGCAAAACGCAACTAAATGTCCACAGTCCTTAACCCTGAGCCCCCTTTGTTCACTTTTCTGACCTTGCAGTCCATCTCCCAGAATGACTGGCTCATTGCTGTTTATAACCGACCTGCTTCACAGCCACTTCCAGTCAGTGCCGTGAAGGTGGTGTGGGAGTATAAACATGATTACCCAAGTTGTCAGAAGTGGGACCATCAGCAAGTGAAACCACCCTGACCCTCATAACCACACAGTCTTCTCAGCTGTAGATGGTCCTTTATAAAAGTGATGAGAGAGAGAGTGTTGTATTGGGTCAGAGTCGTTGGGATGAGTTCACTCTAGGGCTTTTATGTGCGCACACACACACACACACACACACACACGTACCGCCATCCTGACACAATGACTTTTTGCCCTGTGCATCATACTTTTGTCCTTGGGGATCCCTGTCAGCTTCCTGGTAAAGTGGCTGAGGGAATGTGGTCTGACTGGATTGGCTACTGCATGTGTCACATGAATGCTGTGATGGGGGGGGGGGGGTGACCTGGGTGGTGTTTAATGGGGGAGGGGGAGTATCCTGTAAGGAGAGGTGAGCGCCCCCCCTCCCCAGAGAGCCACTAGGGTGCCTTTATTGATGCTTTAAATGAAATGCAATACAGGTCATTGTTGGTTAAAAACATCTCCATTATTAACCGGCTATTTAGCTTATAAAACATAAAAAAAAATTGTTAAAAAACACACACACACAAATATTCCCAGTAATCTATAAGACTGTTCTGTGCATAATATTTGTCTGTCTTTTTTTTAAAAAAAAAAAACAAAAACAAATCCTTTTAAAAAATTTACTAAGCATACCGTAGGTCCTGCCCCGTCGATTTAGTCTCGACCCTGATGTCTTTGCCCCCGGCGTTGCTACCCAGGCGGCACCATCAGGCAATGTGGCTTATGTATGTAACCCCCCAGTGACAGGCCAATAAGAGTGATCGGCCGGGTCGTACGGCAATGAGGTCCATTTATTATGATTTTTTTTTCTCTCTAGTAAGGCTGTGCAGAGCCATCTCTTCTTGGAATGGGGGGGTTTATTTGCCTACAAAAGCGGGGGTGTGTAGAACAGAGAGGTCCTTTCTCTGCCACTGTTGAAGCTCTATTTCACTCCAACGTGATGAGCTATGCTCCTCTAGGTGTGTTTCACTTTGACCGGAATGTTCACTGGAGGTGTGTGTAATGCTCACTGCATCACATGCAGACCTCATCTGTTTAAAGACTGTCTAAAATCCTGAAATTAAAGCACAACTGTAAAATGAGCTTAAATTGATTTTTTTTCTTCTCTACTCTTCCTGCCGGACTCGTCTCATCACTGTCGGAGGAGACGATTTAACAGGAATCAGATCATCCTTTATGAAGGCAGCCATACCATCTTGGACATTAAATATTTAAGTGTAATCCAGCCAAGACCCATGCAGGGACAGGAAGAGGCAGCTTCAGAATTCAGCCTAGGTCTTCATGTGATAGTCTTGGTTCTGATCATTTACAGTGATGGGATTTTTAGACTGTCTGACATTTTAAGGTCAGGCTTGGATAATTAAATATATCCATGCATTTTTGAATCTCTTATCCTGGTTAGAGTTTCAGGAGGGCCTGTCTCAGACAGCACTGGGCACCAGGCTGGGGGGGCAGTGCATCACAGGGGACACACACACACACACACACACACCATCATGCACTATGGGTCATTTACAAATACCAGTCAGTCTAACAGCATGTCTTCGGATTCTAGAACAGAGGTGAGATTCAAACCCCCAACTCTGCAGGCCTCATGCTGCACAATGAGCCTTCATACTACCCTAGTTAAAGATTTGCTTTTATAAATCTGAGAAGTATACTTAGCAATTTAGCTTTATTTATATCGACAAGCTGTGTAGCTTCAGGCAGTTTCATTTTCAATTGTTTGGCTTGTTTTTTGCTGGTAATTAACCTAACCTTAACCCCCCCTTTGGAAATTACAGCCTGTGACATTTGGGCCCAGGGTACAGACTCAGCCTCCCTAGGTGTCCTACGGGCTGCTGCTTTTATAACATCATGTTAAAGCCCCACACATGTTCAGCACTTCACTACCTGAGTATCGGTCTTGCTGGGTGTGGAATTAACAGTGGAATTATCAGTCCTCAGTTCCTCACTAAGCAGCTCTTACACCCGGTTTCCTGGTTACCACTGCTTCCGCATAAACAACCCCCCCACCCCCAGCATCTAAGGGCTCTTACTCACTGCCAACACAATGATGCCTTATTTTTCCACATCTCAGCTCGTGCCAGAGCCGTTGACCCAACCCCACCCCGCTCCAGGAAGGCTGCATCACTTCAACATTCCCGTTCCCAGCAAACCCTGCTGAGATAGGTTTATCTCACTGCTTGGAATATTCCGGGGGGTGATTTTACAGCAGGTGATAATCCTCTGATTTGGATGTTCATATATCTGTTTGCCGTCAGCTTGGCTGTTTTGCATTTTATACCATGCTTCTCCTAAAGATACCATACAGGTTATGGGTGTCCCAGGTTGTTCCTCACACTCAGAAATGAGTGTAGAACCAGTAAAATAAGTGAATAACAGATGCTGGTTTTGTCTCTTGCCAGCCTGCCCTCCTGGCCCCATGGTGCGGTCCGGGCCTTGGGTTTTCAGCCATAATGTAAGGGGCAGCTGACTGCGTAATGTATGGCTTCAGCAGCCATGCTGAAACCCTTTGGGGAACAGGGCTATATTTGTGCCTGAAAGAGTGACAAACACACCCAGTCTCCTTGGGCAGAATCTGCCCCCCCGCCCCCAACTTATTTCTTTGGAAACGGAAATCATGACTGTAGTCTGTGGATCCAGACCAGGGCAGGAAGCAATAGAGCTCATCTGAAAATGAGGAAGGTGTGAGGAAGGTGTGTGTGTGTTTATGTATGTATGTATGTATGTGTGTGGGGGGGGTACTAAATGTAGATCAGGAGAAAGCCCTCCACCCCTGCCGCCACTAAGTCTCAGTCACGCCACATTTAATGACACAGAAAACATGTGAATATTGTGACTGTACTGTAAAGGCACTTCAGTCTGTTCAGCTGTGCTGTAATGGATTTTACACACACACACAGAAACACATGGGGAGCAGAGGGGGGAGGGGGGAAAGTAGGTCAGCAGCCTTGTAGTGGGTCAGGCTCCAGGGCCCGGCTGGGGAGTGTGTCTGCAGCCTCACACTCCCAGGAAGTGTTTATACTATGACATCAGTGCATAGCTGAGCACAGTGCGCTGACTTACTCTGCTTTCCACGCCACCTTCACCAGGGACTCTGCATCCATCCTGCAGCCTCATGCTTATTTTTCACCTTCCTATAGTTATTATGCTATACAAACATTATGTATTACCAATTTATAGCATAGTTATTACTGATTTTTGAAAGTGGGCTTTTTGTTTGTGCAGTGGGAGTTTTTTTCTTTTGTTAGAGAACCGGCTGTTGTTTGCTTGCAATTCACAGCATCTGGGGAGTAGCAACTGACCCTCATTATCACACCGTGACGGTCCTGTGGCACCGATGCCACTGTTTATGCTCCGTAGCATCGGCAAGGGCAGCTGGCCGCCCATGATCTCCTTCTTGGCCGCCCATGATCTCCTTCTTGGCCGCCCATGATCTCCTTCTTGGCCGCCCATGATCTCCTTCTTGGCCGGCCGCCACACATTGGGATATTTGGACATTTCATCAGTGTGAGTGAGTCGTTGTCGTCTGCTCCAATCCACCAGCGCTGGACTTCTGGCACCAACATGGCGCTAGCTTGTCCTCTTGCTGGACTTCAGCTTCAGCACGACAAACCCTAACGGAAGCTTCTGGAACTTTCCGATTCCGGACGGTAGCACGCCCAGGCCGTCTCTCTGCCTGCGTACAGGCGCCTACCATGCCGCAGGAGCCGGTCTGTCTGGCCGCTCCATGCAGGTTCCTGTAGAGGCCTCTGCATGTTCCCACCTGTCTGTACCCTTCTCTCGTTGCTCTCTGAATGCTAAACCCCCCACCCCCCCCTTCGCCAGGTTCCTCTCCGCTAACACAGCATGGTGATCTGCAGAAGCATGCGGATGACTAACACACCTTCACATTTCAGGCCGATGTGTCAGGCGGTGCCCTCCCTTCAGGGGAAGCTTTGACATTCTCTTTCCTTCGGACCCCTCGGATACGGAATCCTCTTTGTCGGGACGCCTGCCACCTTTCCGCCACTGCTAACGAGCATCACGCTTCATTAAAACATCACAGTGGGGTTTTCGACTTGGAGAAGGTGAACCAAGATCATATGAACTGGGCCTTTGGGGAGCCAACCTTACGTCAGTTTAAAGGTCTTATTTATTCTGTGTTGTCCAGGCACTCTTTCCATCTCCTGGTTACAGTGGTTTTGGCTAAAGGTAAATGTTAAAGCCCCATAAGCAGCGGCTGCAGAAGTCTTTACTTAAAGATATTTTATTGGGATATTAAATTGGTAGTTCTGACTTGTCAAGGGTTGAAGGTTTGAGTCCCACCCCTGGCTCCGTGTGTGTGTGTGTGTGTGCGTGTGCGTGCGTGCAAGCAGGAGCTTTCAGGTGAAATGTCATCTTTGAATTGCTCGTAGTGTGAGCGTCTGTGTCCCGTTACAGGCTGCCAACTCATTCACAGTGTCCCTGACCTTGTGTAAGCGCTTGGAAGCTGTATGGATGGGAGGGATCTTAAAAAAGCTTTTATTTATTTTCCCCACCAAGGCCTTTTAAATGGCATAAAAATCCTATTCCATTGAGACCTTTTCTCCCCTGAACTTATCGTCTATATCAGATGGGTGACCTTCTAACTTGGTTGTTTGGGTAAACTGCAGTTTCCTCTCTTCGTGACCCACCCCGCCCTGTGCCCGTCTCCCTATCAGCCCTGGCAGCTCAACGTCCGTGGGCCTCGCAGGAAGAGAGCCTACGGACTCGGTCGCTTCTGAATGGCGCTGCGAGATCGAGCTGAAACCGATAAATATAAATATATGCTGGGACGTCTTTTGGGAATAACGTGAAAGCAAATAAATCTATTGGGGGGGAAGCAGTCACGCCATTCTCACCCTTTTCTCACCAGTGTCATCTGTCGCCTGTCATTCTCTGCTGCTGACGTGTACGGAGGAAATCCTGCCGTTGCCACGATATGTGCTTCAGTCAACCGGTGATGCCTTATCGCTCCGTTTCTCTATCACTGACATTCCAAAGCATCTGCTCTCGGCGTAGTTACCAAGCTTCCCAGCAAGATGATGTCAGCCTGGTGCTAAACCCTGTTTGCATCTGAATACTAGTCTGAAGCGTAAGCTTGCACTTTGATCGAAAGTCTCCTGCATGACTGTACAGACACACACTGCCTACAGTACTGCATGATATTGCCATGCTAGGTTTGGGCAGTATCTAATTTTTTATAACTTCAAAACATTATGGCACAATATATGGGGTGTTTTGATGACATTTTCCAAAGCAACGCTATTCCGGTGTTTTGAAATCTTGGTAATAAAATTCTGGATTATGGCTAATTTTGTCATGGGGGAACACCTCCCTTCATTCAGCTAATTTGGTCACCGAAATTTAAAAGTGCAGTGGTATATCCATAATACCACCCAAACCTTGATAGTTTGGCAGTAAGTAATTGATTCGCTTGGTTTTGGCTTCATCGTGAAGCTAATCAGTGTTCAGGTTGCCTGTAGTATCTTTGTGTGTGTCCATTAGGTGGGAGAACAGTGCTCATGTTTGCCCAGCAGTGAAGGCTTTTGTTTTAATATAGTTTTTTTTTTATATCCAATTTCCACAATATATGCTGAGGACTTTGCTGGTCTGTCAGCCTCTGCATGCTGACAGACATTACAGATTTGTCCCCAGACCTGTCTTGCTTTGCCAAATCTGTCTTGTGTATTCTGGAGAAAAGCTATTGTACTGAACAAACTCTTTGTGATGTCTGTCCTGCTTCGGAATAGGCGACTGGCTGCCGCTGAATAGAAGCGTTTGAAGTTCTCTCCTTTTTATTAGGGAAAGAAAAAAATAATCATTTGTAGAGAAAGGGAAAGAACACAAACCAAAGGTCTTTCTGTAACCAGGGAGATGTTTCCGTTTATGTAGTGCACGTGTTTTCTCAACCGAAAATTGGTGCAGAAAATAGAAATAACTGGGGTCATTCTGTAAACTAGTGCTTAATATAGATTTGTGTCTGTGTGCGTGTGACTGTGTGCGTGTGCACGTTATGTACTGTGTAACATGTCCCTGCAATGTGATAACCTGCTTTTTGACTTTATGGGGACCACCTTTTCAATCTCCACAAGGGGAAATTCAATTTCATAAAAATCTGTGACTACTAAAAATATCGAAAGTCATGTATTTTGTTTGATGTTATTTAAGGTTGTCATTGTTGGGATTGGGTTTTTTTCCTAGAGAGAGAGAGTCCATTATACTGTAGTCAGCTATTTTAAAGTTCCCCGAGCATGATGTTTAATGACCTCTCCCTGATTCTTTTTATCTGAACTTGTATTACACCATATGCTTTTTTAGAATGGAAGGGTTATTGTTAACTATTTTATTTCTGAAAGATAATTTGGCAGAGAAAGTTAGAGGCTTCTAGTGTGTTTGCATGTGGATTTTAGCACAGTGTTTGTGTTAACAGAAACGGCTTCCATTGTGCGCTTGCACACACAGAAACACACAATATTTAATATATTAAATATTTAACACACTGATCCTTAAAGTTCACTTTTATTTGTTTCTGACATCATAAATCTCCCTGCTGTTTGAGTTTCTGTGTGGCTGTCATTTATCATTCTTTCCTTCCTTTCATTCCTTCGTCTTTTCATGCCTCATTGGTGGACAAGTGCTTGCATGCTTTGTCTGAGAGGACTTCCAGACAGCATGAGAGGCGAGGCCAGGACAAGCACACAGAGCCTGGCCTTGAATGCTCTCTGGCGCCCCCTGTCACTTCCTGTCTGTGGAATACGCATTTCAAGGGCCATCGAAATGCTGTCATAGATGCAGACAGCGGTGCCGCTACATCATTGAAGAGCCGGGGGGGGGGTTGCTGGACTGTGTCCCCTGCCTGTTTCATAATGGGCGGGCCAGGCCCCAAAGCAGTGAGTTTAAATTAGTTCCAGGACTTTTTATTGGCATGTGGGCCATGGCAGTGTGCTGTGATGAGGTGATGCTTTGCTAGGTCTGCATTGCCGGCCTGAGATTAGGGCAGATTGTTAAAACTCAGTGAGATCAGTAAAGCCATTACCTTGGCTACCGCCATACACACACACACACGCACACACACACACACACACGCAGGCTGATGTGGTCAAGCTTGAGTTAAGGTTACTGCTTTTACCTCTCATTTGGGCTTTGCTTTCTCATCAGTAGTGTCCATTGGCTCTCCTGTGTGTCTGTGTTAATGGTTCTTCCCTTTTCCCTCCTCTCTAGGTGCGGGAGATACTTGGGAAGTGTTCCTGCCCCGCCCAGTTTCCCATGACAAAGGTCTCTGAGGGAAAGTACAAGATCGGAGACTCTAGCTCCCTGATCTTCATTCGGGTATGACCTCTGACCTCATGTCTGGCACTGTGGTGGGCTTCTTCATTCCCCCCAGATCGGTATGAGGTGTTTTCATGATTCTGTTTCAGAAAAGCGTTGCCCTGCTGTATAATTACCATCCCCCTCGGTCTCTGTTTTTGCAAGGCTAGCTGACAAAAAAAACAGCATTTTTTACCCCCTCGCCAACACTTCCTCTCTGCCCCCATCTTGCTTGCTGGCAATTTCTGCACTTAAGCCTTGGAAATAATGCTCACTTCTGCGATCTTATCCAGAAATGAGCAGGGAAATAGAGTACTGTTTATTTTGGGGGGGGGGGGT
>JAABNY020000039.1:36654679-36664855 GCA_015164015.2 Brevimyrus niger | reverse complement strand
AGCAGTCACCGATTTTTATAAAATAGAATTTTCCCTTATGGGGACCAGGAAATGTCCCCATAAGGGGAAAAAAAAACAGATATTTATCACGTTATGGGGAAATTGTGTCCCCATAGGGATAGGTAAACCTGTTCGCACACACACACACACACACACACAGACAATCACAGTGTAGAAAATGAAGGCAGGTTAAAGAAAGCTGCTTTCACTAGTCCTGGCTGATACTGATGTGACAAAAAATTGTCTTCCAGACACTCAGTGCTTTTATTAAGTGGCAAGTCCACCACCCCCTTGTGCCTTTGGTGTCTAACTGCACCTGGATTGTAATGAGTTGTCTTCAGACATGTTTGATTGTTTACTAATTAAATCCTGGATTTTCTTTTGCTTACTTGTTTCTACATCATTACAGTATTGGCAAGACTGTGGTATACAGTTATTGGCTACCCAGTCGAAAAAAAATATTATTTCTTTGATTTTGTGCATTGTGTGGAAAGTACCACCCAGTCTGCTGAGATTTAGCAACCCCACTGTTTGAGCAGAATAAAAGTAGTCTGCTCATCTTGACTCCAGGCCAGAGAGTGTGTGCGTGTTCTCAGAGGTGCAGACAGGCACAGGCTGTGGGTGGGATAGCATGCTTGACCTCAGACTCCTTTGCTTTGGTGTCCCAACTGGGGATCAAAGGCTAATCTGAAGCCTGATGATGCGGTTGGAGTCAAATATAATCGCCTAATCTAGGCTATTCCAGCCAGCTCTCTGCCATTTTGTCTCTATAGAGGTCATTTTGTTTCTTTTGCTTCTGGGTTTGAAATTCCTGATAACTGATATGGCTGGATATCAGATGGCTTTGAAACCGACTTTGATTGGAAGATGAACAGTGTGTGGCTGCAGCGGATGCACAGAGTCAGAAAATCTCGATAATCTATAATGCGGTTGATCCTTATGTACTGTAATCCTTAGTCGCTGCCCAGCACTGTGTCACAGGGTACAATGTCAGCCTGGGGTCTGAGCCATTTACGACCATGTTGTGTTTGGCAGGGTTTATACCTTTAATACATAAACATAACGAGGTCACCGTTGAAACTGATGGTTTGGTTTAGCAGTATGTAACCGTGATTTTTCAGTGTTTGTGTTTTTTTTTGTTTTAACTTTCTATGAAACCTTCCCAAATCAAGCACCCTTTATATTTTTGTTGTGTTGGGATTTTTGTTGACGCTTTTTTTGTTTTGTTTTGTTTTATTTCCCCTCCCCACAGGAACAAGGACATGTTTATCCCGGCAACGCGCAGGATGTCCGGGGACAGTGACTCGTTGATAATGTCCCCTAGAAGTGGGACGGCCCGGGCCTCGCTTGGGGGCTCCCGGCGCCCAGGGGAGGAGGTGGTCCTGCTGGTGAGCCGCACCGAGGGCAAGCACGTCATTGAGAGGCCTTCGGGAGGAGGCCAGACCCCATCTCTGCGCCCCCCCCTGGCCCGTGCACGCAGCCAGTCCCGGGAACGGCCCGCCGACACCTCACTGAAGCCCAGCGTGCCTCGGGGTGTCCTCGAGGAGTCTCGGGAAGCCCGACCGGAGAGGGGGCGCTCACTGGGGCCAGAGGGGGCCCGCAAACTGCAGGTCCCACGCTCGCTAAGCCAGGGCAAGATGCCTGCCCGGGTCCGGGTTAGTGAGCCCAGTCCAGGCCCACGGATCCCCCACACCGACAAACGAGAGGAGGGTCGAGGAAAACCAGCAGCCCCAGCCTCCCCCAAGCAAAGTGGGGGCTTTTCGCGGAGGCAGCTGTCCAGTCACCCTCATTCCCCAGCTAAAGGAACGCTGGGCAGCCCCAGCAAAAAGGCCACAGCTACCCACAAGGCTCCTCCCTCCCACTCCCAGCCATCAGCCTCCCCAGTGCATCGCTACTCCTGCTCCTCGGCCCGGCCCACCCATCCGCATGCACAGCGCCCGACTCGGGCTTCGCATGCCCCCCACCGGCCCGGCCGTGCCGCCCCCCAGTGGGCGGAGCCTGAAAACAACCGACAAAGCTTGGGCTTCGGGTTCCAGGTTCTGCCCAGCCTGGACCCACAGAAAGAGCAAGACCTGATCCGCAGCTTCGAGGCTGAGTTTCTAGCCAACACGCAGCTGGCCGCGGCCAAACCCGGCGAGAACCCCGAGGGAGTGGTGGACATAGAGCTCCAGGGACAGGAAGAAGGGTTTGGGACCCTCCTTCCCCTGCCCCCAGGTGACCCCAATGTCACAGACTCTGCCTACTCCTCCTCCAACTCCTCCACCTCCTCTTGCCAAAGGGATCTGCCGCCTGCTTCCAGCTGCAACGAAGATGTCGAGATGTTCCCATCTTATAACTCTGAGAAGCGACCGGACTTCTGCTGTGAGGATGGTGACAAGGGCCTCCAGCAGGCTACGGGGATCCCCAGGGATGCGGGCCAGAGGAGCACAGTGCAGCCCCTGGGGCACCCAGACCAATGCATGGAGTTTCCCTACAATCTGGAGGAGCATAAGAACCAAGATGAAGGCCTGCTTCCCCCGGAGGATTGCTCCCTACGGGACGACTCCAGCGAGAGCTCTTCGCCATGCGCCAGCCTCAGCGAGGCCCGCTCCGAGGGCTCCTCGTCCCCCCCGCCGCTCGCCGATGGGGACGGGGGAGTGGTGCTGCGACCCAAGCGGGGCACAAGGAAGCCAGACCGTGTGCCCTCTATCTACAAGCTCAAGCTGCGACCACGCATCCGCCCACGGACCGACAACCGGCCTGAGAACCAACCCTCACGGATCCCCACCCCAGTTAGCTACAGGGAACAACCGCGCGCCTGCCTGTCCCTTCCCGCCTCTCCCCGCATCACCCGCAGCAATGGCTACCCCAGCTCCCAGAAACCCATCCACAAGGCCTTGGTGGATTTCATTAACCCCCGCACCCGCTCCCCCAGCTTAGGCCAGTGGGAGTATGCCTCCTCTGTGGAGTCTGGGAGCTTAGATGATGATTGTTGGATGTAGCTGGAATCTGCACCCAGGATGCATCTCCGAGCAGAATAAGCTGCCGCCATGTGCTTTGAGGCTGGCTTCCTGATGCTTGCTTGCTTCCTTTCCTCGTGAATGAAGTGGTAGCTGGGACAGAGGACACATGGGACTCCAAACAAATCAAGGCACTTAGGGGAAGGCTAAGGTTAGGGCCATAAAACGGACCTCAGCCATCAGCAGCTACTTTGTCAGGGAAAACAAACTAGGAATGAGGTCTCTGGATGATTGTTTGGGTGATCCCCCCATCCCCACCTCATGCGACCTTTCAATCATCAATTAAATACTTCCAACTTCCTTTTTGCACTTCATACGTAATTTATTTATTTCCCAAAGAACCACTGAAACAACGGAGCACCTTTATCAGTTTGCATTCTCATCAGCCAGTTGATGATTCACAGGTTAAGTATGCAGGCTTAATTATTGATGGGTGACCGGCCGTGGAAGAGACTGTTTTGCACAGGCAGTGAACCTCAAAAGCGCATAATGGTCTTCAAAGACAATTATGACCTGCATGACTTAATAGCCAATCAATCTGTTCCCTTGCAGCCGTACACACCTTCTGGGTGTCTAATATGTAAACAATAATCAGACCAATTCTCTAATTACCTGTGACTCCGCAGTTTCCGTGTGACACAAAAATCTGCATCCTGTGGCGTTGAGGTTTCTCCATCTGTATTTACTGTATCTTAGTCACAGACACTAGGTTTCACTTTGTGAGTGTGTTTAACACTACATGTTATATGTACATTGCTGCTTGGGTCAGGTCATCAGCCAAGTGACTGCATGTTCTCTCTGGTTTGACCAAGATGACCGAGTCACATGCGCCTCGTACGATGCAGCTGTGGCCCCTGTCATTGTCCATCTTTAGTTTTGGCCGTCGTATAGTAGCTACACAGATATTTTAGTAAATAATATTTTTGTAAATATGTACACTTTTAGATTTTTTAAGTTTTAATTTTTTAAGGAGGTGAGATGTAAATTTCTGAGTGCTGAAAGTGACTGTAACTCCAGACGCTGAGGTTATCGGGTCCAGTCACCTTTGATTTGCACCACTTTACCACACATATTACTTCAGTTTATCTGCTATTGGTTATCTTCATCTGCCGATCTGATAATAAAATGGCATGCTTAGTTTGTATATGGTATATGTACATACTTTAAAAATGTTTTGTCTGCATTAGCTATGCAAATCTGCTGTTGGGAAGGTTGCCTTGACTATTACCTATGCCTTAAAAAAGTGCGTGCGTGTGTTAGTCTGTCCCAGTTCGCCCGTTGCATTCACCGGTGTACCAATGAGTATTTGTGAATTGCGCCCATGACCGTGGTGCAATGCGAGAAGCCATTAACTTTAGCTGCATAGAGCTGGTTGCTTGCTCCACTACTACATTTCCCTCTGTTTATAGTATTGTCTTAAACTCAATGTTTGAAGCATTGTGGGATTTACAGAATATAGCCGGCAACTTATTCATGCGTTGAACAACGTAAAAATCGGATTGCGATCTGTAGTTGCGTTCTTGTAATGCCTCTTGCCATAACCTGAAATTGTGACCGGATCGATACTGCCATCTACAGGACAGAGAGGGAGTGGCTTTCACAGTAGGTGTTAATGTCAAGGCGCCCTGTTTAGTTATTAATTTCAATAGTTGAACTGTTTGTGAATTGCAAGCTGTCTCTCTAAACAAATACTAAAAGATTCCCCTTTATATAGTATTGAATGAGTACTGAATGAAATTGAATGTGTACTTCTTGGCATCACTGTATGTTTGCGGAGTGGTTGTATTGTCCTTGTACATTAAAAAGATGTGTGTACAGATGCACCCAAACAGCATGGTGGTATACTGTGCAAGTCTTGATGCACTGTTCCAAAAGTGTATAATGATAAAGCGATTTTGGCATCCTTGCACCTGGCCTAATTACCGCAAAATGTCTCGGACTCCCCCAGCCCCATGAAGTGTAAAGAAATTCAGGGTTTTTTGTACTTGTGTTGAATGCCTAATGAGGGAGTGGGTCTGAAGAACACTAACATGTTATGTAACGTGTGGAGATGCAGTAGGGATGAAAGGCTATGTGAATGGGTTTTATTTATTTATTTATAGGTTTCAAGTATGGACGATCTTGCATGACTGACGGCCTTCAGACTTATGAGTTAGTTTTTTTAAATTCTGTATATTTATGGGACCACGCCAATGACCTGTACTCAGTAGGATTCTTTGTTCAGTTGTTTTCCTAAATACCACACTTCTGCTATGTGCTGATGGAATGATGTAATACATATGGATCTTTTTGTTTTTTTGTTTTTTTACTTTGTAAAGGGAACTTGCAAAGTTTATTAATTGTCAGTAATAGTATGATAATAACTTCCCATTTCTGCCACCCAAAGAATGAGAGACACATGAAATCATTCAAACAAAAACAGAAAATTCAAGCTTTTAGTGGTAGAACTTTGACCTTCCAAAGGCATGGAATGGTGACCAGCTGCCAGCCAGCAGTGCTCTCCACTCACGCCGTTAGGAACCCATGATGGATCTGGTAGTCTGTTTTCTAGGGTCTTCCACTTCAGACACATTTTCTTTTCCTTTTGACCATTTTGTTACATTAGTGCGCTAAATTTATTGGTTAAGTTTTAAAAATCATTTTACTTTTCCATGCTTTTGTGTTGTGATTTAGAATGGAGATGTGCTGCATGTCAGGTGTAATCCTAAAAGTTATTTGTGACCAGCTGTCATTGCTGTGAACAAAGGACCCCAAAATACAAATGTGATTTGGTACTTGAATGCAAACATATTGTATTTTATTTTATGACTTTCTATTATATAGTGTTCGTGTATCAATAACAGATGGTTACAATTATCTTTTTATGTTGCCTGTTTTCTGATGCTCTTCACTATTATTGTTGGTGTTGTTTAGAGGTGCTCTGTCATTGTTGAATTTATTTGTATTAAATAGCAATACAGGAAGACCAAGACTCCACTGTTTTTTCCCCTTGAATTTTCATTGCTGTTTCTTTGCAATAAATGATTCCATAAATAGTCTTTGGTACAAATAATTATTTATTCATCTTTTTGTGGGGTCGGAATGTGCACACATGTAGTTTAACGTACATTTCAGAATTGCTAATCTTCTTTTAGATTATATTCCTCCAGAGAGGTCTACATTACGTATATTAAAATTTAAAGATTTAAAAAATAGAAAAAAGGCTTCTATTTTTAATACGTTACAGGGCTTCAGGACAGTGTTTCCCAGCCCGGGAATCCTCGGGGACACCCAGATATAGTCCACGTTTGTGCTCCTGATAGGGTGTTCCGGGGAATTCGGTTTCCCTATGTTTCTCCTGTCTATCAGGAAATAATGTTTCCCTAATATTAAAGCAAACAGGTACATTATTATATGTGAATACTGTATTGTTATTAGTACCGAAACCCAAAGTTGCCGTATACCTGTTTTAATAGGGGGGAACTGAATATCCTGGATGTCAGGAAATAATGTTTCTCCTAATATTTAGGCAAATGTGTATGTGAGATGTCTGAAAATCACAGGTACATTATTACATGTGAATACAGTAGATCGTCACGCATAATATAGTCTTATAAGCAATACTATACCTTTTTCATCAAGAAATATCTATATCCACCCAATTATATACTTTCATTTATTGTCTGTAAAAACAAAAAACATCGAAAATGCATGTGAGGTTTTAAAATATACGGTTTGTTACATCAAGAGCTTCGTAAAAAAACATGAAAACAACAGCGAAACCGTGTACAAATCAGTGCGCGACAGGGGAAACACAGGGAAACCGAATTGCCCGGAACACCTCTTTTATCCAAGTGTAGCATTTGTAATTCCCAACGCGTTCGATATTTTGGGATAGATGCACGTGAAGCATGAATTATAAGATAACTGCTCATTTTAGTTGCTCTCCATTTCTTATCCTCGTAAAATGGACAGTGCAGTCTGAAGTTCCCATAAAATGCGACATAATCATATTTTTGAGAGAAGGATGCGGAAGTCGTTACCGGAAATAATGGTCTGGTGATTGTTGACGTCACTCAGCTGAAGTGGGAGGGAGTGAAGGCTGTTTCGTACACATATCCAGACCGAACTGAATACGGTACTGCTTTCTAAATCTTTCCATTCTGTCGTACTGAAATATGTTTATGCTTAATAATATAAAATGAATGCTCATTCTGAGATTTTGAAAACAACCAATTGTTTGCTTACCTTTCGTTACAGGCTATGGCTTACCTAGGGAAGGTCACGGTGCTTTAGCTTAGCCTAGCTTAGCTTAGCATAGCTAGCGATGTTTCGGGTAGATTTCACGTTGCGGAATTTAAGCGTCGGGTTTACTCTTTACTGTGAAAAACATACGATTGACTGTGTAAAATACGACTTGTTTTGTTTGTAGCCAGATGAAATTTCGACTCCATATCCTATATTAGCTGACTCGCTGCTTCTTTTGAATGAATTAGCTTGTCGCTCTGTTCTGCATGGGTTCCTCTAAGCTCTTTATTGCAATTAGCTGAGCGGCGCCGTTAATTCCACCTAGTTTTAATACAAATCTTTTAGATACTGACAGGGTTTACTAAAGTTTATACACAATGTCACATACAGAAAACCTTCAGCTTGATACCCGTAGTCGGGACAAGCTGGGCTGTTCCCACAAGCTTCTCGACGCCGTTGTTAATAAACTGGTTTATCACGTCCGAGACAGCGCTGTAGGGCAGCAGCCTGTCAACTGTTAGGATAGGAGGGGTACTGGGTAACTGAGTAATAATTAATGGTAATATTAACCGGCATATGTATCGTGGTTTTAGACTAAAGCTTCATTAAGTCGGCGGTGAGATAACGCTGTGATATTTATAACTGGTTCCCTTTAAACGTACATATTTTCTGATGTCTGTCTCTGTGTTATCTTTATCACATGTATGTTTTGTTTTTTCTTTGCGTTACTTGTTTGCGTTCTATTGATTGTTTCTGTACTTACATCCAATTTTATTGTCAGTTAACACAGGCGTATCGATTGTGCATATAAACACATCCAGTACAACATCTGATTTGCTTTACTTTGTCTTTTAGCCATAATACAGGGTTTGAACGAGTACATTAAAATGTGGGGGTGACTTCTGCTTTTATTATTTATGTGCCCACCATGCATCTGTCTCTTGGAGAGAGAGTGGAAAAGGAGAGTGGTTAGTCTGTAGTTCAGACTGCTCTCAGCATTATCAAACAGTGCCTTGTGTTGCAGATGGTAGTTTATCTTCTTTTACCCGTTTCACCCATGGCTATCTCTGAAAGGGTACAGCACAGTTATTTTATCACTGTTCAATACAAAAGATGATATTTTTATAGTATTCTATTTTGCTCCTTTTGTGAGGTGTTTTTTTTAAGAAGGCGATATGTGTGAATACATAATTAAAATACACCTTGTATATAATGTTGTTGTGCTTTAAATCTTTGTTCCTTGTTCATATTGTGTAGTTTTATTACTTTAACAGAGGAGCAAGGATCAAGTGAAAATTTTTTAATAAAAAACAGGAAATTATGAGGGGAACTTGCTGCAAGGATAAGCACCCTGGATTTCACCTGGGATGATCATGTTTTCCTTTTTGGCTGTGGAATGAATTCCTTTTTTGCTGTGTTTCATTTTTGTTCCCCAGTGTTGTGGAAACAGCCAAGCTTTCCAAGCGATATGCCGTGTTTCCTCGTGTTTTTCTTGTGCTGCACTTTTAGGATATCCTGTTGCTTCAGCAGTATTTGTTTCCCCTATTTGAGAAAGTGCTGGCACTCTCCCTCATTCACTTTCATCGTCCCTTTGTGTCCTGCAGAAGGACAGATAACCCACAGCCAAGATGACGGACTCCAAGTATTTCACCACCACTAAGAAAGGTCTGCCAAATGTTTACCCTGTTTCGTTCTTTGGTTGTTTGTTTTGTTTCAGGGGGGGGGGGGGTTTGCAATCTCTGTACATATGTCAAAAAAATCCCCAAATAAGATTTTCTAAATTTTCTGCTTTACTTTTGATTGCTAGCGCTGAGCATTGAGCTACTGTAATGTAAAAGAAAAGAAAGAAAGAAAAAAATCCTGTTTTTTTTTTTGGTTTTTTTTTAAAAAAACCTCTCAGGCTTGAGTTTATGTTCTTATACCTTTAAATCTATTGTGCCAGTGGCAGTTTTTTGTGTCCATATCTGTAATGGAAAATTAGTGTTTGAAAAACATAAAATATATCATATGGGCAGAAAAAAAATGATAGGGGTGTGGACAGAAAACATGAGCAGACCTGACTGAAAGTAGCCACTGTCATTGGGTGAAAATGATGATAGTCGCAGAGTAAAGGTTTGGAGTGCTATGGCCCAGAATTAGCATCTGACGGTTTGGGGTGCCCTCCTTTGGCAGGCAGAACAGAGACTAGGCCAACTGAGGGTGGCGTAATAGGATAAGATGCCTTTAAGCTTAACTGTATTAGCCTCTGTTCCCTTGCTGGTTAACCTTCATAAAAGCCTATTGGCTTTTTAGCTGTAAAGAGGTGTCACCTGCCGGATTTGTTGGTTTGAATGAATGAACAATTCGGTTCTGCCATCTGTTGAAACATTTGCGTGTACACTGTGTTTCATATCCGCCTGGCGCGGGCACTCTTCCCTTACCGTTTTGCTTACCCATGATTAGTGGCTCTTTCTGCGCATGAAGCTTGTGTGTGATCGAATTTGGAAGCGTTTGGTCAGCAGGTGTCAGCAGAAGCCCACTTAAGTCCCAAAATTAAAGGGTTAGTGTGATGAGGATCCTCTAAGTCGGTTTGTTCAGGGCAAGTGCCAAGCCTCCTATGTGCATATGCAGCGGGGTTGTGCATATTTTGATTCCGTTCATATTTAGATTCCCTTTGTTGAATTATGAACAAGTATGTAGAATGAATTCAGTAGTAGTGTTTGATATATTCAGCTAGGGCTGGGCGATATGGCTGAAAACTGTATCACGATATGAGTGTTTCATATTGGTCAATATCGATAATTTTAATCTTTGCTTTAATATTAAGGGAAACATTATTTCCTGATAGACAGGGGAAACATAGGGAAACTGAACTGCCCGGAACACCAGAACCCGGAAGTGCGCGGTAAACACAAAGAGGAAAGAGAGAAAGGGAAACAAAGACATGGCAGACTCGAAACGAAACACGGGA
>JAABNY020000039.1:36638877-36652097 GCA_015164015.2 Brevimyrus niger | reverse complement strand
CTTCCGGGATAGGCTCCGGACCCCCCGCGACCCAGTAGGATAAGCGGTTTGGAAAATGGATGGATGGATGGATTTTTTTCCTTCGTATGTCTGCATTCCATTTTATAAACATACCGTACTATACCTATACAAGGTGCAAATCCCATTCACATAGTTTATTCCCTTTGCAACAGTCATTACCTTTCCATCCGATCCTCCCGTATGCCACCCCCCCTCATCTACCTTGTGTGGAATCCCCGTGTTATCAGCTGTTTCGTGTTGCTATCATTAGTCCTGTGTTTTTAAGTCTGCATTTAAGTATGTTTCTCGAGTCCAGTCATTAACATCATTTTGAGTTTGCTGCCTGTTCCATTGTCCTGCTTGCCTTTACCTTTAGATTAAACCCCATATTCCCCAATTCTTTGTGTCCTGTCCTGGCTTCTCCGGTCCGTGCCCCAGCAATATGTGACAGGAACACTAATGGTTACATAAATATTAGAAAATAGTTCATTTATTTTATAATAGGAAGTTAACATAAATTCAACACACAAAAATGAAAATTTTCTTGAAAGGTCCTCGTGTTTTCATACATAACAAATGCATCTCGGGTTTCAATCTCGCGATGCATTAGCTATAAACACTCAAAGGGTTGGTTTTTAAAAGTAATGTATTAAGCTAACTTTTAACTGAAATTATTGCGTTTTGGGTGCATACTTAGGATTTAAAACTATAGAATAAATCACATATTGCCGTTTTTAGTGACTCTACCAAATAGCCGCGAATCCTCCTCATTAGCGACAGGTTCTGGAACGTAACCTTGCGAATTTCCGAGGTCTGACTGTATGCAGTAACTTATCTTTGAATGTCACAGTAGTTTGTCAGTTTTGCGTGGTCAGAAATCCAATCTGTTCTCTGCCATGTTTTATAATTTACCTATACTGTGTACAGTGAATGGTTGACTCAAACTGTAGGCTGTTCGATTCATCCTTTCATCTCTTCCACTCTCTCCCTCTTACTGGCCTGATTTGTTCCTCAATTTATTTTGGCTTCACCTAACCTGTTCTCCTTCCATCCCATGGTTTGTGACTGCCTGTCTGATGACACTCTCTCACCCCCTGCAGTATTTGTGAGCGTGTCACCCCACGTCTCTCCCACGCCAACTCTGCCGTGGTACTGTCCGCCGTGAAGGTGCTTATGAAGTTCATGGAGATGTTGCCCAAGGACCTGGACTACTATGGTACCCTGCTGAAGAAGCTGGCTCCGCCGTTGGTCACGCTGCTGTCGGCCGAGCCAGAGCTGCAGTATGTGGCCCTGAGGAACATCAACCTCATTGTGCAGAAACGGTGAGCTGGACCCCCGCACTCAGGCTCTGTCTTGATTGGTCATTTAGAGCAGGGGTTTCTGCATCTCTGACACCAGGGGCCCTTAGATGAAGTCAGACCCCTACTGCTGATGCATGATCACATAAATAATCAGGATGGACCCACTTGTTCATTTTTTATACTGCATCATGTGAATGGTAATACTAACACTGCATACTCTTCACTGCTCTACAGGGCCCTAATTTAAGGGGTTTGTTAGAATTGTTTTCAGTTATTTCGAAGTATCATGAGTATTAGAATTGCTGTTAAAGGGAAACGGCAGAGGTCGCCCCTTTTTGCCTCCAGCTTTTGCTCACTGCGGCTAAACGCGTCGAAACGCTTTAGCGAATGTTCCTACGTGCTGAGAAGCCCCTTCGCTGCTTGCAGGGGTTCTGCATGTAGAATGTTAGGATGCTTCTTTGTTTCTCCACAGGCCAGAAATCCTGAAGCACGAGATGAAGGTGTTCTTTGTGAAATACAACGACCCCATCTACGTCAAGCTGGAAAAGCTTGACATAATGATCCGGCTTGCCTCTCAAGCGAATATCGCCCAGGTGAGCGAATGCGTATCTTCAGTACTTTTCCCTGGAAGGTTTTTTTCAGCTGAAGGCACTTCTACATCTACTGGAGCTGGCCCCCTTATCTAGCGCTCAAGCCAGAATTTTGTGTCTGTTTGATGAGCGTAAGTGCCTGTCATTGGGAAAATATTTGCTTAGATAGATGTCCCTACGTTCAAGGATATATTCCGCACTGCCGCTACCCTCTACTCTGTTCAGTCTCTTTTTTTTTTTTTTTTTTGGTGAATTGCCTGTACGTCAGCGATCCATTTGGGGGCGTGTTCTGCTGGGTCCGCTGTGGCGTGCCTCAGATAAAGTGGACCCTCTTCTGCCTAGCACAGCCT
Organism: Brevimyrus niger; assembly: GCA_015164015.2. Lineage (NCBI taxonomy): Eukaryota > Metazoa > Chordata > Actinopteri > Osteoglossiformes > Mormyridae > Brevimyrus > Brevimyrus niger. The sequence continues at coordinate 36,649,856 of JAABNY020000039.1, read as the reverse complement.
GCAGCACTGGGCATATATTTACCTCATGCTACCTTCTGTAGCAGTGAGAGAGAAGGAAAATCGTCTTATTTTCACGCCCAGCATACACAAGCAGAGCCGATTCCAGCTCAGCTCAGCTTTTCTGACTGTAGTGCAGTGGAAATCATTGGCCACCCCTGCCTTTCCTGGACAGGCAGTAACTCGTTATTAGATCAGTCACCGTTTTCATTAATAAATGCAGAATTTAACCGCAAAAGGTGTGTTTGATAGTTTGGTCAGTCAGTGTGTCTTACACATCTTCTCTCTTTTAGCTGCAGTGCTTTGAAGTGCACTCCATTCTTTTTTTTAGGAGTGCGTGTCACTGCCTGCTATTTATCCAGCTCTTCTCATATGCTCTCGTTTTAATTTTAGCTGCTGTTAAAAATCGTATTGCTTCCTCAAATAATCTGTTTACCTCCTGTATATGCAGGATGACCCAGGAACAAACAGTATCATCCTGGCCATTGTTATGCCAGTTTCATAAAGGCATGAATGAAGTGTAGTTTGTTATTTCTTTAGCTTCTTATTTTTTTTTTAAGGCTATGGGCTTTGCGGAGTCTATCAGTTAGTATTGTATTACCAGTGGAATGGATATGTATGATTAAGCACTCATCGCCAGTCTGACTGTGGGAAATTCGGAGTCCTGATTTAGCCCATCTCATCTCCAGGTCCTCGCGGAGCTGAAAGAATACGCCACCGAGGTGGATGTGGACTTTGTGCGCAAGGCGGTCCGCGCTATCGGCCGCTGCGCCATCAAAGTGGAGGTGAGGGCCTGGGCATTTGGGTGATCACACTGACTGCCACATCTCATACTCTGCCTGCTGTCTGCCTTGCATTGTTTGGAGTTGTGTGACAGTGCATTGTGTGGGGTGGGGATTTGCTTTTCTCTAGACTAGTCCCCCCCCCTTCCCCTTCTGCTAGTCTAGTGTGGCTAATCTAGGTGGACAGTCCTTGGAAGTGTGAAATTAGAACACCTTTGCTTGCAAGAGCAGCATAAAAAATCATTTCTGAAGAGTAAGAGGTTTTTCACAGTCTAGTTCTATCACCTGAACCACCAAATGCAGGTGATTGTTACTCAGTAACTTTAGATATTGGAGAGTTCAAGTGAAACAGGAACTAACACACACAGTTTTGAATCAAATGAGGACAAACATGCCACTTTTCAGAACGTGTCCCCGCTTAACCATCTTGTCATCACCTGTCTGTCCATCAGCAATCCGCAGAGCGCTGTGTGAGTACATTGCTGGACCTCATCCAGACCAAAGTCAACTACGTGGTTCAGGAGGCCATTGTCGTCATAAAGGATATTTTCCGAAAATACCCCAACAAGTAAGTCGATCAGGCAGAATTGTACCCTAAAATTTCTGCACAGTGTGTAACACCAGTACAACTATAGCAATGGCAGTTGAATCCACGAACTGCAAGTCTTCAACAGGAAGGGAGCTAACTTGATAATCTCATGCTGTCTGAACATGAATTACAACCCTAAATTGATTTTTTAAAGATTAGCCATATATGTTTTTTCCGCAAGAGACAAGAAATTTAGGAAATTGAGAGGCTTTTAGACATTGAACAGCAGTTGGTCTTGTCCCATTAGAGATATCTGCATAATTAGTTTGCATTTATAAATATTATCCCACTAGGCAGTCAATGAGTATTCATTATTAATCTAGTCCAGTTTTGCTGCTTTGGGGCTTTGAGGTGTGACCTTGTTTGCCCCCTGCAGGTACGAGAGTGTTATTGCCACACTGTGCGAGAACCTGGACTCCCTGGATGAGCCGGAAGCACGTGCGGCCATGATCTGGATTGTGGGCGAATATGCCGAGCGGATTGACAATGCTGACGAGCTGCTGGAGAGTTTCCTGGAGGGCTTCCATGATGAGAGTACCCAGGTCAGCCAGGGTCTGGGACTCCTCTTCACTCTTGACTCAGACACTCTGGCCTGTTTTTTCCTCAACTTCTCAGTGTTTGAAGCTTTTTCAAAGCCTTAACATTTCCAGTCTGGGTTTAAAGGCTTCAAACATAAAGCTCAAGATGTGAACAAGATTTTGAGGGATCTCGCAATGCGCATTCTTTGCATGCGTCTGCTGTCACTGGTCCCATCATCTCACTGGTTTCTTCTGCGGTTGCACAGGTCCAGCTGCAGCTGCTGACAGCCATAGTGAAGCTCTTCCTGAAGAAGCCCACAGAGACGCAGGAGCTGGTTCAGCAAGTGCTCAGCCTGGCCACACAGGTGAGGGGTCGTCCCTGTCTCTAGGACCTTTTCTGGTCGGCTGTCGATTTAGCTGCTTTACCATCATATGGGAAACACAGTCCACACTCCGCAGCCCAGGCACATTGACTCCATGGGCAGCTCCATTTGCTCACCACTCACGTCTTTGGAGACTCCTGCAGTTTAAAGATACGCCTGCAGCAAATTAGTATCTATAGATTGCTGATAGAGTGTGATGTGTGTAAGTGTGTCTTCCTTGGATGGGCCAGCATTCTTGTTACCCTGCCTTGTGCCATATGCTGCTTGAGACAGGCTGCGGGCTTCTCCTGACTTTGCATTGTATAAGAGAATGAAAGGTGCATGGATCAGCTTTTCCCCGTCAAGCAAATTGGATGTGTTCAGTTAATAATTAGTGGGAGGTATGTCTTTATAAGGTTTTACATCCAGATTGAACCATGAAGAGAGTCATGTGTATCTGTACATTTTTAATGGTTATTAAAATTATTATTAAGTGAGATTTCTCCCATTATAGCTCTGAAGCCTCAGAAGGTCCTTGGTTAAACTTTTGCTGCTATTTTAGTTTACACCATCCTGATGCTTCATTTTGTTCCCTTTAAAAATAAAAATGAACCTACCAGTGACGTCTTTCCTCATGTAGACAGATTTAGTGATTTTCCAGATATGACACCTTCATCTATGGTAGTGAGGGAGAGCTGACCCTTGAATCTATTTGGCGTAGTGTTGGGTGGTGCACTGACAGAAGGGGCAAGGACAGTCCATATCTGAGGTTGCCAGCAACATCAAGACTGACTGCCTGGTGCATTTGGATTCAACCTGCATTCTGTCTGCGGAAGCAGTTTTATGATTTTGCGTTTTTTGTTTTGAGTTTAGTCTCTCTTCCTTCCCAATGGCCCCTCTGTTGCTGCTTGCTTGTCTGCTTTTTTATCTCCCAATCCCTATCTTTTATCTTCTTCATTCTCTTGCTTCTTTTCTTGCTCTTTTCCTTCCTGTTCCCCTCACTTCCTGTCTCACCATCCTCCCTTCCTCTAGGATTCTGACAACCCTGATTTGCGGGACCGCGGCTACATCTACTGGCGTCTGCTCTCCACGGACCCAGTGGCAGCCAAGGAGGTGGTGCTGGCGGAGAAGCCACTGATTTCGGAGGAGACAGACCTGATTGAGCCCACTCTGCTGGAGGAGCTGATTTGCCACATTGGCACTCTGGCCTCTGTCTACCACAAGCCTCCCAGCGCCTTTGTGGAGGGCAGTCGAGGTGTCCAACACAAGAGACTTCCTCCTCGGTCTGGCTCGTGAGTACATCTATGTCGTTTTGCCCTGGTATTTCTAGAACGTTCTATAGCATGTACATTTTTGCTCTACCGTTATCTAGAGCATCAATTTCGATCTGTAACCCTTTCTCACTTTCTCCAGGGGCGAAAGTACTGAGAGCCCAGAGGTGGGTCAGCCTGGAGGCACCGGACCTGAAGCAGCCCCTGCCGTTATCCCGTCCCAGAGCGACCTTTTGGGAGATCTGCTGAACCTGGACCTGGGACCGCCAGCCTCTGGGAGTGTCCCGGCCCCCGCCTCCGGCATGCAGATGGGAGCTGTGGACCTGCTGGGCAGTGGCCTGGACACCCTGGTGGGTGGCCCTGCCGTGAATGCCAGTGCATGTAGTCTCAGGTTGCAATGACCCATCCAGGCCCTGTGCATTTTACATAAACTGGTTCCTTACGATCCCTGGCACTCAGGAAGTGAGTCCTGTACAGACTGAGTACCGATTAATTTATCCATCAAGATAGGTGTTCCTGCCTTACCTGAGATTCTGCTTCTCATGATTTAATTTTTCTCCTGTTTTTTTTTTTTTCTTTTATTCTCTCTGAATGCAATTCAACACCTGCAGATGGGTGATGATTCTGAACCGGTAATTACATACATGGGAAGGTTTTTGTCACATCCTTTGTTGGGCAGGGTAGTTCATTCCACTCCATTCCATCCCATCCCATCCCATCCCATCCCATCACTGCCTCCCATCTCTCCAATGCAGCTCTGTGTTGTGTCATAGTAGTCTCTTTCCAGTCTTTGAGGTCAGTTTTAACATGTCACACCAGCCCTTTGAGTTTAAGGCACATCGTGGATGAGATTAAAAGTTCCTTTCTCCTCTCACCAGATATTACTAAATGCCACAGCTTAGCACACCAGCACAAATGGAGACCACAGGTATCATTGACCTTACTGGTTTGTCTTTTTGGACTCAATGACCAAGCCAGGTTGGATTCACACTCTGTTATTCTCAGGGTTGAGTATCACCATAGAGTGGAATCCAGCCCATCACCACTGTAAGATTGATTGGGTTATGAAATTGAGTTAGCCAGCCTCTTTTGGGAGTTCTGTGTTGATCCTTACCTTGCTGGTCTCGGAAGGCTATTGAACCAGACTTCCATTTAGCAGTTTTTTGCAGACCACCTTTTTGTCATTGTTGAATCACCATGTGGTCTCAGCACCCATTTGCTTTGCATCTCCCTCGTTGTGTCCTTCAGTCATCCCATCCTCCCACACTGGAAGCCTTCTGGTCTCTCATGATTGACCTTGTCTCCAGCACTCTTAATGCACTCCACTGCTCACTCGCTCACCTTCATCTCTAGGGCCGTCCCTTCTCACATCTGCGTAGCCAACTCATTCTCCATCTGCTCTCCGCTATGAATTCATGGCTAGTGTCTTGTACTAACTTTTTATTGTTTGTCGACAGCTTGGTGGAGATATTGGTGGAAATCCAGCGGTAAGTTGTACAGAGCTTATTAACCTTTCATTTTCAAATTTGGGCCGTTCTTTCGGCACAAATGTGTGCTTATTATACGTGCATTTACACTCATAACAAGAAAGTGCTGCACATTTTAAGCTTTATACGTGTATCCCTGCTTGTAAACACTCTTCCCTCGCTGTCGTGTTCCCTAGATGGGTGCTGGCTTTGGAGGGGCTCCTACAGTCATGCCGGCGTCTCTCAGTGCACCTGTCGGAGGTGGTCTTGGTGACCTGTTTGACCTTGGCAGCAGCATGGGCATGACGACAGGCGCTTATGTTGCTCCCAGATCTGTGAGTCCAGTGAGCTTTCCCACAATTCCAATCTTGCAAGTAAATAGGAACATAGTTAATGCTTCCTGACCTTATACACTTCATATATTGTTTGAAAGAAAAGTAGTACACTGGAAGGCTGCAGACCGGTTTATTTTATATGCCATTGACCAATCGGTTAAACCAATGATGCAACCTGCAGGAATACATTATTTGATTGATTTTGACTTGATTCCTTTTTGTTAAAGTGCTACACACCAATGTAAATTTTGAACTAGTGTTATTAGGACACTATTTTGCATTACGGTGTGAGACAGCAGCACCAAGGGCTGTTCTTGTCTCACCTTCCAGGTGTGGCTGCCTGCCATGAAAGCCAAAGGCCTCGAGATCTCTGGTACCTTTTCCCGTCGTGCTGGCGTCATCCAGATGGAGCTGTCTCTCACTAACAAGGCCATGAGCATCATGACGGACTTTGCGATCCAGTTCAACCGAAACAGGTGAGCCAGTCCTAGCACTACCATCGGAATATGTTCAGATGTAACTGGGGTCCCTTCATTCCACCCTCTCAATTCTCATTTGGCTTGTTCTGGGCAGTTTTGGGCTGGCCCCGGCTGGTCCCCTTCAGGTCCTCACACCCCTCAGCCCCAACCAGACCATCGACGTGAGCCTACCACTCAACACTGTGGGACCCGTGATGAAGATGGAACCCCTCAACAACCTGCAGGTTTGTTTCTTCAGCCAGTGCCTCTGCCCTAATCAGCATTTAATTTGGTGCTGGTAAAAAAAAGGAATGTTCCTATCACTGCATGAATACGCAGTGTGAGACGGTGTGCTCACTCCCTAGATGACAGGGACACCTGCAGTCATATATGCCGTGAGATAGTGTGTTCACTCCCCGAATGAGAGAGGCAGATCTATGGCTCTATGAGGTTTGGTCATTAGGCTGGTCCACTAAGTTTTGCATAGCTGATAATATGACTGATGCATCCTCCCATTAAAATTCAGCCCCCATGACATCAGGATAGGAAAGCATGAATGAAATCATGCACACATTTCTCTCTTGTCAGAAAGGCTCCGTCAGCGAGAGAAGTGATCTGTATGTGTGTTAGTACATGTGTTTGGCATTAAGAGGGCCAGGCAGCTGGCAGACGTGGAGTTTCAAAAAGGGCAAAGGGTGCTTATATGCTCCTTTTTTGTCTCACTGGCCTCGCAAGATCATCAGGGAAAGGCAGTTAGTGGTGGGAGTTGCCGTGGGGGAAGCGTTGCTAGGGAACAGGGAGGACCGCTCACGTGGCGCTGGTTGCTGGCTTCGCGGTAGGCTGAGCCCGCGCCAGTCTTCCTCCCCCCCAGGGGGAAAAAAATACATATAAATAAACTACTCATACAGATATCTATCTGCTCATCCCCCCCCCCTCCCCCCCCCACAGGTGGCTGTGAAGAACAACATTGACGTCTTCTACTTTAGTTGCCAGTACCCCATCAGCATCCTGTTCGTGGAGGATGGGAAGATGGGTAAGTCTCCGCCCCCCTCATCGCTCCTTAGGAGGCTGTGTGACCCTACTCCTTATATAACTGGCGGTGACGCTCACCATTGCTCTGTACAGCCCGTTTTACTCAGAAACGCCCTTGGAAAGTCTTCCTCGGCTTGGCAGTCGCAGTGTTATGAAGGTTTGCATTTAATCCGTGATGATTTAGACTGGAAATCTATGGGATCATCCTGCCTTTATTTAATAGCTGGAATATGTTTGTCAAAAAATTTGGTGGGTTTCATCCTTTTTGATTGTGTTCAAGGACAGGGAATATACATGGTTTTGGGATGGGACTGTCACAGCACAATAACTCAAAAATTATATGATCGTTCTTTTTTTTAAACTAAGCATGCATGTCGTCTCAACTCACCCTAAAACTGAAGCAGTGCCTCTGTAGTGGCAACAGGAGGAAGGGTGACTGCAGAAGGCATTTGACCTTGAATGTGATCAAAAAGTATTTGCTAGATGACACTTGGTCTTGTGAACACATTAACTCTAAAGGTATTTGATGGAACATTTTCAAACTGTACAGTAGCATTATATGGTTGATAAACTGGAACAGTTCGAATTTTGAGATGGATTGCCCAAAAATTGAAGAAGCTATGCATAGTGATAGCAAAGAGAAGGGCACTTGATCTTATCAGTATGATAATTCTAAAATTATGTATCGGATCATTTCCAGACTTTGCAGACATCTTGTATGGACCTCTTCAAATCTCATCAAAATTGAAGCAACACCGTTTAGGGGCAGCTAAGAAAAGGGCGACAGCAGAAAATGATAGACCTTGTGAACAGGATAACTCTATTTGATCTTAGTACTATATTTGCTTAATTTGATCTTTGATGGACCTTATTAGCCTTTCAAAAATACATTATATGGATGATAATCTACATGTAATATACCTGACACAGTTTGCCCCAAAACTTAAACGGGAAGTCTGCAGAAGCCATCTTGTTAACACACCCATCTAAGCCATTTAAAGTTTTCCATAGATATTTTTCTAACTTGCCGTAAACAGTGAAAAGATCAGTTATTTTCAAAATGTGAGTGAGTACCCTTTTCTCTGTACCCTTTTTTCTTCACCAGCTTTCCTTTGCTTGGCACATTTTATTGGTAGTGGTTCAGTAGCTAGTCAGTCAGCTATTGTGGGGGATTTTAATCTGGTTTCAGTAAGGATGTGCTGGCCTGGCTTGGGCAGTATTACGGTAATATTTTTGCTATGCTGTGGTGTACCTCCCTTCTACCTCCCCTTTCTGGGATGGATGGTATGGGGGGGGGGGTAAGCCAGTAATTGATGATGGGTGGCAGCAGTCCTGTGCCCCACAGGCTGCTCTGGGGGGCAGGGTGGCACCCTGTTCTGAAGAAGGCTCCCATCCAGCCTCTCCGTCTCTCCCCCCACAGAGCGTCAGGTGTTCCTGGCCACCTGGAAGGACATCACCGGTGAAAATGAGGCTCAGTTTCAGATTAAGGACTGCCATCTCAACTCAGGTGAAGCACCTCGAGGAAGCCAGCATGTTACTCACACCCAGTGCGGCCTAAGGTAGCATATTTTAAGCTCAAGGCTATTTTTGCTGCATCACAGTAAATATGTTTGGCTCCCCCTCCCAGATGCTGCTAGCAGTAAGCTTCAAAGCAGCAACATGTTCACCATCGCCAAGCGTACAGTCGACGCCCAGGATATGCTGTACCAGTCCATGAAGCTCTCCAACGGCATCTGGGTGCTGGCTGAACTGCGGCTCCAGGCTGGGAGCCCCAACTATACGGTGTGTGGAGGGAATGGGCCAGCAGGGGCTGTAGTGGTTAAAGACCTGGAGCCAAGGGGGTGTCATTTGAGATGGATACTGGTCAGATACCAAGGATAGATTAGGAATTGATCCTCCAGCTCTGATCGGTAGATAAATCTGAATGTCATCGGCATATATGTGATAAGATATTCCATATTTCTTAAAAATTAGACCTAAAGGCAGCAAAAAGAGAATAGGTCCCAAAATTAATCCTTGCGGAACTCCACAATCTGTATGTTTTCTGTGTTTTCTATTTTTTATTCGGATGTACAGTCCTTTGGTCTACGTTGTAGTTGAAAGGACTATATAAATAAATGAGACTTGAGACTTGACTTGAGATCCTTTGGTATGGTGACAGTTAGAAGACAGAGGACACACTTCATCTTGAGAATCTTAGGTCTGGTGTAGAGAGCTGTATGTATGAACAGCGGCCAGCTTTAATACAAGCTGCACCCCCACTGTCAGCCATGCTTGACAGACTGCGCAGTTTGGTGCGATGGCCGCTCTCCCATCCAGTTTGAACTTGGCGCAGTGTCTTATTGCTCTGGCTTCTGCGTTATTTCACATTCGTCACTCTCCCCGTGTTAGTCTGTGGAATCTGACGTCTCCTCATGATTTCTTTTTGTTCCTTTCTCTGCCTCTCCCTTTTGCTGTTAACATGTTGTGTTCAGGATTTGGAGGTTAGTCTAAACAGTTAGCCTCCCTAGCCCATGCTTCCAGTCTTATTTTCCTTCCCTGCTCTCATTTTCTAACTTACTTATTTTCTAGGCTGATTCCAATGTTTTTCTTGTTGCAGTGCTGAAATTAAGGATGATGTTAGACATTTAGTCAACTGTAGTGTTTGCTCAGTTAAGCGCAGTGCAGCCTTTAATGCTGGGGTGGGCAATCCTCATACCAGCTGCATAAAAAATTTTCAAAGAAAAAACTTAAATGTCTTGCTAAATCTACACACCCATAAGAAGTGGGCTGTTAGGTATGCAGGTTTTTGCTGCAGCTCCCTAATTAGGAGACTGATTGGCTGAAGAGTCCTGACACCTGGGTTTGAACAGCTGACCTACAGGTTATCCTAAAAACCTGCATACACACCGGCCCTTTGTAGATAAGATCGCCCACCCCTGATATAACTGCATTGCAGTAATGTTGCCTGTAAATTTCCTGCGCTAATGTAATTCAATTTTATTCTTTCAAAAACGAACAATTCTTGGACAATTAAACTTTTACCAGTTTAATTATGACCCTTTGAAAAGACAGTACTTAGCTTCTGCTGTAACCTTTTCGTATGATCCCTTCCCATGAGTCTGTGCTCCTCAGGAGGGCAGATTTTTGAGGGGGGGGGGGAATAAACCCTCATGGCTGATCGCTGTCCCCATGGTAACTGTGTGGCCAATGTGTGAGCCAGCTCACCCCCTGAGGAGCTGATTGCTCAAGCTGTGTAAGAATGTCAGGCGCTGCGACAGTCCCCCACATCGCTCCTCTCTCGTTTGGTCTCTGTCAGCGCCCCCCCACCTCACACTTTATTTTATGTTCATTGTTCTATTCATTTCCACCTCTGCTGCTTCTCTCCCTACTGGTTTGTATTGCATCCCAGTATAAACCATATTTCCAGTTCCATCACTGGTCTCTCCTGTCTCTCCCTGTCCTAAGCTGCCTCCTCCACTTCTCACCCTCATTTCTTTTTCTGCCCTCTATCTGTCTCTTCACTTCCCTCATTCTACATGTAGGCTTCCACTGCAGAACAGTTATAAATGTACCACTTTCCTCATCATCCTAAAACAGGCCAGAGACAGTGAAATGTCTTTTCAGTCAGATGACTGAAAGCGGGAGGTACACTCCAACAAATAACTTGCTTCTGGTAGGGTTTATGTAGGCAGTGTTAGGTTCTTGTTATTTTGCCACCGTAGTGATTACTGCAAGGTGCCCCTTACCGGCTCAGTCAGTGAAAGCTGTTCTGAAGGACACGGCTGTCACTGCACCGTGGGAGAGTTAAATCGATTGTCAGCATCTTGACTGGCCTGCCAGGCACCTGAGAGTCCCTGGTTCCCAACAGCAGGGATTGTGTCTCTCTTCCAATAGCCATTTATCGAACGCACCTGGTGATACACAGCATGAAGACAAACTTTACCAGTAGGGGTGTGACTCGACACCTGGTTGGAAGGCTTGTAGATTGGAGCAGGGTGCTGAGTCATGGACAAATTGGGAAATGACAAAGGCAGTGACATTCTGACATTCTGTTCTCATCTTAAAAGCTTTTCCTTCCAAGAATGAAATGTCTGTTAGAAGGGTTTCTGATTTAAGTTGTGTATGTATGTATATATATATATATATATATATATAATGTATATATATGTGTATATATATGTGTATAT
>JAABNY020000039.1:36622024-36638777 GCA_015164015.2 Brevimyrus niger | reverse complement strand
ATATATATGTGTATATATATATATGTATATATATGTATGTATGTGTGTGTGTGTGTGTGTATATATATGTGTGTGTGTGTGTATATATATATGTGTTTAATTCAGTTTCTCAACTACAAAAATGACTGGTAAATGCATGCATAGTCAGAGACATCCAGTGGATAAGCTGTAATGACAACCGTCTTGAGAGATTCACAGAGGAGAGCCTCATTCTTCTGTGGTAACTGCTCTTCATATCTCCTGTCTGCAGCTGTCCCTGAAGTGCAGAGCTCCTGAAGTCTCCCAGTACGTGTTCCAGTGCTACGAGACTGTGCTGAAGAACTGACCTGGAAAACAGACACCGTGGTAGTTGGTTTGGGGGGGGTGTTCACTTGTCAGTAAGTGTGTGAGGGCTTTGGCCTTGGCTGCAGGGCTTAATCAGGACCATTTTGCCACACACTCCCCGTCACTGTTTCACCTCCTCTGACCACGCCCACCCAACCCCCCAATCATAAATACTTTATACTGTCTCCTCCTCTCTGACATTGTTCTGATGAGTGGTGTTGTCAGATGTCACCTTCAGTCTGCTTAGAGGGACCTGCCATTGTTCTCTAGATACTACAAGCCTCTTTATCTCCTCATCCCCAAACCGCCCTGTCTTTGCTGAGGCAGACTCCCCTAAAAGGTCTCCTGCAGCATCCGCTGTCTCTCCAAAGCTTGTTCCTGATCCTGTAAATTTTGGGCCTTTCAGCTGTTGGCCAAGACAAGGTGCTGTGCTCCACACCATTCTGTTTGTCTTTGTTACCTGATTTAATTTAGCAGTTTCAGCTGTAAGTCCATATCAATAACAATTTCAGTACTGAGTCTTTGACTTGGTCTGTCCTGCTGACGTTTGTTATGCTGCAATAGTATTTCCATAATTCCCACACTCAACATGCTCTTACCTTAAATACAAGAGTGCATTCTATCCCCCAAAAGAGGCTGCAAGCTGGACGCAGGGGAAGCATTTACCATTTTCTTGAATCTTCCCCCTCTCCACTCCCCTCAAGTGTTTGCTGAGTGTGCTGCCGTCCTGCTTTTATAAGTTTCGATTGTAACTGCTGTGAGTGGGATTGCAGTGTCTCTGCCCTCATCCTCCACCATCACAGGTTCCTATAGACACCTTTCTATCCCCCTTTTTACATCATTCCATTGTGTGTTTCGTTAGATTTTCGTTTTGTCGTTGTGTGTCGTTTGATTTTTCTGTAGATGTTTTGCAGACACGTTTCAGCTGGGTGAACAATGCTGGTTCCTGTACCAGTCCCCCTCCCTAGTGAGAGGAGAGGATGGCTGTTAAGCAGTTTAGATTCTGCATAGTCTGCATAAATCAGTTCTTGAGTGGAAATTACTATTATTTGGGTTTAGAACTCTGGTTTTGTAAAATTATACATACCGTATTAATAAAAATATATTTGGCTTGACAAATTTGCCTGGGTGTTCTGTGCTTACAGTTGATATTGGTGTCGTACACCATGTTCAGTTTAGTTTGCCTGCTGCGCAACCAGAGAAGGGCATAGCTGCTGTAAGACAAATTTTAAGTAGCTATGTAATTACTGGCATTATTTTGTTATCACGTCTATAAGCCTGAGGACCACGTGAGGCTTTCCAACCACTTCTTCTGGGTCTGTAGATTTAGCAAGACATTTATGTTTTTTGCTTGAAAATTGTTCATGCAGCTGGCATTTACTGTGCATAATAGACCATGATTTCTTTGCATTGAGGTGAGTATGATGTATTTGGTTTGCTGTAAACACCACATTTAATACTGTGCTTCAATCAAGTATTTTGCTTGGTAAAATCAAATGTCTTAAACACCTCGCTGACATTTAAGCATGGTTGGTGATTGCTACACTGTCTGATTGTATATTAATTTGTTTCTGGATTAGTCACTTTAAGTCGCTAGCTAATGTGAAATCGTAATTAGCTCATCGGTGAAATAAGGGCTCATCTTATTGCACGCCACTCTTCTATTTGGAAGACACTGATGTACAATCCAGCTGCCGAACTGCCGTCAGCCCCCAGGAGGAGGAGCTTCTGTTGTCCTCGCATACCGCTACATACCCAAAACTCCCTGCCCTGCCGTATTTCTTTCTGCATCTTGTAACTGCTCGTTTTGAGATTATCTGATTGACACATCCCCTCCTGCATTATTTTTCCTTCTTTTTCTGTCGGCATGCAGATTCACGGTTGACTGTGGCCTTCATACCTGACCACATTTAAGCAGCCATCTGGCATTTTGCCCCACTTGTTCTAAATGATAATGTGGGAAGTAAAAATGCTTAAGAAACCACTAATTATATTTGTCAGATAAATGTACTGTTATGAAGGCAAATACATCATGTGATTAATAAATTACTGGGTATTGCAGGATCTCCCTGATCCATTTGTTTTCATACCAGCCTTTAAAATTTGATCACTTAAGGCTAGCCTGATTATAATGTCTGCATAATTCCTTATCCGCATAATTCAGTTGTGACGGCTCATAGTTCAACCTGGCAGTCTTTGAGATTGTCAAATTATGAAAACACCCATTACAAGCCTGATTATACATTACAAACCTGTTTAATAAGGATGTATTACTTCCTTAGAGCAGACAGTAGGCTTTGTGACAAAGTAAAATTCAAAATCATGCATTGTTTGTCCTCACCTCTTCAACTCACTAAAAATAGTCATTAGCCCAACTGAACAAATGCCTTGATCTGTTTTGACCTGCCCTGTGCTAAATGCTTCTGAAATGTCATTCTAATTATGGTATGTGATGGTGGGAACCTGCTTCTAAGTTTGGTGTTTTTTTTTTTAATTTTTATTTTATTATTATCAATAACGTTTCATTTACCGTTTCCTTTGCAATGATAACAAAGATCCATGAAGCTCTGGGTAAATCTTTTTCGGTTCTAAAGTCACTTTTAAACCCTGAGATTCAAGGCTTAATTCATGATTCTGCTTTCATGCACTCCTGCGCCTTAATACTTGTTTAATTGAATATTTTTCATTTAAATACTCTGCTTTGCATCTACAAAATAAGTATTTTACAGCAGGGGAAACGTGCGTTTCCCTGTGACTTTGTGTTCATATGGCTCAATGTAACCAAACAAAATTTGTCATTGACAAGCTATGTATATCAGCCCTCAATTTAACTGGATTGCAGAAACTTTGACTTGAATTTTGAATACTTATCAGTTATAATCATGATGTAACGTCCTCCATAGTAAATGCACAATGCAAGCACGTGATTAGCAGTAGGTAAAAGGTCCCTGTGTGTTGCCAGTCCATTAGTTGGGTACAGATTAGGGTGCATCAAACCCCCATTGATTTTCAAAATGTTTTTGGCTGTATAATAAATATGTTCTACCGGATGAAAAAATAATTTGGGCAAAATTTCATTAATTTTGATTAACATCTACCGGGTCCACATCTAGATTGAAAATATGAAAAATAATGATAAACGCAAGAAAAACGAAGGTACTTCAGAAGTTCGCAAATATATTTTAAATGCACACTTTCTTGTTTAACAATGCAAAATTTGACATTAAAAAGTAGTTAAACACAAGAACTTACATGAAAAATTACTATATTATGTAAACATAAAAATCGAGAAAGTCATTCAGTTTCTATGTGTATTTGTGCATGGGTTAGTATAGAGGTTTGGTCTCTTTTTCCTGTCTGTTTCCACAACTTGTAGGACATTCTGAAAGTGCTCTTCTGACCTAGCAGCATCAGCAAAGTCAGCACCTAGCTTCACCCCTCTTTCTGCACAATCATTAATGACGTTAATGGTATCTATGTTCATTTTTGGAGACAGATAAGATGGCAGCTTCATCCACTCACAAACATCTTTGGTCAGGAATTCACTGTCTAGGTGCAGCAGATAGAAGATGAACCATGAATCATGTGCAACAAAATCAGCTAGTGTTGTAGACAAGGTAATGTCATTTGTGAAGCGGGGCTTTCCAAAACCTGTACCAAACTGATCTCTAGGTGTCTTTGGGATGTCACCATGTTCAGATTTCACTGCCAAGAGCCTCTCAGCCAAGTTGTGCCGCTCATACTAAAACATGAAATCATTAATGCTTGCAGTATAACTATTCCAAAGTATGAATTATTGCCGTTATTTCAGAATTTCATGGCTGTTGTGGACCCGGTAGAACTTATCCAAATTTCAAATTATTTTGCAGTGTGTTTTTAGTACGGATAGAACTTTTTTTTTTTTATATAGCTATGAAAATATTTTTCACTTGGGGGGTTTGATGCACCCTAGTACAGATAAGAATTAAACAGCCTGGTATGATTTCCAAATAGCAGTTGCTAGTGAGCTTTGAATATTTAAAATATAACTATGACAATTTGCCTGATCAGGCAAACTGATCAGATTTGATTAGATTTTTCCTGTGGCTGACCTGAAAATTTACTTTTCATATATACTCACTGGCCACTTTATTAGGTGTTATATGTCAGCAGCACAGTGTATGAAATGATGCAGATACAGGTCAGGAGCTTCAGTTGATGTTCACAACGAACTCCAGAATCGGGGAGAGCGGTGATTTAAGTGAACGTGGTATGATTGTTGATCTGATGGGATTTTCATGCACCACCATCTCTAGGGTTTACAGAGAATGTGGCGAAGCCGTGATATGCAAAAGAGCATCAGCGAGCACACAACACGTCTAACCTAGAAGCGGATAGGCTATTGCAGTAGATGATCACACCAGGTGCCACCTCTGTCAGCTATGAGCAGGAAACTGAAGCTACAGTCGGCAGGTGCTCACCGAATAAATGGATTGGAAAAATATTGCCTGGTCAGATTAATCTCAATTTGTGCTACAACATTCAGATAGTTGGGTCAGAATTTGTTTTAAACATGAAAGCATGGATCTGTCCTCTCTTATATCAACAATTCAGGCTGCTGGTGGTGCAATAGTGTAAGGGGTATTTTCTGGCACACTTTTGATCTTTTTGTACCAATTGAACATTGTTTAAATGACACAGCCTACCTGAGTATTGTTGTTTGAATGACACAGCCTACCTGAGTATTGTTGTTTAAATGACACAGCCTACCTGAGTATTGTTGTTTAAATGACACAGCCTACCTGAGTTTTGTTGTTTAAATGACACAGCCTACCTGAGTATTGTTGCTGATCATGTCCGTCCCTTTATGACCACAGTGTATCCAGCTACTAATGACTACTTCCAGCAAGCCATGTTACAAAGCTCATATCTCAGGCTGACTGTACAGGATAATGAGTTCACTGCATTTAGGTCGCCTCCACAGTCACCAACCAGTAGAGCACCAATAGTGTAACAAGAGATTCACGACCTGAAGGTGCAGTCATCAAATTTGCAGCAACTGTGTGGTGTTATGTTAACAGGGGCCAAGGTCTGTGAGGAATGATTAGAGCACCTTGTTGAATCTATGCCACGAAGTTCTTAAGGCAAAAGGGGGTCCAACCTGGGACTAGCAAGGTATACCTAAAGAAGTGGCCAGTGTGTGTATGTTGTGTGGGGATCAAGAACTTTGAATGACCATCAGCAAACTGGTAAGAAGGATTTCATAATGGCTTGTTAGTCATTAATTTGGCTGTGGGTTGAACAGTGATCACCAATCAACAGTCACCATGCCAGAAACTGAATTTTCAAATTGTCATACCCTTAATTATCTGATTCTGAGAGTTGAGGTGTTCAATAATCTATTTTATTGAAAAGGTTAGGTTATCTCAATACTGGACTTATTTTAATGTCATGGACATATGTTCAGCACATGATAATACCAACATTTGGACCCTCTCAAAAAGGATTCGAACTTCGGCTACATCAGTTTTTGGGGAAAGACATCTTTGGAGCTGTTTGTCCAACTTTGTCACAGACGATTAAGACAAGACAGTGGTCACATGTAGTTTGGTTAATATACAATGTGGACCTGTTGTTGAAGTATAAAAATTGCAAGAGTCTGTCAGTGCAAGGACTTCTGGAATAAATACAGTTTGCAAAATACACTAAGTACAGTGAAAACATGAGGTGTTACTTGGTAAGAGGGGGGTTCCTGATATTGAGCTGAAGAATGATTGGAAACCTACTAGACGTGCTTTAATGTTCCCTCATCGCTGGGTTTCATTTTCTTCTGTTTTTGCTCCTCATAGTATCGCACACTGTTTTGCCTTCTCTTGTAGCTGATCATCTGGCTTCCCCGCTTGCGCCTTCTGTCAGTTCAGTAAAGCAGCTAAGAGACAGAGTGGGCTGATGACCTGCATGTGGGGACTGAGACCCTGTGAAGCTGTAACCCTGGGACATTGAAGGGTACAGTAACATACACAGTACAAAGTGATATGTGTGGAGCCAGCTGGTATTCACTAAAAGCCGCCCTGTAGAAGTAACTATTTACATGGTAATACCCTTAACTAGAGCACCCCAAGGTTTAAATGGTTAACATACTTGCATTTTTTTTTATCCCTGAACATTTGCCAATAATCATCTATACAGTAATAGTCACTGTAACACCTATGTGGTGGCACTAAAATGTGTTCATTATCATTGATACCAGAGCTCAATGCCGTGGGGAAAAAAAACATAATATGGCTGTAATTCACCCTGGATCACAGCACAGAGAAACTTCACAATTCATCCGGCACCATATCTGGTGCACTGACTGAGAGATGTTTCCACAAAGAAACCAGAACAACAAGGTGACTAAAATGAAATATTGATGAAATCAGAACTACATCTCCAGATCGGGCAATCGCAAAACATACTATTTGCTGATTGTCTCGGATCATTGCTAGAAAAAATTATGCTCACACACAGTTGATATTCTGTAAATGAATTTGTTGTAGCAATTTGAACAAATCCATCTTTCTCAGATATTATGTATGTGTTAAGTTCAGCCATGTAAAAAGATGTGTCTATATATACCAGAAAAACAGTGTGAAAACATGCTGTTTGTGAAATCGCAGCGATTCCAACTCTTATTTGATTCCAGCCTGTGTTTTTAAACAACAGTGGACAGTAGTTTTTGATGAACAATGCTGTCTACTAAATGGACTGCATTTATATAGCGCTTTTTACCAAACGCTTTACAATACATGCCTCACATTCACACCACACACCGGTGGTGGAGGCTGCCATGCAAGGTGCCTACCAACTCACTGGGAGCAATTTCGGGTTCAGTGCCTTGCTCAAGGACACTTCAATGGGGACAGGAGGACACAGGGCTCAAACCTGCAACCCTCCGGTAGCCTAATAGTAGCACTACCTTCTGCACCACCATCGCCCCAACCATCGTCTACTAAATGGTTGCTCAGTCAGTGCCTCCTGGGGATTAGTGTTTCACTATGCCAAGACATGTGCCCCATCTAGTCAGTGCTGTCTTGTTTTGGGTCCTGAAATATATCAGTAAAGATAAAAACAGGTGGAGATGCATCACCAGCCATGTATGGAGTTCGCCTGGGTGTCCTGACATAAGCCCACCAAGAAGCCCTACCCAGCTTCAACCTCAACTCTCTGAACAGTACAGTGTGGATCAATAGCCACAGCTCTGTAATGTAATGATGGTCCATCCAAAGCTAGATCTTGGTCAGAGCCTTCACTAAATGAAGCACCTTCAGCTCTGCAAGCTCTCACATTTTCTGCCAAATTGGTCAGTTTCAAATGAACTATCACTAGATCTTAAATGTTTGAAGTCAAAGTTCCCGTGAACATTTGGATCTAGCATAGACTAATACGCTTTGTCACTGCAGTAACTGTATTATTGCATTATTCCTCAGCAGCACTAATCCTATTATCTATATAACGTTATGGCCTTAAATTTTTGCACTGTGTACCTTTGTAACTTTATCGCTGCATGTTTATTGTATCATGCAAGCTCTTCTGTCAGCAGCAGTATGTAAAGTCACATTGGCATTGGACAGCAATAGGTAAATTGATACCAAGAATGTAACTGATGTAACGTGCTGCTTGTGAAGGCTGAATGAATCTACTTATGATGAGTCTTTCTGTGGCAATTAAGAGTGGGTCAGCAGAAGGGAACTCTCATTTGCCAAGCTGTCCCCAGTCAAATTTGTCAAGAATGACAGCAGGAGGGAAGATTTTTTTCTTCCGCGCTTCTCATACAAACCCAGAGGTAATGCAAGGTCTGATCTGGCATGGTCTGGTTTCAATCATACTCCAGCTGCCAAAGGACAGCTGCCAGACCTTAGTCACCAAGCGGGACAGTGACAGCAAGCTTGGAAAATTGCTCCCATTGGAATCTTGATTGTATCCACAGACACTGGTCACGTTCAATGGCAAAAGAGTTTCATATTGGGGAGACGCAACTTTATATACTAAGGTCTATTTATTGGTGGGGGGGGGGGGGGTAACACTTATTACGTTATGTTAAAGATTTCGGAAAAAGGTATACCTTCTGCAGATAAGACGGATATGATTTGGCGTCGAGCTATTAAATACGATATAATACACAAAATAGTGTTCAAGGGAATAATATATTGCATGCGTAATTGGTGACTTACTGGTGGTCACGAAAAAAATATGTTCGTAAAAAATTATATCGAAACAACATAATACTCACACGAGGAAATATTTTATATCTGAAAGTACACACGTTTAGTGACCATTTTGAGGACAGAGCCTTCAGCATTGAAAGCACAATTTTGTGTGATAATTCGGTTTTGTAGCCGTAAAACATTCAGCTATTGGAGATTTTACGTCACGTAGCCCACTCTGTGTAGCGTAATTTAGGTTTGCCCCCCGCCCCCGCAGCCCTACGACTCTGCATAGAGACAGCTATGGATGGATGGATGCATGGTTATGCATCCGTCGGTGTTCTAGTTTGTGTGCCTATGTGTAGCCGCATATTCACATGTGCAAGGTTGTTTGACCTACAACATCCATAGTTAGGCTTTAGTTATGGCTGAACTAAAAATAATACCTTAATATTATATAAAAGACACGCTGTAATATTGTGACCGTTAGATATCGTCAGTTACAGTATTAAGCGGTCCTAGACTTCGCAAGGAATCCGCTTCTGCCTCCAACCCGTTCTAACTTACTGCGAAGTAGAAACAGAGCAGTTTATACTGTAATTACTACACCTGTTTCGTTAAATTTTATTCGATTACTCATCTTCGTGGTCTATTACAAGCTGAAGAAGACTCAGATACATCCGTAAAACTGACAGATTAGTTTGAATCTCATGTTATATAAGCGCGTGTTTGTCATACAAATACTTTAGTCCGGCGTGGGTCGACTCGACACTTGAGTATTTCTGCAATTAATAATTAATCCTCTTGTGTCTCAGGGTGCAGTGGTCAAATCGAAGCAATTGGAGGGCTCTGCGTAAGAGAAAGCCAATGGACAGCTGTGGAAACGACAAGCATGGGATAGGAAACGCACAACCACGCACACACGCATATAAACGCACAAACATTAAAACACACGCGCTAGTGCTTGTACAAACACACACATACACATATATAAATTGAAAGCAATACACGACGTGTGATGCTGTCTCTGCAGCGCAACGCTACTCCGCTAAAGTGTGCGGGTGTGATGGTACGAGGCTTCAGAACAATGAAATGACTGCTGTTGTGGTGTCACCGTGAGCGGCGATAATGCTTTTATTAGGACATACGGGAATTGATTTCTTTGGGGGCTGCACGCTGGTGTCCGCCCGAGGACCTCCGTCAGACGTCCTTGGCAAGTCGGCAGGGAATGTGCAAAGTGCGCGAAGGGGCGATCGCGTAAAAACAGTCGCTATAGCTTCACACAACAAAAAATGGCATCAGTTAAATTAACGCGAATCCCTTCGCCGAGGATCTCCTGGTGAACCCCTCGGGAAACACTTAATGAAAACCCAGCGGACACGAGGGCGATCTCTTGCACTAAAGTGCCGCACCGCAACCTTTCCGTCTCCCCTACGGAATGCGGAGACATTGCGAAAACAGTCCTGGTTTTATCCCGTTTGTATGATTGCGTTTTATTTATATGAATCAAGCGGCGAAGGTGACGTCTCTATCTCTCTCATTATTTTTTGTGGAAAATATATTTATTCTTACGAAGCTTCGCAACTGCATTTCGCAAGTAGAAAATCTATCGGCGATGGCACGAGTATCTTCCGTCATTTTGCATTATGCAAAATTAAGTGTATGCTCAATTGACATTTCAGTGTCTTGTGTTGGATATTGACTATCAGCCGCTTTGGTATGCGCATGAGAAAAGTGTTTCCTTTGCTTCACGGAAAAGACACAGGGATTTATTTTAAGGAGTAGAAATAGGCGGTTTTATGGGCAGTTCGCTCGCGCGTTCTTTCCTCTGTCCATGGTGCTTGTTTTCCCGGAATGGTCGAGACACTGAGCATCGCAGTGATCGGTGCCCCCGGAGTTGGGAAAACTTCCATCATCCGCCAGTTTATTTATAATGACTTTTCCGAGGTTTACACGCCCACTCAGGCCAGGTACGTCTACCGGCCATCGGTCATTCTGAACGGCAACATGTACGACCTGAAGATTTTGGATGTCCCGCCAATTTCCTCTTTCCCCTCCAGCACCAGCCAGGTAGGGTTTTATGGAGCCATGGCACAGGAACAGTTAACGAATTTTATATATTTTAGGTTTCATTTACTTCTTCTGTAAAAACTATATGTAACATCTCCCCCCGCACTCCAACGATTTATTGAAACACATGAAAATGCTCTGTTTAAATGTTCTTTTTTGTTGTGAGACACACTTCTTTTAATCAGCTGTATGTGTTGAAACAATGCCGAAATGTGTGCTTTAGGTTTTCCTAAATGCGTCTTCTGTTATTCTGACTGCTGTGTAGCTTACTGATAAAAATATTGAAAAATGTCTTGAAGGACTAGGGGTTTGGTCATTATATGGAAGTGACTATATGCAATTTTAATTAGTGAGATATAACTTGTAACCAGTAGGCTGTGTTATTATTTTGGAAAAAAAAATACAAAGGAAAAGGAGAAATTGTTCTTAATATTAAAAAGAAAATAATTTAGAAGTATTGGATTAGTGCTGCCCAGCTGACAAGAATAAAAATGAATTGATGGTTTAACAATTTTAGTTTGTTGGGCTATTTAAATCGATTTTTTTTCTGGCGAAAAAAAGAGCTTATTGAAATCAATTGGTGGACTGTTTCAAAGCAAGTGCTTGTACAATAACAAACTGAACTCATCCTGGATACTTGTGTGACTCAACTATACTCGGACAACCAGCTCATGCAAGACACTTTAAAAAAATCAATGAACTGCATGTTCCCTTAAGGTGGTTTATTGTTAAAAAGATCGTTTTTTTACAAGTAAATGATGTGATTAAGTGTATCATGTTAGTCTTAAGTAACTGAGGTGTACCTTTATTTTGAGTCGGTGTTTTACACATCGGATATGTGTGGCAGAGATTTGCCTGTTAGACTTAAGTTACATAGTGCTTTGGTTTTATTTTCAAAGTAACAAGTCGATCCCCATTGAGTTTTGGTGCAAATTCAGGAAGGGGGTCTTCACAGGAGATCCAGCCCACTTCAGAGCAGTTACCATGGAGACCTGACTATTTAGTGTCTTCCAATCTGCGAATACTAAATATCTCTCTCATTTCTGTGTGTTTGCCTGCTTTGCAGGGGGTGGGTAGCAGGGGAGACCAAGCAGGCTGCTTAGTGCTTAGTTAGGGGAGATGGTTCCATGGCCATCAGGAGCTCCAGTGCTGCCACGAGAGTTAGGGCCATTCCAAGGACCTTACAAGACTGTGAACATGATTGGATTGGTCTGGGTTGGGGCCCCAAATGCTTTCATGGGACCCAAAATCTCTAGAAATGTCCACTGGCTAAGTGAAGGTTTTACAAGCTGACTCAGGGGGACAGTCTGTCTGTTTCTTACGGCAGTCACATAACTGATATCAACGGCTACCATTTGGCAAAGATTTGTGTGAGTGCTTGTTTTGACTCAGCGGAAAGTATATAAATCAGTGAATAATTCCCCCCCGGCTCTTCAGCTGAGCACTGTGACATTTGAACTGATTGTTGACACAGGAGTTGATTTTTATGATGATTTTTACTGTTTTATGTATTCATTCAAAGCCTCACTGGAGCCTGCTGTTTGCATTCGCCTTCAAATCTGAGCAGACCCTCGACTTACTCATAATGAGAGTTACTCTGTTACTGTAATTATATGTGTATGTGTCAGCATTGCTTACAATTAGTTTGCAAATCAGGTCTATTGTGCATATGTGTGTTACTTTCCAGAGTATGACAAATGGATATCTATACTGTATTATTATTATACTATTAATCCATGTTAAGATGAAGGATGCCAAACTCCTATTTCATACCTTCGACACCACTTCTCTCTAGATTCCTGCCGTGTCCAGTTGATTGGACTGCCTTCCAGATATCTCGCTAGACTGCACTAAACTTGAAATTGTACAACTCGGATCCACACACGCCCTAAACACTTTGCATGTATCACTTAAAACCCTCTTGCAGTCTGATCCCGCATTCAGTGCAAATTGATTTTGTCTACCCCCATAGTTCCCGCCCTTCTGAAAGAGCTGTGTCACCCTCACACTCCAGACTGCCCACATAGGTTATCCGGGTCTGACCTGCCCATGGTCCCCAAGTTTAGGCTTTCCTCCATGGGTGCCAGGTCATATAGTGTGAAGACTCTTACCCTCCAGGGCTCACCTCCTCATCTCAGACACACAACGCCTGTTTCTCTGATAAAATCACATCTATCTCCGATTTACCTTTCTCTCTCCTGCTGATAATTTCACGTTGTGTTGATGTGCTGTGTTCTCCAATATTTTCCATTTTTGTTTTATTTTATGTTGCTATCTAGTGACAGTCCCTTTTGTTGCATACTTGCATTCCTTTGTAGGTGCACAAAGTCAGATTCAGCTAAGTTCAAGCCAGATATGTGACAGATGAGGCAGGTTTAGACCTATAGTGTCAGTGAATTTGTTTCCCCTTTAAACTGTCAGTAGTATTTGCAGCAAACCTTTAGTAGGACTTTTCAATGGAGGATGACAGGCAGGTCTTAGCCACCCCTCTGGATCCTCTGACTGCTGGCTTTTTGCCTCAGAAATAGTTACGTGCCACCCTGCTGTCTTTGTGATGTGGTGTCAGTGAGTCCCAGGTGAATATGACAAGCAGACCGGAGTGTGACTTTGACCCACTGTCATATTGCGGCGCTTCTTCCATTGTCATGCAGCCATGCTGCTGTTGGAGTCCCTCCAGATGATTATCCACAAGGTCATGGCGGGACACGTTGTCATTCTGGGGGAAACACGCTGTACCCCATAATTGTGAACGACTCTAGTGAGCTCCTGGGAGATGATAAGCCGCAAGAATTTTATAAAGGGCCAGAAGTCGAAGGATGTAAAGCATTGGCTTTGGGTTGTAATCCAACCAGACATCTTAAGGGTGAACCTCAACCTACAATAAGGCTTTGCAGAAACTCACAGTTACTTTTGGGTAGATATTATTGTGTGTAGGCAGCAGGAGGTGCTGATGATGGATGAAGCTCAGTGGTGATGGAGAAGGGGTGGGAAGAGCCCAGGTCCCCCAGGCTTCCGGTCTGGATTGACTGGGAAGGTGCCCTTGAAGTATCTTTGGGATGTCAGAGTGGCGTAGTATACTACTGAAAAGGGCTGTTTTAGTGGGGAGAGCTCTTTGCCGCAAGAGGTGCTTCTAGTGTCAGTAATGGCTGACAGCACAGGCATGGGCCTAGAATGACTCAGCTCAGCCATGTGGGACACCTTGGAAACTCTTCTAAGGTATGAATGTCCCTCCTTGCACTTCCATCAGTGTCACTGGAGCAGAGTATTTGTGTGTGTTTTATTTATGTAATGATCTCAATTAATGTGGATGGTGTGAGGTTGGTGGTCCCAGGGGTGGAACACACCGGCCCACTGAAGAGGAGAGGGAACACGAAAGGGGCAAGATAGCGACCTGACTGAGGTTATTATGCAGATTTAACCAACAATAACCCATAACTCAGGTAGCGTGAGGGGGGTTTCAGAAGAGTCTGTGTGGTTGGATGGGATTTGAGTGTGGTGTCCCAGGGTGACTATGAAAGGACCTGAAAAAATATTACATGCTAGTGGTGTCCCAGGAGTGTTAACTGGTACTCAGAACAGATACGTTTATGTCTAATATGTCTGATACTGATTACTGGCTAATCTCAGAGCTACTGCTGGAGAAGGGGGGAGGCGACTTGAGCTTGGCAGCACAGATTATCAGAATGATGCTACATTGTGTTTTTTTATTCTGTTGAAAACAAAAGATTTATTTGCAGGCAGATTAAGTGCAGATTAAATAATGAATTATTAGTGTTGCGGCCTGGTACTAAGTGATAAATGAGTCGACGGAATCCCCCAT
Organism: Brevimyrus niger; assembly: GCA_015164015.2. Classification (NCBI taxonomy): domain Eukaryota; kingdom Metazoa; phylum Chordata; class Actinopteri; order Osteoglossiformes; family Mormyridae; genus Brevimyrus; species Brevimyrus niger. The sequence continues at coordinate 36,624,398 of JAABNY020000039.1, read as the reverse complement.
CCTTCAATACGGAAAAAGGCTGATCATCCAATGCAATCATCTCTTTTATTTTAGTAGTTTCATCCTTGGTTCTGGTGTGGCTAAATTTGATTACTGATATATTTTTTTTTATTTCAGCCAGCAATATCAGCAAAGATGGGCACATTGGACTGATGCCAGTATCTTGATTTTTTAACAAATGTTGGCCAGTATCAATAAATCATGCATTTCTATCACATGGTATTCTATGCTATGTAGGCCTTACTGTAACACATAAAAGCAGTTATGAAATATCAGACATGTGTTAATGGCCTGCAGAACTACCACGGTACACCATGGTAATACTGACGGAAGTATAGTACATATTGTGATTCATCAGTATGCTTCATCATTATGTTCACCCACACCACCTTAAAACTGTTAAGTCATGTTAAGTCAATAATCTAATTCCTAGAGGGTTTTAGAAATGCACCAAGTGCTGTACCATGAGACGCGTTCGCTCAGCAAGGAGATGCTTGTGACATGCCGGCACCCCTCTCCTCCTGGTGGTGCCTGCCTCTGTTCCTCAGTGTGTTCCTCAGTGTGTTCCTCAGTGTGTTCCTCAGTGTGTTCCTCAGTGTGTCAGCGTTTTCTTCATTGTGTCGCATATTGACCTTGACTTTATTACTCAGCATGTCACATGTCAAGTGTCACTTGGTGTCTTCATGTGTTTCTTCCTAGTGCTATGCTCTGTGTTACTCAGTACTTTACTTTGTGTATTACTCAGGGTGTTACTCTTTTTCACTGCTTTTTTACTGTATTTGTGTTACTGATTATATCCCCGAAGCATCTGTCATGATTTATCCTCTCTACACCGTAACAGATGGCACCCAGTCACATGCCACTGTTTCTTCTTGCTGCGCGACTCTCTCATCATCTTCCTCATCACTACAATTGCCAGAAACATCGCCATCATCACCCGTATCGCACCGTTACTTAACTCCCCCGTCTCGTATTCTCCACAGCCTCTCAGGGCCATCACTGCCCTGCCCCCCCCCCACCCCTCCATTGGATGGGAGACCCAGGCGACACGGCAAACTGCTTCTGGGCAACATTCCTTCTGCACTAAGTGAAGAAACATACGCCTCAGTTTTCTGCAATCATGTGGCCAAGTGGCCAGCTTGTGTCATTTATAATGTATTTTATCTTAAGTTTAGCTTTACATACTTGATATTTTATTTATTTAGCAGGTGTTTTATTCTTCTGAGAAAGCAAGGTGTGACAGTGCTTGGAGAAACTTGTGGTTTTGAACTGGCAACCTTCTGATGACAGGCAATGGTGTCTTAACCCACTGATCCCCATAATATGGGCTCTGTCACACCAACTGAGTAACATCTCCCAACAGCTGTGACTTTAGGTGGTCATTTCTGAGCATCTGGGATGCATCACCCATTTATAGAAATCTCAATGCGTTGGGGGGGGGCGGGAGGGAGTGGCGACTCTGAGGCTGGGGATCTATGCCAGTATTTGGAAGGTTGCTGGTTCAAATCCCGTGAATGCCCAGAGTGGTTCTACTCCATTGGGCCCTTGAGCAAGTCCCTTAACCTGCAGTTGCTTCATCCTGGGTATGACATTAATCTACATCCAGCCCTATAAGGAGGAGCTCCAACTTACAGGGAATAACTTGGGGGTTGATGGCAGGATTGGCACTCCAGACACGGAAAAAAAACCTCACACTGGTCCATTTGGACTAGTCCGGTGCTGAGGTATCACCTGCCACATGGCTGCACTCAGGTTCTCATCCCTGGGGTGGGTGCAGCATGCTCCTCATCTCTTTGTGTGCTGAGAGAGAAGCTTTTAGGACTGTCACTGTATGCAGCCGTTCATTACACGACCAGCTCATGTAAAATAACACAAAGCAAATGAGCTGCGGCCATTATGGAGCCTGAGCTCTTTATTACAGGTAGGGGGCTGCTGACCTGCTGCGCTGGATCTCTTCCCAGTGCGCCTCTTTCATTCTGGCCGTTTAGTCACCCCCCCCCCTTCCCTGTGTAATTGGCTTATTAAATACTCACTTCTCCTTCGTGGTGGATTCATGAGATGCATTTTTCACCAAAAATGGCCGCTCTACACCAATTTGGTCTGTTGTCAGGTGAGGAGAGCTTCCCCTCACCCAGAATTAACTTACCTGAGGTGCCATCTTTGCTCTTTTTCCATCCTCGCTTCTTACTATCCAGTGCGGACAGGCTGCTTGGCCACAGATTATTCTCACATGGTGAGAATAAGTGAGGTTGTATGAAGTAGGGCTGGGCGATAAAACGATAACGATATGTACCGCGATATGATCAATATCGATAAAAATGTGTTCGATAAAACATTCGATATTTTTTATTCTTCGTCGGAAGAAAACAGAGGT
>JAABNY020000039.1:36602563-36616729 GCA_015164015.2 Brevimyrus niger | reverse complement strand
CACCCCCCAACCAACCACCCCCACCCCTCTCTTGTGGGGGGGGAGGGCGGCGGGGGGCGGCGCGCCGCCGCGGGCGGGCGGGGGGGGGGGGGGGGGGGGGGGGGGGGGGGGGACAGACGCAGTTCTGTAACAGCTGCGGTTACAAGGTAGCATTTGAAGCCAGGCATGGTTGCAGGATTTTATAGCATTTGCAAGTCAATCAGGGATATTGAAGGGAGTCGGCTGCCTTTGCATGGGGGACAGTGGCCGGCTGCTGCCCGCCTGCTCTGTGTGGCCAGCAGTGGAAAGACCCAGAAGATTCAGCCTTTGTATTTGCAGCAAGCCTGTTGATAGTTAAGCAAAATGAAGACTGTAACTTCAGAGACATTTGCCAGAGAGAACTGTTTAGAGTGGGCTGCAGTTAAGCTTGTTTTTTATAGTCTACCACAAGACATTCATTATCCAGAGAAGTAGAAATGGACCATTAGGGGGGCGTAGGGAACTGGTAGATTATCGATATCAAAGCAAGAGCATCCAGACAAATGCTGCGGGTTTCGGGTTTCTGTGTGGGCTCTGGGAGCAGGCCTGCCGGGCAGAAGGAGATAGTGGCTCCTGAGCAATTTCCTCTACAAATGCCCAGCCTGTTTGAACCGGTCTGACATCACCCCGCCCTCATGGACCACGTCTTCCCAAGTCCCTGTATGCTGCGGGGGCTTCACTCATGGCGTGGCAGCTAGGTCCTCCCACGGCGCTTTGATTACCCCTGACAGAACACAACATTTGGGGGGGGGGGGTGTGTCTGTGACAATGAGTGTCTGTGACTGTCCTATTTCTATTTACATGAATTTGTGCCTGAATATGTGTGCTAATTTAGGCTTGTTTTACTTTTGTATGTGTGTGTATTCAGGCCTTTCCAGAGCTGTGTGTGTGTGTGTGTGTGTGTGTGTGTGTGTGTGTGTGTGTGTGTGTGTGTGTGTGTGTGTGTACATCAGCAGCTATCTCTGTATGTGCGAACAATATCACCATCAGGGATGTCACCACCTAGACTGCAAAAATGTTTTTTGTTTTCCATCTGGTTTCTTCACTTCACTAATTGAGTGAATGCTCTCAACATTCAATCCTTTATTATTGTTGTATACGACAGGACAACAAGATACTGATAGCAACTCCCCAAGCACTGCAAAAGCGTGACATTTAACAGAATAATCAAAAAATATGTGCAAAGTATACTCAGTAACAAAAAAAAAGTTAAGCACCCAGAAGTAATGGTCAGATATGGATGTAATGTGCTACACATCTAGGCCAGTGATTGGTATGTAAATGATTCGATTTGCAGTATTGGATACAACGGCTGTACGACTCCCTTCTGCACCATATCGTCACATGTATCTAGGCCCGGGGGGGTGGGGAGGGGGGTGCCACACCCTACTGACATGGGACCAGCAGTGTGCCCATACTGCCAACTCTGTTGGTCATTTTATCTATTATATTCATTGTGATACAGTCGTATGACATTTCACCGTATGCAGATTCAATCCATTTCCACCACTCTGTCTGGGTGCTTAACCTTTTTTATCACTGAGTGTACAATGTGTACAGTGTAGGATAGGCAGTATATGATAGTGTGGTGCGTGGGGGTGGAGTCCTTAGCGAGGGTCCCATAGTGCTCGGTTCATCCTGGTTACCGCACTGGGGTAAAAAAAAAAAAAAGCTGCATGATACCTCCACGTCTCATAGGACCTTGGATACCTTTGCACAGCATCGTTCTGATGGCATAACTGAGCTTTGCTTGCAGATCATGTACCGAATGAATATTAAGTATGACCCAAATGTTATAATGTTTATAGCATGTATGCAATCATGTAATGCAACCTACTGTTCTCAATAGGTAGTACAACATAACGCTATGGTGTAGTAAAATTTATGGCTTTCAGTAAATAATAAAATGTCATGTGACATACACAATTATACTCAGTACTGCTGAGATCCAGACAGCAGAACAGTGGCTGTACCTATAAAGTATATGCGCATACAGTGGTACCTCAGTTGTCAAAGTCATTAGAAAGCAAATTTCTTAAAAGTTGAACCAACCAGTTCGAAAAAAAAATTACCTAGAGTTCGATCTGAATCTCAGAAGTCAAACCGTGAACGCCGACCTAAGATAACTTGTACGCCCAGGGAGATGAGTCACGCGGCACATTTCTCAGGGGAGACAAAGGGTAACGCTTCAGTCTCAGCCTCGTATTCGCTATGATAGCATCGTGCATGATAATTTACACTAACTGAATACATATATTTAGACAGTAAAAATACATTTAGAAAATGATAGACAGTAACAGTGATTATTTTTCTATGATAAAATACATTTTAAAATAAAGATTTCTTATTCATTATTTTAATATTAATAATAAACCATTAATACATTTAATCATAATAATATTATCGTGCCGAGCTGGGACAGAACGAAGACACAGGCGCAGATGTCGGGGTATCGGGGAATACGGGGTTAAATTACAGATAAGGCAGGCAAAACGCAGATGGACAATACAATGACCGGACTGGGGAAACAAACTGAAATGCGGACTAAATACAGAGGGCTAATGCCAACAACCAGAAACAGCTGATCACACAGGGATTCCACACGGGGTTAACAAGGGGGTGTGGCACATAGAAGGAGCGGACGATCGGGGGAGGACACATTAGATGTGTTTAGTACAGTATATGCTCTTGTATTATCCAGTTCATTTTGTGTTTAAATGCAAAAAAAAAAAAAAACATATTTAGTTGTATTTTTTTGGGGCCAGGAACCAATTAATTGGTTTTCCATTATTTATTATGGGGAAAATTCAATCAGATCTCAAACTTTTTAGGATTCGATCTGGAGTTCTGAAGGGATTAAGTTCGAGTTTTGAGGTACCACTGTATATGTGAACTTAACATACTGTGTGATTCTCTGTCTTGGCACACTTGTTCTCCGTTTGACTCTCTCACGCCCCCTGCAGGGAGGCCAGCGGTAGTGAAGTGCCCATCCTGGTAGTGGGCAGCAAGCGCGACCTGCAGCGGCATCGCTTCACACCGCGGCGGGCCGTCTCCGTGCTGGTGAAGAAGACGTGGAAGTGCGGCTACGTGGAGTGCTCAGCCAAGTTCAACTGGCACGTCGTACTGCTCTTCAAGGAGCTGCTTGGCATCGCCGTGGCTCGTGGCCTGCGCCAAAATCACACCTCCATCCGCCTGCAGGGGGCACTGCAGCGCAACCGCTGCTCTGTCATGTGACCTCTAGCAATGGGCATCGTCAATCAGAAGAGCTGGAAAACACCCAGAGGCCTCCTCACTGCACCAGTCCCCCACTCCACTGGAGTGCCATCTTGCTACGCTCAAGCAGACTTCCAGACACACTATTGCACTAATGGCTCCCACCCTGTCCGCATTACTTCTGCGGGGGCTTATTGTCGCTCCTCGAGTTGTGTCGGCCAGTGAGCTACACGTAGCAGGCAAGGCAGGTGTGCTGTGCCTTCATCCCCTCACCGCAGACCGCCTGAGCACAGGCCTCATCTGCCAGCATCAGGCCTGATGACCCCACCTGGTCATCGCTTCACCTAGTAGCCTGGCAACAGCTGCAGGGACACTGCAGCATACAGAAGGGTCATAAGTAGGAAAATGGAAATAAAATGTTTCTTAAGCAGTGCATGCATTTTCAGGGGACTGTTCATTTCATTCAGCCTTCTCACTGGATTTTTTTTTTGGTTGGATTGTATTTAACAATCTAATTGGAATTGACATAAAAATTCAGGTATGGTTATTCTTTTCCTGATGCTGCAGCTTGATAACTTGTAATGTGATGTTGTATTTGATATTTGATTGCAGAATTTTCCAGAAGTCTTCCTTTTACAGTGAAACTAGTCGGACAAACAGGTGAGTGCAGCATGGCACTTAAAGCCATTCTGACAAACTGGAAAGCTGGCGACATAAATGGGCACTGTGTCAAAAATAAATAATGGACAAGCAGTTAAAGGGATGTTCATTTATGTTCAGGGCCTCAATGGCAGCTGACAGAACCAGAACGGCAGAAATGCTCTCAGGCAACCAATATGAGTTTCCACTACCAGTAGACATAATGTGCTGGTTTCAGGTGGGATTGTGGACAGTAGAACTGGTCCACATTTCCCAGAAGTAGATCTGCTTATCTGGTAGCTGGTGTAACTCCTATTCCAAATACATCAGCTGGTGAGTAATGCAAACCCGTCTAACTGTTCACTAGCCAGTTTGAAACAGGTTAAAAAATATACTGAAATTCTAGTAGAAATATGTATCTCTACAAAAGAAAAAGTGTTACCCATAAGAAATGACTAAAGACTTGTCATATGTATGCCTGTGTACCTCTGTGTCTGTGTACGTGGGGCGAGGGAGAAGGATTGGCAGAGGCCGCTGCATGGCAATCGTCGGATACCTTAGACCAGGGGTGGCCAATCTTATCCACAAAGGGCCGGTGTGTATGCGGCTTTTCGTTGCAACTCCCTAATTAGATTACTAATCAGAGAACTGATTGGGTAAAGAGTCCTCACACCTGGGTGTGAACAGCTGACCTACAGGTTATCCCAAAAACCTGCATACACACCTGCCCTTTGCGGATAATATTTGCCACCCCTGCCTTAGACTAACACGTTCACCCCATGTTCACATCCTCCTGATCGGCGTATTCTCTGCCCAGTTGTTACGTTCACGGTAATGCCCCACGCATATATTGTAACGCTAGTAGCCACCATACAGTGCGTGAAACCACACTTAAACCACGTAACTCAAATACCAACATGAACATGCGCAGCTCCTCACACATTATGCAAAAATAGTTTTGCACATGAAATATGCCAGCACTACTAATATTAGCTGCGAGTGAATCGTAGTGAATTTGTATTCAACCAGTCTCAGAACAGCATAATCACCTTCTAATGCTTTTAACGTTAACAAAAAAAGCCTCCCTTTTTAAAAGAGTTTCAGGCCACCTACCTCTAAGATAAAACATTAAATACAGGGGTATTAATGTATTAGTACTCGTGACTTGTTTTTTGTGTATTAGTAGGGTTTTGGTGTGTCGGTATGTCTACCGAATTATATTTGTAATGGCAACTCGCAAAAATAGGCATTAAATTCACTCAGATAGAACTGTGAAGTGGTAGTACTACTATCAGCCACTAGATGGCAATAGATGGCTATAAAACAGTCATCCAACGTCACCGAAACCGCCGTGGGCAGAAGGTTATGATCGTGGCCCCGGGGTTTCAAATCGCAATGTTTTTCATCTTCTTGGACTGAGTATAGTGTTTGGATCTGTGTGTCGTGTCACGGTTTAAAGGGCTACTATTTTCTAAATACGTGAATATTTTTATTTTTAACCTGTCTTTAGGTTTGCATTTAGGTTTCGTAGCTGTCTATGTGATGTTTTGGCACTGAAGGAAATTAATAAAATGTGAGACTAAAATATCTTTAAAATGTGTATTGTTTTAAATTTTGTTAGAATCCATACATACACGTTTTGCGAGTAAGCCTATATGGAATATATGGAAGGCATTAATATAGATTAGTGATGAGTTAATTTGAAAACAGCCTGTAGTGTTTGCCATCGGGCTGATATGCATCACCCAGCAGGGGTGAAACTCTCCATCTACAACGAAATGATTTTTAAAAAACATCTGTCTCAGTAGGGAGACTTCGTTTCCAACATCTCCATGTCAAATTGGCCTCCAGAAGACGTCATATCACACTGTGTCATTTCGCGTTCATGAAGCCTCAGGGTAAGGAGCACAAGACGGGGAGAATTTAAAATCAAAGAAACGGTTGTCATGCAGCACAATATCGTTTTTCATTCAAGCAGGGGTCACGGTTAAACAGGACGCAAGATTTAAAATATGAGTATTCCTAACTAGATCCTTAGGATGTGCTCCGTTCTGATCGGATCTGATATTAAAAAACTGTTAATAAACACGACCATTATATATTTACACACGCTGTTTAAAAAAGTATTAAAATTATGTCTGCAGATGTTAAAGTCAATCGACACTGATGTTGCCTTCTGTCTCCCTTACTCTGTGGTGGACGCATTGGGCCTCATTCATCAACCATTCTTACGAAGAAATTTGTTTTTAATCCCCACGTATGCACTTTTTTTTACAAAGATTCTGACATTCACCGATGTTTCCTTATCTGAATTTGTTCTTAGCTAAGAACAGAATCTACGCACACTCAAGACCATTCGAGCAATGATAATTTGTTCAAAATAATTGGTTATAGTAGTTTTCTTTATTCTACAAATGATAAAATGATAGTATTTTAATAATTTATAAAAGTAAAAGTGACGGCAATTAGGCGGATTATATATAGGTCAGAATCTTCATTAAAAAGTGTGTACGTGGGTTTTTAGAACAACTTTGTTCGTAAAAACGGTTGGTGAATGAGGCCCACTGTTTCTAAATGTTTTTCCCCACGTTTGAATGATTTCCCCCCCCAAAAAAAACCTATACCGGAGGAACAAATTGCTTAAATATTCTTTTAGAATGGGATATCAGTGAGTCACACTAAGCAGATTTATTGTCATGGTGTGGAAGAAACTGCTGTCTAAATCTCAATATGCCTTCAGATAATATTACTCAGAGTAAAATAACAGTAAATCGGGAGAATACAAATAATCTCCAGGTGAGCTGGCTGCATTAAATAATTTCATAGGTACAGAATTGCGACTAGCGATAGAAAAAGTACATAAATAACTTTTACTATATATCCAAATAATATCGTGGTGTCTGATGACAGATTGGAGCTACCAGATGTATTTTTATACCTGTGCACGCCGTGCATATTTACCAAAGCCTGATTGAAAAGAATGTTACTTGTCTATCAAACACTCTGGCTATTTCGGGAGTGTATCGATCAGTATTTTATTTCTTTAAATATATCACGAACTGGCATATCTTAACACACTGTATAATGACTTGGAAATAGACATGTTGGTGAGAATTAAAGTGACGGGCGTAGATTTTGATATGGACGGTGGGGACCCGTCCCTAATATGGGAGTATCCTGTGTGTATAGGGAGGTGGGGGTTCGGAGATGACTTAGTCCCTACCAAAGTTTTAAACAAACCTGTGCCCTTGTTTAAAATTGTACGTTTCATATGTTTATGTAGGAGGATTTATATTTCTGAAGCAATTCGGTCACATTTTCTTTATTTTTTCGTATTTCTGTCTCTTAACCACGCTTGTAGATGTTCCTGCTACTCCTTAAATTGAAAAGTACCTGTAGCATAAGAAGCCCCTTTGCGAGGTGATCGATGTAGTTGGTATATAGACGGACAATTTCAGATTATACATTTCCTGGCGTAGTAGTATATTGTTTTTGTGTAGCAGCTGATCAAGACAGGTGCTCTGATATGATTCAGTTTTCACATTTTGCAAATAAACCTGTTCTGAAGAATTAATTACACCATTAGCAAATGCGCAATATGTTTTTCATGTAATTTCCTGCGGTATCTGACGGAGGGCCCCATTCTTATTGGCTAGTGAGTAGTAAAATTACAGCATAAAATACACTATTCAGTATATTCGATTGTGATATCGTATTCTCTATTACCCTACATCTGCAGCACATTGAAAATGGTAAGCGATTGGCTCTCGTCTTGTTCGTTTCAGTTGCGGCTTCTATTGCGCACTGTATCCTTACAATGAAGGAACGGCGAATGCTGGCAGTTTTCGGTGATGCTGCGCATACCGGCGACACAACGCCGGGATACAGCAGCGGAACAAACACATGCACGCACACACACACATACATACATACATACACACGTGTTCCTGCACGATAGCCAACCTGGATCGCACGGCCTCGGTACTAACGCCGAGATCCCCAAGTCCCCCCACACGCGTCAGTATTCCCTCGTCATATGATCGCTTCCACGGTCAGTTTTCATCCTTCCTCCTAGTTTCCAGCGTCATGTGAGGGGGGCGCGTTGTGCCCCCCTTCCACATCAACCCCTTTCCCTGCCTCTCTCCCTCTCTCTCCAGTCCGGACCCTCCCCCGACAAGCTACCCCGCTTCCAGCTCATCAGCGGTAAGTGCAGGGGATAGCGGCCGCTCCCTGTGGTGGCTCCGGCGGGATAGTGTCGATCATCACCGCTGTTCCCCGTTTGTCTTGCAACCCCCAGCCTGCAGTGGACAGAAGAATGAGTGACCAGGGGAAGGGCTCGGCGTCCTCGACTGCTGGCGTGCCGGCTCCGGGATCGGACACTTATAAAGGGTGGCTCTTTAAATGGACTAACTACTTAAAAGGTTACCAGCGGAGATGGTTCGTCCTCAGCAATGGCCTTCTGTCATACTACAGGTAAAGGAGCCGGCTGGGTGAGCTGTCATACGCTCGGTATGAAATCAGGCAATTGCCACTTGTCAGGTATAAGACGGGGAGCCAGTTAAGCCGGCAGGGCTGTTGAAACTACAGATTAGCTCGGCTGGAACGTTTAACCCTTTCGGCTCTGCGCGCTACTAGCCTCGCGGCGTCTTGTCTCGTGAAGCACCGGCGAGCGTGGAGACGGGTGCTGAAAGTTGGGGGGGGTTTAGCCTTAGCTTAGCTTAGCCTAACCGCTTAGCCCGTGTGTCAGCTGCACCTGCGGCTCCGCCTGGGCTGTCTGCGGACGCCGGCCCGGCCCGGCCCTGGCTCCCGAACCCGAGGCCTGTCACACCTTTAGCCGTCGGGCTAGCCGGCGAAACGGCCGTGCTTAGCGGTCAGGCTGCCGCGAGGACGCGGTTAGCCAGCTAAGGTTTCCTCTCCACCATCCGCTTGGTTACATAGCCGTCAGTTGACCCCGTTACTCAAATGTCATTTTCCCTCCACAACCACACAGAAAGCATTTTTCATTTAATATATACATTCAGCTAGGAAGGCAAAAGTGGTCTGCCGTGTGGAAAGCAACGTCAGCAACACGCAGCTAGCTGTCAAACACGGAGGTATTCTTTTAAACCGACGCGTTATTTATCGTTTAGTATTCCATGTTAAATACTCTCAATACGCTAATAGTTTAACAAGGTTATCTGGCAACTTAAATGTGGGACGGTTAACAGAAGCGAGTAACGGTTAAACACAGTTAAATACCCGCTTAGGGCATTATTGAATTGAACTCTGTTTATTTGTTATATATAATGTAATAGATAATAATACGCAAGCATATGGAGGGGGCAAACAGGTGTCACCTGCCCAGGCGATAACACCTGTTGCTCAGGTGTCTCTTTATCATGTTCTCATATTTCCCCCTCTTTCATGAAGGGGACAGGTAGCTACTGTGACAGTCACCCTCTCCTTTCCCCTGCCAGACTTTTCACCTAATTAATTGGCTCTTTACTGAATGTAGGGCTAATCCTCTGGGCCACAGCATTGTGCCAGAAACTCACTGTTGCCCTGTAAACCGGTAACCAAGGCTCTGCCTTTAACCCGATGGGTGTTACAAACACAGTGCTAACGGTGTTCCAGTCAAGTGTGTTGCTCTGCCAGACTTAGTTTTATAATCCTACAAGTTACATTAAATTTCCAAACAGGGCAGTGAGGGTAAAGCAATCATAAATAATTTGTTGAACCGGTTGCAGAATTGGGAAGAAATTCTGCTCATTAATTAGTTACATCAGGGTCCTGTACCGAGGCGAAATGGCATTTTATCATCTCGTGATACAATTATAAAAACATTGTCATGCCTGTTTGCGAGGTTGAAAGGCTTAATCACGTTTATGCTTGGGCACAAGGTTGTTTGTAATAGGAAAAAACCGGATGTCAGACTGGGCGGCAGATAGTGGTGTCATTCACATAGCATGGCCTGATGTCAGGACTGGAAGGCACAGCATTGCATCTTATTGGTGGGGCCGGGTTGCCTTGGGTAGACATGTCAGCCAGCTGTCCCTGGACACACCTCTCTGAGGTTGTTGAGTTTCTGACACTTGAAAGTGGGCCTGCCCACAAAAATGAGGGGAGAAGCATAGCGGGGTGTGTGTCCTCAGTGCTGTGGGAAGGTAAAATGACATGCCTGTGTTGAGGAGTTGAAGTGGGAGACACGCCCTCTAGCATTCGCTTGAAACCTCTGTCTACTTGCATCATCATGTTTATGAGTGTAAGGCTCCTGTTTGATAATAGTGGATGGGTAGCACTCCCCCCCCCCCCCCCACACACACACACACATCCTCCTCTTAATAGACCACTGTGTTGAAAGGTGACGGCAGTGATTTGAGGGTAACCCATCCACCCTCAAGGACTGTGTCACTGTTGAATAGGGGCCATCCGTGAAGATGAGGCATGGCTCCACTGGTGTGTCTGTCTGCGTGTAAGAGACAGAGGGAGTATGTAAGAGAGTGTGCTAAAAGTACTAGTTTCCAGTAATGGTTTTAAGCCCTGACAAGTGGTATTATATGGTATTGGCCTTTGAAATGGCCCAAAGTCCAGTGTGCATTACTCTTCCACATCGGAAGCTCCCCTTCCAGCCTCCAGCCCCCACCTTTGGACAATGAAATGCATTAATGGGTGGTAAAATGCTTCTCTGGTGCAGCTCTGGGGTTTACAAGCTTCGTCTTTAACAGAGCTGATTGTCTAAGCTAAGTACTTCTCCAGTCCATGGTTAGTCAGTGCTGCACTGGTCCCTGGGACTGGTATCTAAGGCTTTAGAAATTGTTGTAAAAATTTCCTTTGGCTGCACCTGGCTTTCAGAGTCTCCCAAGACACAAGTGTGGGACTGCAGTTTTAAGGAAATGCTAAAGTCTGTAGTTGAGAATTTTAGAGGCTTCAGTTTCTGTTGTTTTTATATTCTTAAGTATATGTGTTTGGTTATTTGTTTAGTTAAATCTGATAGTTATAATTAACTCAGATATCTTTGTTACTTATAACATGCATGTTGAACCCAGGAGATGTGATAGTGTACAGCTTGGCCCGATATCTAGTTGTGCCGCCTTCGTGACCAGCGCCGGCTAACTGCAGACTCCTGTCGCAAAATTGCCTGGCCGTGCCAATCACCTCATTTGCATTCTGAAGCCCCCCACAACTTGGTTTCAGGATCCATCTGCGTGGTTGTGATGGGCATCAGGATTGTGTCAGTGGCAACAAGTCTGATAACTTAGCTTTCTGATTACCCTTGGGTCAGTTTTTCTGTACAAGTCATTATTAAAAGTTAGTTTGGTTACAAAATGGTAGCAAAGAGGCTGTCCTATTGAGTTGTGATAGCAGACTGATGTTTGTATTCGCAGTTGTGGTTATTCTTTTCCTTTCCGAGGCATGCCTCTGCAGTTACATGTAGGCATTGTCTCTGAATTGTCCATGACTCTGCAGTTAGATGCCATCATTGACTTTACAGTTTCCCTGACTCCTCTACAGATTGCTTATGTAGTCTGACAAATAGCCAGGTTCTGGAAATGGCTTCAGTTAACACAAATGTGCATTAGATCGGGGTATTGATTGATGTTAAATATGTAATACGGGTGCTTCAAGGGGTAATTTTAACCAGTCAGCATTTAGTAAAATGACAGGATCCTCCAGTGTTGCATCCATGAATTTATTGCAGTTATGGTAAATTACAAAAAAAGAGAAAACAGGCTATTTTATATCCATAATTTTGCAGTAGGTTTTACTTTCCCCCTTAATTTGGTAATTGACTTTCTCTCTAAGCTTTAGCATACTCAGGCTGCTTACTCTCGCCTCTCAGCAGCAATCTGCCTTAATACCCTGATAAAGATTACACCGCATTAATTTTGCCACTGGCCAATGTTCTTCCTCTTTCCCTGCCTGGCCAAGGCTTACCCATGGCCAAAAGTGGGCCCACCTTGTATGTGGATCCCTCTGTCATGGGGGTCTGATTTCTGTTGGACCTCTTCATACCCTGGGTCTGAGATCACCTGGGCCTGTTCTTGGCAGAATGGTGCACAAGCATGTTTTCAGTGTGCCTGAGCACTTAAACATTTGAGCCAGTTGTTATGGAAATTGGGATAATTCACCCTTTTTTGAGGTTTACAGCGAGCTGCTCCAGTCTGCCAGGATCACCCACGACCCTGATCAGGATAAGCAGTTGGAACATTCATGGATGGATGTCAGGATCAGGGTGGAAAAAAACAGGGCTTTCAGAGGATCAGATGCATAAATTCAGACTGATTTCTCTGGCCTTATTAGACTGCGGTCAAATACTGTATTTATTACTTATGAGATACATAGAATGGGTGAGATTATTTGGGAAATAATTGAATATTTTAATTTGCCAGCTTTTCTGCTTCTGTCATGCAAAACTAATTGCCTTTTTTACCTGTTTATAAAAAGATTTTGCTTGAGCACCTTGCTGAAAGGTTCAAAAGCAGGGTCCCTTGGGGGATGTGATTGGGTAATTTTCAAGTTATGAGTTAATTAGCATCTGGGTGGCCATAACCTGAGACTGAAACTGCTGAGGAACCTTTCTAAACCCAGCCAGTTTAGAAACTTGTGTTCCTGATTGTTTTGGATACATAGTCTTCACACCCGTGTTGTTCATTTTCATTGTAGTTTGGCTTAAATGTCTGTGTGTTTCCTTCTCTGTTTCTTACCTCATTCCTGCTATGATCCAGAGAGTCAGTGTTACCCTAAATCTCCCCACTTTGGGTGTTCAGATATCTAAATGTGTAATTTAGGGTAATGTAACATGACCTGGATCTGACCTCCCTTCACCTACCTACCCCCACCCCCCACCTTGTGTGTCTGTAGTGTGTGTCTGAAAAGCTGTTCTGTTCTCTCGCACCCCAGCTCTGTGGATGTTTGTTTAATGAGGATGTGCGCACTGGGGAGGGACAGGTAACAGTCACCGTGCCCCCGCCACGCCGTTGTATCTGAGCCGCCCGCAGGTATAGCTCACGTTGCCATGCAGTCATAGAGCCCTCTGTCAGCTCCAAACCGCATGCCCTGGGGATGGGGGACAGATGCTTATAAACAGTGGCCTGGGGGCTTGTAGTTCAAGAGAGCATGGAGCCTATGATCACCCAACTGCATGCGATGCTGGGGCTCACAGCATCATGGAGGAGGGGCCCTGACAAGCCAGGCAATGGAATACACCAATCACCTGTCTAGCAGCCCTGCACATCAACCAATTAGCTTGTAGCTTACAACTATAAATTTTATGCAATGTAGGAGAGGTTTTAGCTTGAGTTCTGCCAAGCTAAAAATGGTGAGCTCTCCTGACAGTAGGCTTGGGTTTTGCTTGGATGCTTGGTGCTATTTTCAACAGTCCCTCTGCCCTGTCCGTCTCTGCCCGTCTGCTCGTCTGCCTGCTGCCTTCTGTCTGTGAATCTGCTCTCACTGTTTGTGCATCCACCTCAGTCCATCCATGTGAAACAGCCTGTCGACTGAGTGCTCACATGCTCCAGATATGTATATGTGGTCAAGCGTGGCTGAGGGTAGCTGCCCCAGGCCAAGCTAGGCCATGCTGGGTGGGATTTTTGGTGTAGATTTTGAATGGGGGTTACATATTTCCTAAACAGACATTCGTACTGTTTGAAGGTAACCAGTGGCCACATCCAGCTAACTTGCGTTTCTTTAGCTCTAACAACTGTCCTTATTTATGATTTCCAACCCTCATCAGTCCTCGTTCTGTCCCTTACGCTCCTCTTCCAGCTGGAACTATTTGTGGCAGTTGTGTGGCTTTTCTTGATCCTGTAGTCGGACTGTATTACCCATGAGGTTTTCAGTTTGACCCCCCATCCCCCCCATCCCCCTCCCTGCAGCTGGTATCTTTGGAAGGGGGGGGGCACAGAGGGCAGGGGTTTGATATTTCACTCGATGGCTGCCTGGGGCCACGTACACATACACCTGAGGAACATGTTGTTCTTTTCTGTCCTAAATGAGCGCTTCGCCAGCAACTCCCCCATCTTGTACATCAGACAAAAAGACTTGCTTGCAAAAATGAAGATGATGGCGACTCAATATAAATGTGACCTCTGGCTCTCCTGAAATTAGTGTCCTGCAGGTTTAGTGTTTGCATCTACATTACTAAAGCAATCCAGGATAAGACCCCAGTAAGCTCAAAGGTATACGTATAAAAGTGTGTCCTTTTACTGTAGCAGTTGGCCTATTATCTGCTCTTAATATCAGTCAGTGTTGAGGTTTCATGCCACTCTCCGTCCTGTTAGTTTCTACCTGATCTTTTGTCCCACATGTTATCTGCTT
>JAABNY020000039.1:36581663-36593621 GCA_015164015.2 Brevimyrus niger | reverse complement strand
ACCAAATTATTTAGGGGGGCTTAAGAATATTTTAGGGAGGCTTCAGCACCCCTAAAATATGCCTAACGACGCCACTGTTCCTCATATTCCAATATGTTGTAAACTGTGACAGATGGTGCTTTTTTTTGTTGTTTTGCTCCAGCTGGGGATACAGTCTGTCGTTTAAAGCAATTCCTGCCTACAATGCTGCTGTGTTTTGTATGCCCCTGTCTGTCTGTTCGAGGAGTCTCCGGAGGGGTATCACCAGGGTGGGGTTCCGTGGGTCACAGGCTGCCTGAGTAAGATGGCCAGTCTCTCTGCTGGGACGTGTGTTTCTCTGTTGAGGAATGGGCTCCATGTCATCCAGATTTAAAGGCCCAGTTTCATTTTCTCCCATTACAGTCTTATTCTTTGAGCAGGTATAGGTCTGACTGCAGGGCTATGACAGCCTGATCACACCCAAGACCCCAGTCCTGTGTTGCTTTCTCTATCAAGCTTTTCTGAATCCCCAATTGCATTGTTTTGTGAATGGTCACAGGTTCCATTCTGGTGATTTATGAATGTTTGGTGTTCCATTCTGCTGTTTTATGAATTGTCACATATTCCATTTCAGTGTGTTTTATAAATGGCCACGTGTTCCATTTAGGTGATTTGTGAAAGTTCTGTGTTCCATTCCATTGATTTATAAATAGTCACGTGTTCCATTCTGGTGATTTTATGAATATTCTGCATCTCTTTCCTCTTTTTTTTTTATGAATGGTCACGTGTTCTGTTGCATATTGCTCCATTCTGGTAATTTGTGAATGTTCTGTGTTTCATTACAATGTTTTATGAATGGTCACATGTTCCATTTAAGTCTTGGTCACGTGTTTGGTTCCGCTCTTTCATGAAGAGCAGTTGTTGCGTTCCGATTGGTCACAGCTTCCAATGGATTTTGTAACGACTCGCTGTGTGTCTAGTGGCTGTGACGTTATGAATGGCAGCTTGAGTCCCGCTGGGTTCTCGTTATGCTTCGTTGAGCCAATGATTCAGAGAGCCGTTCATGCGCCGCCTCAAACGAGGACAACGGGGACGATGCTGTGGGTTAGCTGAAGCCAATCCCATCTCACGGTCTGTGTTTAGGTCTTTATGCTCCCAAAACCAGGGTCTAATTTTGAAATGAATGTAACTTTAGAGAAATGGAGTGTGTTTTATAAGCAGTTTTGCACCTTATATTGTGATCGGTGGTTCTTGATTCAAGGAGCTCCTCTCTTCCTCAGGGTCTCCCATCTCAGGCTGGTCTTCACCTGCGGGACCTTGTGCTCGCTGGTCTGTCCACAGTACGCTGTCACCTCGGTGCTCGCCAGAGCATGCTCATTCGCCCATCTCTTGACTGCTTGCCCATTCTCAGTTCTTTACTCCTGCGTTCCCATTGCCACTGCTCTCCCTGTTCCTGCTCTGACGTGTAGCAGAACCTCGTCCTGGATGCTGGGCGTAAGGTTTTTAAGCATCCTGCACCACTGGAATAGATCAGTCTCCGCTCCCATGTTGTTTTGTCGGCTGGTCTCCAGCTTCGTGTTGATTTCTTAAATATGTGTTACACTTGTTTGTTTCACATTTTTGCGCTTGAACAGTAATATGGGATCCTGTCCCAAAGCTGGTAGCCTCTCTCTCACTCTCTGTTTTTAAAGTCGATGTGTTTTTACTGTAACACACGCATTGCTGCATTGTGGCATGGGAATTTCTAGATGGAAGAAACCATGTTTTTTTGCAAGGGGAGAGCATTCAACTTCAGTCAACCCCCCTCCCAGCACCCTCTCATGTCGGCATCAGCATTATTGGATGGCTTGTTTTACTTGTTAATACTGACTTGCTCCTCATTGGGCTGCAATTATTTTTCTTCTTACTGAGAGATAACATTCTGTATCAAGTCACCCCCCCTCCCCCCCATAAACAGGACAACATGAGAATGACTTCGGCTAGCTAGCTTTTCAGTATGGCTCTGTGATGCAGTCTGTAGGAATGACCTCCTTTTGTCCCTGCTGTTAATGTATGCATAAACAGGCTGTGTTATATCACTGGTGGGGGATGCCGGATGTGAGGCTTATGTCTCCATTGTCCTGGTTTAATGCAGTGTCTTTTTAAATCGAAGGCCAGAGAAAGAGTCATCGCTCTCTGGTGACTGGTTGCTGACTGCCCGCAGTTCCAGCTGATTCGCTCAGCTGCCCCAGACCAGCCCCAACCATGAGGGAGGCAGGCTAGGGAGGGGACTCTGCTTCCTTCGCAGTGGGGGCAGCCCATGTCAAACTGTGATCAGAAGCAGGGCACCCCTCCTCCCCTCGATACTGCCACCATCTGTTCCTGGTTACTCCACCAACCCCACACCATTTCTTCAGAAACACTTGTTTGTTCTAGAGGACTTTAACCCACTTGGTGTTTGTACTGTGGTGGAATGAGTCTCCCTCCCCCTTGTTATTCATACAGTTTCAGTTAAAGCAGCTGGCATCCACTGTCTGGAGACGAGTTGGGCTCTGTGTGTTGAATGATATTGAGACTGTTCTGTTCGGTTTTCCTGCAGTTGAGATGTTCTTCAGATCTTCATTGTAAGAGCTGTTTTAGGTGTCTCCAGAGAAACATTTCCCAGCAACAGGAAGCAAGTCCTATATAAAATGGTATATTGTTAACCACCATATGATTTATCATATCCAGAGCCACATAGAAAATTATTCCTTTGTTTGCAGATAGATTATCATTTAGGGATCCACTCAATGTCATCTGTGTGGTAGGTGCCAGAGCTTTGGCAGGTGGTGCTAGATCCTGGGTTCAGGCTGCTGCTTCCCATTTAATGCTGGTAAAAAAAAAACATATTGCTGGGGGGTTCCTGGTAGCTATAGTCCAAAAGTACTGGTACCAAAAGAACAGAACCTCATTCTGGAGCCTATATTCCTTTTTCCTGATCTATATCTTGCTCTTTAGTTTGTAAGCTGTTTTAAATTTGAGAATGTCTCTCTGTAAATATCTTCCTGAGATACCCTTGAACTTCAGGTAGTTTCATCTGCCTCTGTCCATCAGCTAACCCCATTCCAAAGCTGTATTTGGGCTGTGAGCCATGCTCATGGGCCCAGTGGGACTTCAGTTCTGTGACAGTGATCCAATTTGACTCCAACATCGGTGGGTCTCTGCTCACCCCGGCTGTAGTCTCAGGTTGTTTTTGTCTTCCTTCATTCTTGCTTGTGGGCACATTGGTTGAGCTGGAATCTCTCCTGTTCATCATCTTAGTGCTAGGGGGGAGGGGTCAAACCAGGCCTGGCGGTCAAAACATAGCATTATTTTTTGATGGGTATCCCACAGTTCCACCTTCATCCTTGTGGTTAACCCAGGCCACTACTGCTGACTATCCCTCAAAAGCCATGGGGGGTCACTGTTTTGCAGTCAGTTGCAGCTCATGATGGCTCTATTATGTGATTATGTAGTAGGTCACCCTGCCTAATGTTACAGATGCCAGCCCAGTGTTAATTGAAGGCTCCCAGGTCCTGCCCCCCCCCCCTCCAATATCAGAGCCTCTTCCCCATCCTCTCCTGTTGGAGTTGTCAGCAGGGTGTCTTTCCCACTTTCTTTGGCAGAGACCCCTTTTCACAGTGATTGCTGTATGAGATGGTTAATGGCGCTCTAATGATGACATCAAATTAGCAGCTTTATAGCCATGAGTTGTTTTCGTCACGTGGCCGTTATGGGTGGGGGGTGGATGGCTCGGCGTTTTGCTGTCCCTCTTTTTTATTGGTTCCACCTATCCTTCACCCCCAGTACATTTTGCCAAAGAAGGGCATGCCATGGCATCCCTATCATACTGTGGTGTGCAGACAGCACATCCCTCCTGCATACCCCCAGATCCCCCCTGCTAATCAGTCTGAGCTGTTTGAGCTGAAAAGAATCCTGTTGGCTCTATATAAGGTTAATGAAGATCACCTGTTTTGCACCCCAAACCAACCAAACCCAGTCTTACACCACATGACCTCGTCTGGACCAGTTCGGGTCTTGCTGACCTTTTCCCAGAATACCAGCCAGTGCAGGTTCATGTTTAAAATGAGAGAGCTAGTGAGAGAAGCATGTGCCTCATGTTCTAACTGGGACTGAGCAGACTGCGCTGCAGATGGGCATTCACTGTGGAGCCGCAAGGAGACTTTGTGAAGTTACTCATTTTAAGGGAGGAAAGACTTTGCTCTTTTTCTGGTTTGGTTTATTTGTAGGTATTTCTCAGAAGGAATTCACAGATATCACCATATGTCAGCTTCTGGGAAGAGGTGATCTGTCAGGGCTGAGCTGGAATGAAAGCCAGTGTGCAACAAGGAGTCACTAGTGAACACTGCTGGTGATGTGCTGCTGGGAGGTGACCTTGTAATTCAGTGGCTGTTCATTCATGGCACACTCCTGTTGTACTAGGAACTAGCCTATTGACTGTAGTGTATCTGGAAGTAATGTTCATAATTTTGGGTGAAAGTGTTTGCTAAGCAGCCTCAGTGTAATGTTAAAACATTTTGCTTTTTGTTTGATGTTCTGTCCGACAGGAAATGTGAGTGGCTGTATGTTCCCATTATTGGAGGTTCTATTTTTGGACTGTTGTGTTTACTATTAGTGTAGACTGTCTAGACCATGCTGTTAATAATTCAGAATGAAAGTATGCTGAGCTGCATTTATGCTCACTACAGTTGTTACGTATGGTCTACACCTTTGTTTTTGATTTTAGAGCTGATAAATGGCTGTTTTACTTTAGGGTCATTCCATGACAAATCATCACACTCTCGGACCTCATATTCATGGATTTTACTGAAACTTGCCATGCTGATTTGGTTACGTGAGTAACTCATTGAACTGAAATTGGGCAAGTCTTGGATCAAAATTGAGTCAGTGTGATAGAAGTAAGTGTGGAAGGTTTTTTGGGGGGGGGGGGCTAGCCTATGAATTTGACTGGCTATATTTACCTTAATGTAAGCTGCACAGAAGTGGCCCTTATACTGTTTTAAAGCTATTGCCCAGCTCTATAAATTGAACAAATAATATGCCATCCCCATTTGAATATTTTCTATGTAATGAATGATTAAATTTCAATAACAAAAAATCTATTTCAATATTGATAATTTTTTTACTAAAACTGCAGCATAATGTCTTGGACATCTCCAGATTATTTGATTTTTGGTTTTTAAGGTGTTGCTGAAATATCTTGACTTTAATGTAGCGTCACATGGTTTCATATCACTGATGGACCTTTATAATGGCAGCCAAACTTACATGAAGTATAACAAGCACAGATGTAAGCAATAACATTCATCAAGGTCACAAATATGCTACAATGAAATTGAATGGAAGCTTCAATAATGTCTTTGCAGACACCTGTACTTGCCATACTATTGAAAAGGCCCACATGGCTAGTAAATATGGCTAATAAATGCCCTGGTGAGTGAGGTGTGCAAATCGGTCCAGTGTAAATGCACACTTACGGAATCACTCGACTTTGCAGTTTGAGTTTGTCGTGGCTGCATATAATGATAACAGGCTATATTATCAATTTTGAAGTATAGGTTTTTTTTGTTATCAAATAATCATTTATTATGGGGTGCCCAATCTTATCCGCAAAGGGCCGGTGTGTATGCAGGTTTTTGGGATAACCTGTAGGTCAGCTGTTGAAACCCAGGTGCGAGGACTCTTTTAGCCAATCAATCCTCTAATTAGTCAAATTAGGGAGTTGCAGCAAAACCCGCAAGTACACAGCGGCCCTTTGTGGATAAGATTGGCCACCCCTGATTTATTACAAATTATTCAAATGGGGATGGCATATTATTTGTTCAATCTATAGAGCTGGACAATAGCTTTAAAACATTAAAATAAATAAGGGCCACTTCTGTGCAGCTTACACTAAGGTAAATATAGCCAGTGAAATTCATAGCCCCTTCGCCCCCCCCCCCCCCAAAAAAAAAAAAGTAAAAAATTTGTTTGCTTAAATCGCCCTTAATATTGATCCAACACTCGCCCAATTTCAGTTCCATGAGTTACTCATGTGACCAAATCAGCATGCCAAGTTTCATTAAAATATGTGAACATGAGGTCCGACAGTGTGATGACTTGACATGGAATGACCCATTTTTTGCTCACCTCTGTGGACACCATCTGCTGGGGTCTGCGTTGTGTGCTGCAAATGGAAATGCACCCGTTCATGTTGAGAGTGTTTGTTTACTGTTCTTTGTGAAGCTGGAGTACGTTAGTGAAACTGGAAGCTTTCAGTGCTTGTCTCCAGCATGCAAGTGGAGTCTTTCAGGTTGATCTCTGCTCTTCACGTTGTTCCCCTGTGTGTGTCTGTGTTAGATGTTTGTACATTTTGTGGTTTGATTGCATTGCTTAGTAACTGGATACCTGTATTATGTCGGGGGGGATACTAATGACTATATTACTGCCTCTCCAAGAAAAACAGAAAAAGAGTGGCCACTTTCAAAATGTGCTGTTTACCTCAAAATGTGGTTAACTGCCATTTGATTGGGGATGGTCAGCCTGCATAGCAGCTAATGCGGTCATGCCTGACGGTAAGCAGTAGAAAGACATGCATGCATGCGTGCGCACACACGGTGACCCTGAACGCAGCTCGCCGTGTGGGTGAGATGTTATTGTCAAGGTGATCCCGCTCCAGTTACGACAAGCTCTGACTTTTAAGGCTCCTGGGAAAGCTGGCTTCCCGGGTTGGTTTCCTAGACTGGCTTCCCCAGTCAGAGGTCTGGGCGATACAGGAAGCAGTGGGGTTCATGGGGCCATGGAAAGGCCTTCGTCTGAAGCCACTCGGGGATGTTTCTGACTGACAGACAGACAGGCACCCCCCCTTATTGTGATGGAGCCATGTGCTCCAGCTTCCCACCCCCAATGCTCTTCACAAGCGCCTAAGTATCGACTTGTGCAGTCAGGTGAGGAGGGGCTGAATCAGGGAGCACAGAGCAATGCATTATGGGCTGCATCTCACGGATGACTGCCGGCAGCTGAATCCTCCTCCTTTTCATACTCCCTCCTCCTCTCCATCTCTCTCTCTCTCTCTCCCTCTCTCTCTTTGCACTGAGAGAGGGACAGAAGCATGTGGAGGGACACAGCCGGCCAGTGGCGAGGCGCGCCTGCGTGCGGCAGCGTGCCGGTTTTCCGGAACCGAGCCGAACGGAACGAGGCGGAGAGCGAGGGAACACCGGCGTGCCCGGGGAGAGCCCGCCCCCCTCCAGGAGAGCGAGCGAGCGAGTGAGCGAGCGCGTCTCTATGTGTGGGCACGAGGCAGATGCTGAATAAGGAGAGCCAGTGAGGCGGCCCCCCCGGCCCCCCCACCCTTAGTGCTCACTTCGGGCCGCAGTGAGGGGATGAATGGCCGGGGGTGCTGGGAGCCAGCGACGGTGCGGTCCTTCTGCAGCTCCGGGTGCCTCAGTGCGTTCCACAAGGGTCAGTATGGTGGGGCGGGTGGGCATCCTGTCATCATCGGTTCTCCATCCTGCCTGCAGGGGGTATCTGTCCATCTGGCATCCCATTCCTGTCCCGTCCGACCTGAGTTGCTGCATGGTCACTGTCATGCTTTCCTGTGAGGGGTACTCCGCCAGGCGGGTCGGGTTGGATGTCGGGCACGCTGTTCTCTCTCTCTCCCTCACTCACTCGCTCTCTCTCACTCTCTCTTCTCAGTGCATGTGTTAGCAAGGTGATAAGATGATGCAACACTCAAAGCGTGCTTTGGTCTCTCTCCCAGTTTGCTGGCTTGTCCTGCTTTATGGAGCATCTGTAGAAGTACAGGGCAGAAAGTTGCCTGGTGACTGGGATGGTTGCCATGGGGATGGCAGTGCTGGACTGTGAAGTGGAAGGAGTTGAGGCGTTGCTGTTATTCTGGCTTTGACAGAACGTGCATGCCAGTTCCAAGCTCTGTCCCCCAGAACAGTCACCCTAGCAGGAAGCTGTTCCCAGGGTCCTAGCGCCCTCCGGATCGCGCAGAGAGTACAGGCCGTAGCAGCTATGATTATAGCACTGATCTATATTTGAGAGATAATTAGCATGCAGAAACCCCTGTGACATATCAAATGAAAAAGCTCAGTAGAGCAGGTCCTTAGCTCTGCTAAGGTTGGCTTTCACTTCCTCAGCTAGGGAAGTCGGTTTCCCCCTGAGATTCTTGGGGCTCTCTGGGTCACTCTGAGTGGGAATGCATTTCCCAGCAGAGGCTGCCTGTCACACTGGGGCGATGTGTGGCCAGTTGCCTTTCTGCTCTCTGGTGGTGTATGTTAACATGGGGCAGTCTAAGACTGTGTTCTGAGGTGCCTGTTTGAAATCCTGGCTCGTCTTAGACCTAGTTCTTCTGGTTTTGTCTATTTCCTGTCGATCTCAATAGTAGTCTCTTCAATGAGAAAATGTAAAGGTACACCACAAATATTGTCCTTTAAGACCAGGCTGCCACAGCTGCATTGTATTGCGCATTTGGAGTTTGATTAGTTGGGTCTGGCAAGTGCCTGTGTTACAGCATGGTTCGGCTTTTTAGGCGTTAGCAATGCCTGTATTTGTGTGCAGTATGGTTTGATTAGTTACGCCTGAGTTTCAGGGTCGCTACGGTGCCTGAGGCCTCGGGTGCCACAGTTGTGTCTTACATGCTCCCCTTCAGTCCTTCCTTCTCATTTCACTTGCCCCTGTTCCTGTAGCTGTGTCCCTCTGCTGTGGGGTCTCTGCTGCCTAGTCAGGCTTGTCCTCCGCACGTTGTTTTTCAGAAGTGTGTGTGTGTGTGTGTGGACCTACGTGTGTCTGGTCTGGATTGTGACACACTGTCTTAGTCAATGATGTAGTACAGTTAGTCATAAATGTAGCATTGTGTAACAGTACATCTGATTATGTGCTGTGGAATCTGACAGTTAGGTTTTCTGACCCAGTGTGCTAGAACAGAGGGCTCACCTCCACGACTGAGCTGTTTTGGCTGCTTGACCCGCTTTGACCAGTAGAGAGGGCAAATAGTCAGCATGTGCTAGGATTGGTCGAGTTGGCTGCAAAGAACTGGATTTCCTTTGGAGAACAACTGGCCTGTGTAAAAATGCCACAGGCATATTTTAATATGTCCCAGCACTGCATTCATTAAGTAATTGATTATTCTTTCATTAAAAAAATGTCTTTTGGTTTAAATCGTTTGGGCTCCTTTCCAATCAGCGTCTGATTGGACACATAGTCACATTTTACCTGCAAAAAAAACCCCAGACATGGGATGCAGCAGGAGTTGCAGTGCATGCTGGGAAACAATGGTGAAGTCTGCTTTCCTCAGTGTAAAATGACAGCAATTTCATGTCATGTAAGCTTTTTGGATATTGCGTGTTACGTGGCAGATCTTTTACTCCCCTCTCCAAATTCTGTGCATTGTCAGTGGTGTGGCAATTAATGGGGAGGGGTCAGAAACAGAGTTGCTGCTGAAATGTGCTTAGTGATTACCGCTGGGCTGCTCTTTGATCCGGGTTTGAAAGCGTCAGCTAGGCTGCAGGAGTTGAATCTTAAAGGGAACCCCAGCTGGGCAAAGATTTGTGTACGATTCTTTATCTACAAGACCCCCCAGTTGAGCTTTCATTTTGTCCCCTTTCTTGTAATTTTTTCCCCTAATCTGTTTGTGCAGTGGCAGGCATGCTATCATCATCATACTTGTTCGCCGGCCAGAGGTGTGTTTCTCGTTAGCAACGTGCATAGCTGGACCCATTCAATTGCATGGTTCCAACTAAGTTGCTTAGCAACTATGCTTTTGGGAAACGTACCCAAGGACCGTGGTGCCAAAATTGCAACAATGCACCATGTGAAGACAAAAAAGTCATAGCAGTGGTACGGTGTGGTGGGTCCTGTCTTTCAGTCCCAGCTTACTGCCAGGCTTGTCCAATTTGCACCTCGAGTCTTATATGCAAGGTATGTCTTCTTAGTCAGAGTGAAGGGAAAAAGATGACTTTCTGTAGTGCACCGTGGCTGAGGGGCGCGAGTGTCCTTGGAGAGCATGTTTGTCTTCCTTTTGGTCTGCTATCATCTTTTTAACTTTGTCTCTGGTTTCTCTGTGCCCTCCAAAGAGAGTGAGTCTAGGTCAGAAGATAACAGGGCTGTGTGCCTGTGTGCGGGACCCATTATCCTTGCGGAGACAAATTTTGGGAGAGTGCTCCAGTTTCATTAGAACGGGGTTAGTGATCATTAATTAAATCAAGATGAGATTTAACAGAAAGTCCCCACAAAGACAGAAACACAAATGCATGTATGCAAGTGTGTGTGTTCTGTCCAAAGAGAGGTATCCAGTACAGTAGGAATCATGTTGAAGTTCAGTAAAATATTTTTTTTTATTTTAATGTCAATCCAGTTTCACTTAGCCTTGTTCTCCAGTCTATGTAGTTGTATCTTTATTTATGTTGGTCTCATTTCTCTCTTCAGCTTCCTTCTTCACTTCACACGACATCTATTTATTAGGGTACTTCCTGTCTGTCTTTATTATGGTCTGTCTTTCACTCCCCCCTTAGGACTCTAGGAGATTGTGTTTATGGGATTGTGATCAGCCAGCTACCTTTTCAGCATGGCAGATCATTGTCTCATAAAGAAAAGGGAAGCTGCAAATTTTCAGCCTCAAAATGTGATGGAAGAAACGTGGACTTTGTTTCTACAGCATTCCATTTCAACCCCACTCAAGTCTGCTTCCTCAAAAGTTTTCCAAATTACGGTATTCAGCTATTCAAAAATATTATTTACAAGATAACAAACACACATGGCCTTCAGATGAACCTTATCTTTGGGAAACACTGTCAAATATCACTGTAACTACACCGAAAGAACAGTTCACATCTTGCATACGTTCTGTGGGAAAATCCCCATGCATTCTGTGGACACAGGGCCCTGGTGTCCTTTTTAACTGGTGCCTTCTGCATGAAGCCTGCTGGTTGATAGTTTGCGCTCAGCTTGGTTTTGCTATCCTGTGAATATCCCCACACATTCTGTTTCAAACCAGTTATGGTTCATTTAAAGCAGCTCCCTCTTTAGACAGGAGAGCTTTGATTTCCTGCCCACAGAGACACAGGCACTAGCTGAGGCACAGGGAGGATAGTTAATTAGTGACCATACTTTAGGGTCTGGAAGGAGAGGTAAAAAGGGGTCAGATCAATGAGACGTTTCCCTTCTAGCACCCCAGATACATTCAGTATTTATCCAATAAGATGATGAGGAAAGCAAGCGGGCCGACCTTGAAGAGCGAATCGAGCTACAGGGCATTGCTGTTATTGGGACCGGTTATTGGCTACACGTCTTCTTAGCAGTAGAGATGTTTCAGGTATGTTAGAACGATTTTATTCCCTCGAGTCTTGTTTCCAGTACCACACTGAGGCTCAAACAAGTCAACTGTTGTGTCCGTTGTCTGTGTCGTGGTTACTGTCTCCTTTATTTGTCTCTTGTGGGTGTCTTGGGGGAATTCGCTTCCGCAATTGGTTAGCAAGATTGCATCCTGAATCTATGCACCTCATTTTCTCTCCTTCACGCCTCCTCTCTCTCTCCCTCTCTCTGTCACTCACTTCTCTTTGGCTCTGTATGAAATTTGCACGCACTTGGGGGGGGGGGGGGGTGCAGGAGTGCAGAGCAGAGACAGTGTGAAATGCGTCATTCCCAGGTCTGCTAAAAATAACTCTTCATCACTGCGTGGGCATCCGTTTCTAGGGCAACTGTTTTCATTCACAGCTTCCTGTGAATTTTGGTGAGGATAGCCATGGAGGAGACGAGCTGTTTGTGAGACGGAACAGTGACGGTTGCCACATGAGGCAGCACCATTGTCTCGTATAAAAATGATAGGGTTTGCCTTTGCCTGTCAGCCTGAATTCAGCAAATTGGCCTGTTGACGCCTTTTGTCTGTGGTCTTCCTGTTGAATTATTTTTGCCTCAGAATAACAACAATGTTTTTGAGGTATTTTGGCACATGATTGCCAACTTTAAAGTTTTACTGGTTCCTATAGCTATGGTCCATGT
>JAABNY020000039.1:36517142-36562982 GCA_015164015.2 Brevimyrus niger | reverse complement strand
ACAACATCATCGTGGGGAAGCTATGGATTGACCAGGTCTGAGCCATCCCTGTGCCCTCTCATGCGCCTCATTCATGCTCCTCATTCATGCTCCTCATTCATGCTCCTCATACATGCTCCTCATACATGCTCCTCATACATGCTCCTCAAACTTTCCTGTCACACTTCTCACACAGTCCTTTCATGCACCTCACACACACCTCACATGCTCCTGTCATGCTCCTCACACACTCCTGTCATGCTTCTTACACGCTCCTGACATGCAACTCACATACTCTTATCATGTACAATCCTACCATTTCCTCTTCAGCCTAGCTGGGCACCAGTTGCCCATAAAAAGTCATCTGTGTCTCTTTGGATTTACCCCACTTTCATTTCCAAAAATATCCCCTCCCTGCCAAAGGAGCAGTGCAGCTGACACAATTAGAGCTGCTGGTCCGCAGGGGGCTGTGCATGTGTGATTTGCCCACCCCTTTCCCATGACTGCAAACTGCCCCCCGCTTCTGACCAGCCCATCTTAGATTCACCACTGCCAGACTTTCATTTTAAGCTTTCATTTTAGTGACTGCTTGCTCATCACTGTGATTTGGAGTCACTGACTTTCCTTGCTTGCCCACCGTCTGTCGCTCTCTGACTTTTTTTCCATCACTCTGCCGTTCACCATCCCTCTCTTTCAATCCCTCCATCATCTGTGTACCATTCAGTGACCCGTTTCTTTTTCTTTCTTTCATTTCTAAAAATCTCCTCTTCTCCCCCTGTCTCCCTCTCTCTGCAGTCGGGGGACATCGACATCATCAACCACAGGACCAAAGAGACCTGTCAGCTCAAATTCTCCCCGTACAGCTATTTCTCTCGGGATGTTCCACGCAAGGTGAGCCTGGACCTTTGGAGAAGGAGCAGCTTCCCACTATAATTGAAGTAATTGGTTAGTCACAAAGGTAGCCCAGACCTTATGGTGCAGCTTTTGAAATGTACCAGAAATTAATTACTTTGGTAGTGATGCCCTCTACTGGTCGATATGATATTTCCTGTTGTTCAAACAACAGTTGAGTGTTTAAATGAACTGATTAGCTAGTGTGAATTTGCATGGTCCGGTTTGGCCGTCCGCTCATTGCCAGGTCACGGGCGTGGTGACGGACACCGACAGCCAGGCACACTATATTCTCTCCGGCACGTGGGACGACAAGATGGAGAGCGCTAAGATCGTGCAAAGCAGCCGTGGCAACAGCGGCTCCGAGGGCAAGCAGAAGACCGTCTACCAGACCCTGACACCCAAGCTGCTCTGGAAGAAGTACCCCCTGCCGTACGTAATCCCTTCTCCATGCATCTGGCATCACCGACTGCCCTGGCCAGGCCTGAGTCTTCATTGTGCAACCACAGCCATGATCCGCACCATTCGGTCTAGTTGCAAAGTCCCTTTGGGAACAGGAGTTAACTGGATCCCAAATAACGCGGAGCGCTCCCTCAGGAAACCTGTAAGACGCCACTGAAATATTTTAGAGGGCTTTATCATTGCAGTTATATGTGGCATTACTACTGAAGTACAGCAGGGTTTTCATGGGGTGGGCGATGGGGGCTATCAGAGTAATAAAGGGTAATATTACAGAAAAATGGCAGGTAATATGTGAGACGGCTCTCTGGTGATCGCTCTGTCCCCTCTCCTCAATTTAGGGAGAACGCAGAACAGATGTACTACTTCTCCTCACTGGCGCTGACGCTGAATGAGCCCGAGGAGGCTATAGGGCCCACAGACAGCCGCCTGCGGCCCGACCAGCGTCTCATGGAGGCCGGCCGCTGGGACGAGGCCAACGTGGAGAAGCAGCGGCTGGAAGAGAAGCAGCGGGCCGTCAGAAGGAGGAGGGAGGCCGAGGCCAACAATGCACTGGAGGAGGGTAAGGCGGGCCAGGCGAGAGCTTAGTAACGTACAGAAATAGCAGTAAGATCAGCAAAAATAATGAATATAGTGCAGAGATGGACAGTAAAGGCCCCAAAATATAGCCCCATCTGCTACAATCAGCTAATTTCTGCCAGCTTGGAGTGACGTCAAGCTTTCACTTTGCAAGGGTCCATAGATAATCCTGTCTGCTGACAGTCAGGAGATTGGCATGTGTTTCATAATGGTTTACAGACAAACATACAAAAAGCTGAAGAATGCCCGTGACGTGTGGATTTGGCTGGTCGGCTACGCTCTTGGATCTGCATGGAAATTGTCCGCCCCCAATCTCATGTCCTGCAGGCATGGAAGCTTGCAGCTGGGAAGTGTCTCATGTGCAGTGTAGCGGACAGCCAAGGTTGTCTTTGGTGGCTCTAGCATTTGACTTTCACTTTAAAAGCCACAGTCCGCTTCTGGGAGGGAGAGAGGGGTTAAAACCGGGTCTTTTTTACCAGCACATTTCGTTCTGCACCTCCAGCAGTACTGTGGGTTTGCTCTTAGAGCATTCCTGCTTAGCAGACCAGGACTGGGCTCATGTCCACCATGTCACAGGCGGACCCGTTCTGTGCTTGCCTCTCTGGCGTGGCGGTACTGGGTCTGCTAATGTGGATCTGCAGGTTGGATCTCTTTAGATTATGTCTTCAGTGCCCTGTAGTGCACCCCCACACACACTGCTATATCCCCTGGGATTTCAACTGCATTTTTACCAATCTCAGCAGCTAGCAGTAGCAGCGTCATGATGATATGGGCTGTTTTAGGGTCCCTGTACAAAGCTGACACCGCCTACCCCCCCACAGGCCGACAGTAACTGTATCGCTCCTCTCCTAGGCCGTGATTACGAGGGCTATGAACCTGTCTGGTTCAAGAAGAGGACAGATCCCGCCACCGGGGAGGCCAGCTTTGTATACGCTGGCGGCTACTGGGAGGCCAAGGAAAAACAGGACTGGAGTCGGTGCCCTCAGATCTTCTGAGCTCCCCCCGCCCCCCAACATCACCGTCCCCTCCCCTAATGCTATGGACTGGGTCGTCACCAGTAGTGGGAAGGCGGGGTCTCCCTACCGTGAATGGACATATATGTCAGATATATATATGTGCGCCAAACTTTCGCTGTCAAACTGGAGACCAGGAGGGGGCGTCCCTATATGATCTTTTACTGACTCTGCAACAGCCTCATGTTTTACAGACATGTGCCCACGCACGGATTGGGGTTCTGACTTTCGGAGCAAAGCTTATTCTGTCTAGGACATGGCCCGCTGAAGCTTCCAGAAGATCAGGTACTATACCGTGTGTATTTCCCACAGTGCACCACTTTGTGCAGCACTGCACAGGCTGCAAAGTCCCACTTTAGCTCAAGCAAGTTTGCAGTGTGTTGCTGAAGACTAATTGAAGCCAAGCCACAACTGGTCCTGCTACGCATTTGCCAGTGTGCAGTGGGAGGGTGGGCCTGCTGTTCACTGACAGAAGAGGCATGGTAAACCAAAAAAGGGATTTAATATTTTAGCCTTTTTGTATGTCTTCCACAAATGGAATATGAATGGGATCTGAGCCTGCCCAACTTGAGGAGCTCAAGATTATCTCTTTTTTTTAAGTACTAGGGTTTGCTGTTGTGGATGTTACTTAACTTGCTGAGAACAAACAGGTAAAATGTGACCCCCCTCCCCCAACAATTTCTTCTTGACGTCATGCCCTAAACAAACCACTCAAACTGAAGATCCCAGCCCCCTCTCTGCACCCCTCCCCAACCTCTGATCAGACTATTTCAAAGGGTGGTTCCACCCTCCAGAGCAGATTTATTTGTGATGGTTGCCATGGCTTTAGTCTCATATTACTCATGGCTCATATTTCAGAACTAGTTACCTGCTTTATTTTTCATTGTAACAACGATAGAAACAAGATGCTAATGAAGTGGATTACCTTGGTACAATCCAGTTATTTTACCCATCATGAGAAATGAAGTACTAATTTTAAATAATAGTGGCCAAGGTTAACATATATTGTATTTTTATGCACCTATGTGCATATATTTTTACAAAAAACATTTAATCTTTTTGCCCATGTTGTACGTATCATCATGTGAAGATGTGTCAAATATTTTTCCAAGCAGGAAATTAACTGTAATTTGTAACTTTCTCTGAACCTTCCTTGAAACTTTAGA
This sequence comes from Brevimyrus niger, assembly GCA_015164015.2. NCBI lineage: Eukaryota > Metazoa > Chordata > Actinopteri > Osteoglossiformes > Mormyridae > Brevimyrus > Brevimyrus niger. Next base: position 36,558,895 of record JAABNY020000039.1, on the reverse strand, counting down.
CTGGTCACCAACACTAACACAGTATTACTTACCCAAGGTGCCACTGACCCTGGTCACCACGGAGGAAGCTATAGCTAACCAGTCCTAAGAAGGTGATTTGAAAAAGTCACAACCATATTACCTGTCGAGTGAGTGAGTGCGTGTATAAACCCGCTTTGATTTAGTTTATTCCCTTTGGCATCATACTTGATGACCATGAAAAAGATAACATACACCGTATATAGTTTGAATCCGCTTTTTTAACTAATTGAAGTGTAAATTATAATTGTAAATTGACTTATGATTGGCTTAATTGGTTGGAAGTAAAGTTTGGGTGTCACATGTATTTCATTGCATTTAAAATGATCTGGAGTTATTACACTAGTGAGTTTCATTTAGTGAGACATGATAAGCACGTGAATGAAAACCAGGTGAATGGAGACCAACCCGAAGAGGGAAGACAGTTACTGACATCTGTCTGTGACAACATACAGGAAACAGATACTGATAAACACTCAGGTGTGACCTCACCTTATTCTGTCTGTCCTACTTGATGAAATACCACCCTGTGTTTACATGTTGGTTTCTTTTATTATACATTTGCGGTATAGATTGAGGAGGGTTTTTTGTTTAGAATGCCTGTGCATTAATTGTGAGTTTTGTGTTCATTTCAGTCCAGTTAAGTACTCAAGCACATCACACTAAATAAGATCCTGACAGATAAACCACAGAGAACTGCATACAATTTGTATTGCTCTAGACTAGGAACAAAGTGAAATAGGATGATGTTTTTATCACGTTAGAGTTTCCTTTCTTTAAAGTAAGCAAACCACAATCAGCGTAATCTTCTGTGCTATTTGTACATACCTAATAAATGTCTTACCACAAGGGTGTTTGGTCATGCCCTTGAGGTTTTTACAGGTTTTCTTTGTGTACCAGTGCTCAGTTAAATGAGAAATCTCATTTTGACAGAAAATAACTATTGAGTAAGAAGTACCAGACTGGTTAGTTTGGTGTTTTATCTTAAGTTCAGACGTCCACATTGCTCTCTGTGGAAATGACCCTTAACTGAGCATCGGGGCAAAAAGGAAACATCGTAGCCCCAGACCGTGACCGCACACCCTCCTCTTAACAGTATGTGGTGTGCTACTGTCAGGGATGGATCTAACTTACAAAGATAATTTACTTTTTCAATGTATTAAATGTTAATACTAAACCTTTGGGGAAAATGTCATTTCAACACACATTTGTGTGTATGTATATATTATATATAAAGAAATAAATATATATATATATATATAAATTAAAGTTAATTATTTCAGAGTAGCTTTAGGAAGGGAGCCGGCAGGGGGGCTGTGCCGGCGGACTGCCCTCCGGTGATTGCAGTTAAAGTGGCTGCTAACATGCGCTGTCCTCTCCAGGCCCTGTGAGACCGGCAACGGCGAGTCGGATGTAATTTATTTCGCCCTCTGTTCAGATTGCTTTTTGTTTGTTTTAAATTTGGTTTATTCCCCATTCTTGAGGATGTCGTGCTTTGAGTGTCTGTGAGTTTGCGTGTGCCTTAGGCTATACAGTCCTTACTTTCCTTTCCAACATGACTGGATTGAAATGGGAAAGAAATGATGACGGCACTGTGGCCTGTCTGAATGCAATCCCAGACCTGCCCCAACCACCAATCTCACACGTGGTTCATAGTGAAGCGAGGCCGTAGTTACGAGGCCCGAGCCGCCCTCTCACACCTGAGCTGCGGACGCCTGGTTAACCCGCAAAGCCGATAACCGACATGCGTCTCATACGAGGCTGTTTCTTCCTCTTCTTTTTTAATTATTTTTTTTGTTAATTTATACACATGTAATGTCTTATGAACAAAGATCCAACAGTGATTTAAAATGAGAAAATAAAGCCTTTGTTGAATCTGTTGGTGATCCTGTGTGTTTGTGGCATGGTCTCTTAAATTTACAGTACCTGTGGACTAGTGTTGTTTTCGACAACGAAAGTTTTGACGAAATATCTTCGTCAACGAACCTTTTTGACTTGACGTCACGGAGAAGAGACGCAACATAAATGCTGGTTATATGATGAGAACTATAACAAAATCTACCATGTAATATTGTTGACAAATAAAAACGAGACTAAATTTGGTTTACAAAATAAAAACTATACTAAAATATCACCATTTTCTTTGACGAAAACGAGACGTTATTTCCTCTCGTTTAATTGCTTTATTATTATTATGCGGTATTTCTGTTTCCTGTGTTTCCAATTCCGGCGCAGAGATGGCGGAGAAATGCGGCCACAAAATATCGGGAAAAAACGCCACAAACCTTAAAAAAACATCCCAAGGCATTCCACAATGACATTCAGGCAAGTAAAGTCATTACCGTAACGTTACTTTTTATTTTCGAAAGCTCATGCCAACTGTGATTAACATGTTATCGTTAGCAATAATGATAATGATAGCCTGCTACCTACTGTATATCGTTCCATTATAAACCTAGAATTAGCCAGGGCTGGACTGGGAGCAAAAAATGGCCCTGGGATTTTTTGGTAATGGTGGCCCACTACGATTATTTATACGATATGCGAGAGCACATGACATACTAAAGGATATACGTGTACGTTGTGTGATTTAAACATTTAAAATAAAGCGCAGCAGCTTACAAGGAAGAGAGTAACCATGTTAAAAAATTGATATGCTCTTTCACTACTCAGGGATTCATCTTGGGAGTACGGTGGCCCTGAAGGTCAAAACACAACAACATTTCCAAAAAGTACAACGACGTTACAGAAAACACAACAACATTGCGGAAAACACAACATTTCAAAAAACACAACGAATTTACAGAAAACGGAAAGGGTAGGGCCACACTTCTTGTTCCTGATTGGACAGTACCCTTGGATCGACATGTGTTGTGTATATGTGTGTGTTCACTACAGCTCCCAGGATTCAAAGCGTCATGAGCGCCCTCCCTACAGGTGAAGTCTCTGGAAAGTGTGCGATGGTTGTATGGTTGAAAAACTTCTGTTCCAACAACACATTTTGGTCTCCGTCTACCTTGTTCTCTTAATAGTATGTAATATATGTGTTACTTTTTTACTTTCTCTGTATTCATCACTTTAAACAAAAGGTAAAGACAAGCGGAACAACGAAACTTAAGTCACAAAAAATCTAACCATGATACAATGCTTTAAACCAGCTCTGTAAGATAGTCCTGTGTATTTAGTCTGCGACTGAGTCCGTTTTCCCCAGATCAGTCATTGATGTTTTTCGCTGTCTTTCCTGTTCGTCTGAATAAACCCGTTTACATTCTCGTTTGCCTGCCCGTCTACCGCGATCACAACAGGAGCTGTGTGAGATTTTAGCACCAGATTTTAAAGACACTCCTGCACGGAAAATGCCACACAAAACTGTCTTTATTTTTTGCAACCAGGTTTATAGAGCTGCATACCACCCTCAAATAGCAATGTGGAGTAATCAATAAATCCATGACTTAGATGTAGACGCTCGCAGTGCGTACCATGACTCCGCATTTTAGGGGCACCTTCACTGATTTTATTCTGCACCCGGTACTGTTCTCGTTTGCTGTATAGGCTTTTATTTATATTTCGTTAAAATTTACGCCACTAAATTAAGGCAATTTCCATAGTGGAGATCGATAAGGTAACTTAGTAGCTGCCATAGTTAAGTAATACTTGTGGCGCCGCTATGTTTTTATGTTGTCAGTTATAGTAAGAAGCAGTTAAGGTACCGACACATTGCTCGCGCTCGGGTTCCCGCCTCATGCGTCGCCTTGGACAACCAAAGGCGAATGGTTTAGGCACAGAACTGCCTCGTGGGTAACTGGGCCCACCACTGTTTGATGGTTGCTATGCGATTGAAGCCGGTAAGTCCAGCCGCCTTTAAAACGACTATCCTGCTAGATGTCCAGCTAGAAGCGCGAGACCCGGCCGCTGCCGTCAGCGATAATACAACGGGAACCATCAGGTAAGGTTAAGGTGTCTCAGCCAGGTTAGCTGTCCTGCTCGCCGTGCTGGAGTGCAGTTAGATGCTTGCTCATCATAGTCAGACATCTTTTGGATTTTAAAAAAGGGGGATATTCCAATGTGCGAATTCTTGCAAAACTTCAGGTTCATCATTTAATGTTATTGTTATTATTATACCCAGTTGGAAAAACACAATTGTTCAGTGCGGTTATGATATGGTCATGGCGTTTCTGTGCTGAAATTGCAGGTATCTGCTATTTAATTAAGCAACTCCGGTGTAAAAGGTGTTACACTCTTTTTCTGTTAGTCAGAAACTTGATGTAATATAGCTATTTAGTCCATATTAAGAAACCTAGGTCATTTTATTTTCCATTGGCTGCTGATGCAAGGGAAAACCGGAATGAAGTTAGCAGTGGGTTCGATATTCGCCAGACATTCACAGATCATCTTTGAATTTACTCTATTAAACAGTAACAAAGTAAATTGCACATTCACAAATTCGTGTGTGTATGTGAAATCACATGCACACCTTGGTTATTGAATTATTATATCCAATAAATTGTGAAAAAGCAAAATAATGTAGCTCCTGGTGTGAATTAACGCATTCGCTTGGGTTTTGACAGAACGCGACGTTTCAAAATAAACGTCCCAAATTTTAAAAAGGAGTAGCTTAATAAACGAATATTATAAAACACTTTAAAATGCTATTCCAACGTGGCACATGCTTACAAGAAATGACAAGCACATACATGGTCCATTAACACTTGTGAAACTGTAAATAGTGGTATAAGGTAACGTGTCCATTATTTTTCTATGCAGGCAGAACATTGACTATACTAAATTTGTGCCTGTGGTTAAAGTACAAGAGTAAAGCTACACATATCATGCACATGGACACTTATGAAAGCTGTGGAAAATTTGGGAAATCGAATGATATGCCTCATATCCATTGTTTTCAGTGCAGGTGGGATATACAGCATCCCAATGCTCAAAAAACAACCCAGCAACTTAATTTCATATGTCCACCTGAGCCCATTTAATTTGTTTCAGATTGTATTTGCTTATCCAGTCGGTTCATTTTAAAGACAAAGCTTCTTTAGGAAGATCGTGTGAAATGAGATGAGTGACAAAAACGTGTCGGATCAGGAAGACTTACCCTCCAATCTGAAAGAGATAAATGCGGGGCGCAAACACATGACCTTAATCACGACATTCTGCGAAATGGCATGAAAACTGAACCATACGGCCTTAATTTATTCTATTGTGAGCGGTGCCAGTATTTTTAAATGTAGTTCAGTTATATTTTCATAGCACATGATTTCCTGTAACTTCAGTCTGTTGGGACAACTGTACATGTACACATATATAGTCATTCTTTAGTTTTCACGTATTTCCATCTGCAGCTTGGGGTCAGAGTGGCCATGGGGGGTACCCGGAGATTTGGCGCAGGTCCAGCTGCACTTCACACCCTTGCAAAGTCCCATAAATAAATGCTCGGACTGGCTGATCTGTCGTGTGTGCACCCCGCCCCTTCCCTATGAGTACTGTTCATGTATTGCTCCCAGGAATAATGTTTAAATTACAAGGTAAAGACTGATTCTTATACATTAGGATTCATTTTGAAAATTGATTCTATCAGATCTAAAGAATCAATATTTCAGGTTCGATCTGCACACCACTACTTAACTGTATTTGGCAAACTGAAAAGAATGCAAGGTGGTGCTGAGAAAGCAAGGATAAGGTAAACAATGCGCTGGAGGAGGATGCAGCAAAATTGATCAGAATTTGGTTAGAACAGGTGAGGAGAAGTTGTAGTCGGTTAACATTAGAAAACTGCCTTGGGTCACGACTTAACAGGAGGAGCCAGTTAGCTAGCACATGTGATTGGCCCTACGGAATGTCATATTGCCTAAAATACACAGGGTTTTTAGCGTTATTAACATGCTGTTCCCAACTGAAAAAAATAAAAAGAAAGTGGGATTACTGTAGCACTATGTATGGTCATGTCCATGGCTGCCAATGGGGGGCAGTAAGTCCCCCTAACTTTTAAATAATCTGCTGGTGTAATTAGTCCAAGACACATATTTGTGACAAATTTCCTGTTACTAACTATGTTTAGTTTTCATCCCTATAATGCAGGGGTCTCCAACTCCGGTCCTGGAGAGCTACTATTCAGTAGGAGTGGCTTATCAGAAGCTAGGTAGGATAGAAAACCTACTGGAAGGTAGCTCTCCAGGACCAGGTTGGAGACCCCTGCTATAATGCAACAAATAGTTTGGTCTGTCACACCATCGTAAAGTCAAAAGCCCCTTTCCCATCCGGTCAACTGTCAAAATGGCAATTTCTCAAGTCAGGTGCTCAGAACATGAAAGAAAAATGAAAAAGAGAAAATGATAGGAGAAGGACTTTATGGCCAGGTATTTCCCTGAATACCTGAATCTGACGTGGCGATACCTAAATAACAAGCTTGTTATAAATTATCCAACAGACAACTTCAAAGCATTAAAGTTGGGAATGATAACGTCTCTAATATCATTTTTCAGATCATCTTGTCCCTGGCAAAAGCAGGACACACTGATCCTGTCTACAGAGAAAAACATTCTTATGTCTTTGGGCACTGATGGGTTCTTTAATATGGTAGCGGAAATCAGTGACTTGCTATGGAGGGCACTCTTGCTTTAAGTAGGTATAATCTTTGTCTGATATTCTTAAGTTTCTAGATAGCACGATATACCAGAATTGATTGTCATTGTAGGAAGTAGAGTACATTTTCATTTGATTTAGAAATTGGGTAATTGCACATAGTTCGGTACTGTTGCTGAAAGTGTCCGTTAACAGTTTGCTACCAAAATGAATCTGTATCTTGAATAAATTTTCAACTGATTTACAGTAGGGGTGTCTATGGGGAGAGGCACTAAGGAGGATACCCCTGGGCCAGTCTGTATCATGTCACTCCAAGCTGAAATACAGTCCCACTCTGCCCCTGGACTGCAGCGCCAGTCATTTTTCCGGCACCCCTGAAGCGTTTTTGGGGTTTTGGGCCTTGCTAAAGAACCCAGCAGTGATTACATTGCAAGCCACTACAGACCATTCTCAACAAATATGTCATACTGCTTCCAGGCAAACAACTGACAATTTCCATGTTCCAGTTTCCTCATTAGCACACAGCCATTCAATGAGCTTTTTTTCAGACTGTGGGGGGTCTTGGCTTCTTTCCAGTACAGACATGGCCAGCGTGAGACCGTCAGAGAAGCTGCTCATTACCTGCCAAATGCTGTCACCTTACTGACACTTCCTGATTACAGAGGACAGGATGTAAACATTGATCTACGATAATTAAAAGAATTCAGACAGGCTCTCTAAATTCTCATTTGGTTTTCTTTTTCCCCTCATAATTTCAAAACATCGTTTCATTAAAAAAGCTGAAGAAAGATGTTAGGCCTCTGTGATTAGTAGGTTGTTGGTTCACATCTCTATAGGGCCCATGTGCAAGGTCCTTATTGGTCCTTAAAGCAGCATTCCAATGTACTTGTGCAAATGGCAAATAATGCATCATTTCATTGCTCCTACATTCATTTTGAATTTAACCTGATGTGTGGGTAGTACACTACATCACAAGTGTCATGATTTTGACATGGAGAGTATTAAAACCAGGGATCTTATACCGCATGAGCAGACTTTTCAGTAATCATTACTGGAGAATTTGGCTGTTTCTCAGTCACATGGGTGACATTCTGGTCTGGGGTTTTCCAGAATTGACTTTGGGTTTTACTGAACAAAACTCTTAACATTCACTTGTCCGCAGCCTTCTGTCTCAGCACCACACACTGCATGCATATTCTCTGTCATGGAGAAGATAATAACAGAAATCTGTCATTCATTTTTATTCCCATCTGGAACATCTTCTGAAATTCAAACTGAATGCCCCGCAGGTTCTGATGGTGCAGAAAATGGGATGACTCGTTATGCTACTTTGTGATCAGTCATTACTACTGCTCTGAGGGAGGTCATTATTTCTGAAATGCTGCATAATATTCATAAAGTTCGTTTAATGTAAAGTTTGGACACACCTGTTCATAAAGGATTTTTCTTTTATTTTTGATATTTATTTCTGAGAGTCTCAGCAGATCAGGGGCTGAAGCTGAGGCTGCTGACTCAATGCATTTTTCTGGTAAGGAATTAGACACGTTCCATCGATGTTGAGTCTTGTTGTAGTGAGCCTCTCTCACTAACCTTCTCTTCCCTGCCAAGCAGAAAGACGGAGTGGGGGGGGCTTACATCCCTCTGCCCCACCCCCCAAGGACCATTGTGACTTTCTCCTGGATACTATTGACGCCCAGCTTGCTAGTTCACAGGGTAGCTGGTTTTTGCCCTTATGACCCCGCCTTCTGGGGGTATTTCCGGAATGTTCCATTGCACTTGAGGCTTGTGCGTCTGTCATTTGGTAAAATTCTCTAGCTCTCCTTCTGTGACCTGCTGCAACCCCCACCCCCCCTCACGTGTTGCAGGCTCTGCCACAGCATGTCTCAGTCAGTCTGGGAGTCCAGAAGCTGGAGTGGACAGTGCTGAAGACCTCGCCACATCTCCCCACTTTGCTGAGCTGGGCCCCTCCCCAGGTGAGACTTGAGCTTCAGCAAGGTTGTGATATTTACAGGGTGAGACTGTAACTCAGCCGCTAGATCGTACAGCGCACAAGTTAAGGCCAATCAAGCATGTAACCACTCAATTACTCTAACTGAACCAACTACACCTTCTATGCCCCCATTTCCACTGGACCCCAGGCAGAAATATTCAGCTTTTTACTAGGAATTTGTGTTTTCACCACAAACTACTTTGCAGCAACATACTTAAAGATAGATGAAAACCTATAAGTGATCAGACAGACTTCTTAACTGAGCAATACCTTTAGCTGAAGCTGAAATCTTTAGCTTTTCTGGGAGGGGTAGGGTGGTCCCTGGAATAAAATCTTTAGCTACACTGCTTAAAAGTCTTAGGAGAGAATAAGGGTGAGAATAAGTATTAAAGATATGGGCAAAGTTTTCCTCATGGATATTTGACACTCAGTGTTAGCGTGACATTGAAGGAAATCGCTGTATCTGTAAAAATCATTGTGCCTTGCACCTTCACCCAGGCAACTGTGTGTCTCCTGCAGAGTTGGATTTGGGAAACAGGAGTGCCATAATGGGAGAAGAGGACAAGGATGAGGTGGAGTCAAGGAAGGAGCAGTGCAGGTGGAGGCTGGAGAAGCTTCTCGGGAGCAATGGCGCAGGGTTCGAGGTGGAGACGCCTCGAGCCGCAGACAGCATCCTTACCGAAGACTTTGCCACCCTGTTCCAGCAGATGATGGTGAATCCCCTCACCCAACAGGATTTGGGTTGCAGAGGAACCACAGAGAAGGAATGTCTGATGAACTACAAGGAACAAACAATAGGGAGCGACATGTTACAGGTGCTCTACAACCAGAGCAAGCATGTGAGCCCTTCTAACTCTCCCCTTACATTAATGGGGGATGACTCCCACCCCTCAGAAGGGATTCATCCAATCCACACAGTCTTCAAGATCCTCTCAGACAAGGTAGAGCGCCATCATCTGGCAGCTAATTCCAATGAACCCCCTCATGCTAAGGGGAATGATTACATGACAAACCCCAAGTACCCGGCCCCGAAGTTCATATGTGTTGTGGGATCAGGAGAACATGCTGAGGCCCTCAAAGACCATGACCAGAATAGTGACATGGACATCACCTCTGTGACGGACAGGCCTGCGACAACATATAAAGTCTCAGCCTTCCATAATTTGACCCCATTCTCAGATGTGATCTTTGACCTCTCTAACAACCACACTCATTGTTCCAAATCCCCTCTTAGAAGTGCAGACATTACCCAGTGCACCTTGCGCAGGTACAGTCTACTGGATGGAGTGAGTGAAGACACCAGGGACCCCTTACCAGTGGGAAGCTTGAGGTGTAACTCCTCCTCTTTTGTGAGCAACAGCGTGGTCTCTCCTGCAGTCACGAGTAAGACGGGTATGGTCCACAGAGAGGTCTGGAGTGCCCTCTGGTGTTGAGAGACGGGCATGCACCCTTGTACCCATCATCTCCACCACAAACATCAACCCTCTCTGTTTTTTTTTCTTCTGCCTCTGGGGTGTAGCTTTTGATCCTGAGCCCCCCCGGAGCTGCAGCAGAGATGTGCGGACAGAGTCCCAGTGCCGTCTCAGTACCACAAGTGCCCAAGAAGAGCGAGGCCACGAGGGCCAAGGAGTTCCTGATGCAACCCCCCGAGTCCGTTGTCTGGCAGGTGCACACGCTATCTTATGTTATTTTACAAAGTTATCTTAACGTTGCAGCATCGTGACAACACAGTGACCACCTGCCAGGGAGATGATTAATCCTCCAAAAGGACTTTAATTAGGCAAACCCCATCTATTTGATGCTGCCATGGTTGATGAAATTACACTGTCTGGTGACTTAGTGACAGATTTATGGAACCATATTGCCATTTATATTTAAAACTTTTGGTCTGCATCTTGGTGGACCTGATTTTGGGTGACGAGTGGCTCAGCAGGCTATGTCTCTGTGCCCATGAACAGAAGGTCGCCAGTTCAGGCCCTGACCTCAGCAGAACAGTCACATGTCCATGGGTCCCTGAGTAAGGCAGTTAAGCCCCTGCTTTAGGGGTGCTGCACGTTAGCTGACCCTGCACTGGAGATAGGGTCAGCAAAGAGAAGCGTTCCAGTGTACCTGTACTTGTGCAAATAGCAAGTAAAGCATGTTTATTTGTCCCTCTGCCAGTAGTGATGCAAATAATGACATAAAAAATGGTAAATATATTATAGTATACAATGTTTATAATGAATACTTTAACAAATATTTAAACTGAATTTACGAGGATTTAAATTTTAAGTGTAATGGGTTTGGGATCTGTGCCTGTGTTTAGAAGCTTGTGGGTTTGAATCCCAGGCCAGTAGGGTAAGCATATCACTGAGGGGCCTTGAGCAAGACCTTTAACCCCAACTGCTGCGGGGCTGCTGGGTGAGTCAAGGTAACACATTACAATGAAACGACTGTCAAAGTGTCAACTTGACATAAGTGCAGCCAGGCTGAGCTTCCAACGAATGCCCAGTCACAAGTGTAAGCAACAGTGCAGCAGGGTACACAGCAGCTACACAACATCCTGAAGATGGAGAAGGGAGTCTGATGATTGAATGTGGTCTCAAAGCTTATTGCTCACTGCACTTTCTGTAGGGGTTCCAGTGCCCAGCTTTGACACAGTGACCATCGACAGTGACTTGGACTCAGTGCAAACCGAACAGGTCCGCGAGCACCTCCACTGTGCCCTCACCAGCAGTGCAGGTGCTGACTGCAACCTCGACAGCCAATCATGGCACATTGGCCTTCCTGACTACGCATATTACCTGAAAAATTCTAGTTAAGATGATAGCAAACTAGAAACCACTTAATGTTGTAATAATACATATGATGTTTGCATGTTCCTCCTATGTTGTCGTGAGGCTTCCTCTAAGGACTCCAGTTTCCCCCCTCAGTGCAAAAACATGCTGAGGCTAATTTGAGTTATCAAATTGCCAGTCTGTGTGTGTGAATGGTGCGTGAGTATGCCCTGAGATGGGTAGGCACCCTATCCTGGGTTGTTCCCTGCCCTGCGCCCTTAGCTTCTACGATAGACTCTGGACCCCCACAAACCTAAATGGGATAAGCATTTCCACATGGATAGATGTTGCATGATTTTGTTTGTGTGATCGGTGGTCTGTCTGCCCCTGAAACCACACCCACTGTCCTCATGCACTTTATAGCCTGGTGCATCCGGGTAGGTGAACTGAGCTGTGACCAGAGTCACCTGGACTCATACATCCTGGGTCAGAAGCCCAGACCTGGTGAGTATCCCAGCAGGCACAGGTTAGTTAAGCAGCACGGGTATGCCGGATGCAGAGCAGTCAGAAATAACCAGGGAGGCCACAGAGGATCAGATGAGTGGGGCAGATGGTGTGCTGGATTTTATTCATTCACACTATTTCAGGTAAGTGGGTGCGTGCTCTGTACTGCAGCAATGTCTAACCTCGTTTCCTGTTGTGTTCCTACAGGGGGAGTGCCCGAGTCCGGTGGGGAGGTTTTCTGCAGAACCCAGCTGATCCGAAAGTCCCATCCCACCAGAAGTGGGTCCCTCAGGTCTGATTGAGAGCATCTGTCAGAGACACTCGCTTCGCCTCTCTGTCTCGTGGTGTGATTTCGGAGGGAATAGCCTGGCCTGGCCTAAGGATGGTGATGGAAATAGCTAAAGACAGCAGACATAATGAATGAGTAATGAATTATAAATTGTAATATCATTACTTTGCCTGTCCATCACTGGTTGGTTTCTGTCTTAGGTCTCGGGGTATATCTGCTTGCATCCCGCTGTCAGGCGACAATGAGGACAGTGTTCACGTAGGTGCAGAGAGGGGGGGGCACAGCGCCTGCCATGTCTCCCCGGAACAGAGCTCTGGAAAACCGGGGACACAGAGCTGCGTCCCCTTAAGACGATGGGCCAAACAGGACGTGGGGGAGCATTTCTCCAGGGTAAAAGCACACAGTTCATTCTTAAATCTTCTTATTTACACAGTCAGTCATTTTACTAAATAAATGCAGGGGAATCTTTTTATACCATATCAGAAGGGAAATTGGTTTTTTTTAAGACTATAAAATAAGCAATCCAAGAGACACTGAGCTTCAGTAACTGTCACCGCGTCTCTCTAAGGTGGCTGATGGATGGCTGGAGGGAACTGGATTGGACATGTTGCCACTGGAGCCCCACCTTTGTGCTCTTAGAAGGGTAAGTCCTACTGTATCAGGACTCAAGTACAGTCAGAATGTGCGCCTGTATCAGTATTCTCCAGTAGAGGGTGCCGTTCACTGATTGCTGTTTTGCTGCTTAAGGACTGTGCTAGAGTGGAGGAAAGGTTGGAACAGAAGAGAGCCCAGCTACATGAAACAGAGCTATCCATCAGTGTCCTGCTGAAGAAGAAGGAGGTAAGGAACAGCAGACACACACACACACAGGTTTGTATTCATATCTTTTTTGGGGACCGTCCATTCATTTTCATGGGCAGAACCCTAGTCCCAACTACACCTAACTAAACCCCTACCCAATGCTAACCTTAACCATAAGTAACCAGTTTTATTTTATATCAGGGGTAGGCAATTTTATCTACAAAGGGCTGGTGTGTATGCAGGTTTTTGGGATAACCTGTAGGTCAGCTGTTCAAACCCAGATGTGAGGACTCTTCAGCCAATCAGTCCTCTAATTAGTAATCTAATTAGGGAGTTGCCGCGAAAACCTGTATACACATCGGCCCTTTGTGGATAAGATTGCCGAGCCCTATTTTAGATGGTTTATTGAATTAACAGATTATTTAAAAGTCGCTGTTATCCTTATGGGGTGTGGTGGCTCTGAGGCTAAAGATCTGTGCTAGCAACTGGAAGGTTGCTGGTTCACAACCTGTGAATGCGTGGAGTGACTCTTCTCCGTTTGGCTCCTTAAGCAAGGCCCTTAAGTAGCAATTGCTTTGTCCCTGGTATGACATTAATCTACATCCAGCCCTGGAAGGAGGAGGTCCAACTTACAGGGAATAACTTGGGGGTTGATGGCAGGATTGGCACTCCAGACACGGAAAAAACCTCACACTGGTCCATTTGGATTAGTCCGGTGCTGAGGTATCACCTGCCACATGGCTGCACTCAGGTTCTCATCCCTGGGGTGGTGTGGCGGGTGCAGTGGGTGCAGCAATGCACTGTACTCTGCGCCTGCTCCTTACCGCTCTCTCTATCACATTGTGGGAAAATGTGGTCCCACAATATAATAATTACAATAACACACACTATTTGTCTATTTCACTTTCGATCAAAGGATCTGCCAAACTGAAATAATTAATATAACAATATTTCTCCAAAGACTTATGATCAAACAGTAAGACAGTATTCCTCATAGGAGTGTTTGTATCATTTATACTATGAACAGTGAACAGAGCTCTACAAACAACATTTTTAAGATTGTAAATTGCCTTAATAACCAAGGAGTTTCCATCATTTCTCACACGTGCCTTCCTCTCTGATCACTGTCGTCTCCCAGCATGCACTGCAGGAGCTCAGGTGTGTGCAGGCAGCAGTGGAGCAGGCAGAGAGGGAGGCACGGGACCTGGAGGCCAGCCTGAGTGAGAGGAGGCGGCAGGCAGAGGTCGCCAGGTACCTTCCCGCAGCTCCACGGTGGTCACATGGACTGAAGCTCTTAGTGCCGGTGAGGTGACCGTGTGCGGGTACCAGCAGGTGGCAGCAGCGCTCCCCGCAGCTCCAGACAGCCTGTGTGCAGGAGAGCCCAGGCTGGGAGGAGGAGCTGCCTGCTGTGGAGAAGATGCAGGTGAGGAGGAATCGTCTGTCTACTTGCTCAGGATGTCAGATTTGTACCTGTAGTAATTTGGCACAACCACAATGCAGCAATAGATTATCAAGGAAATTTACACAGCTAAAAGCCAGTTAGCAGCCAGGAACCAGTCACACTTTGGTGCACTGGGCCTTTGTACATGGGCTGGCTGGGCATCATCACTGAAAGGTTATTATTATTATCGCTGCATTTATCCAACATCAACTCTCTAGGAGTAGATCATTTGATCTGGGATCCATATTTTATAAACTGGATTTAAGTGCAGGTTGTGTAGCTTCTGACTGCTACTTGCTACCCCTAACCTGAATAATGAATGAATTCCTCTAATGTTCTATTGCTTCCCCCCGTCAGGCTGCTGCGCCCAGTGCTCTGGAGAGGGAGGAGGCCGAGCGGCAGCTGCACAGAGCCAAGGCAGAGCTGTTTGCCACACAGCGCCGGGCCAGAGACAAAATGGAGGCACTGCAGGAGGTGACAGGCCCAGCATTACAGGCGGGCCGTGGGGGGATACTTACTGTATGTCAGATGCTGATTTTACACATTCTAGGGATTTGCCTCCATTACACACTTTTTTTTAACTGACGTGTCCCTCTGTTCAAATAACTCTTATTTTTTCTGGCCCCCAAACTCTCCCCCGATACCTTTTGCTCATGGAGGCCCTCTGTTCATTGTAGTGTGTGTGTTTGTGTGTGTGCAGTCATGTACAGAGCCCTCCACAATTATTGGCACCTCTTGTACAGATTTGTAAAAAGGGTTAGAAAAACAACACTTTTTGGTGAAGTATTTTCATATTATGCTGAAAAAATGACAAACATCTAACCTTTCATTAAAATGAACTTATTGAAAGAAAAATGAATTCCTCATCATAATTATATATAATTATATAACGATTATTGGCACCCCTGGATTTAATTCTTTCTTTTTACACCAAACTCACCTTGAATGTTTATTGCCAAAAAGCTCATCAGACCATTGAATTTGGTTCCAGTTAAAATTGTAGTAGTAGTTTCACAAACTCCAGGCACTTATGTTTATGGTTAACTGACAGTAAAGGCTGCTTTCTGGTATAACTTCCAAATAATCTATTAGCATGAAAGTGGCGTCAGATGTTTTTTTCTGAGTCTTTCTAAGCCCAAGATTTTACTTTGTCTTGTATTTCATCAACCATGATCCTTGGGGATTTTTTTGCCTCTCCTACGATCCTCCTCACTGTACATGGGAGAAAAATAAACCTGGGTCCCCATCCAGGTGGGTTTGTAACAGTTCCAGTTGTTGTCCACTTTTTTATTATTACCCTAGCAGTAGAAATGGGCATTTTCAGGTGAATAGATATTTTTAATATCCATTTCCAGATTTATGAAGGTCAGTATACTTCTCATTTCGTCTGTGTTCTCTTATCTTTCCCATGTTGATGTATGACTAAGGGATTTTGGCCTGTGTGTCACCACATGTTAGTACCCCAGTTAATCAGGAAGTCATGGATTACAGCTTGAATGCTCCTGCACACTCCAGTCAACCTTTTTAGAAGTCAAGCTTCAGTTCAGTATTCGGTGTGTTATAAATTTAAAACATATGATATAGCACTACCACGAGATACCATCAAAATATTAACTGGTCTATATTCTAATGTAAGGAGGAGAACTTAAAGATATGTATTCCAACATGTATTTATCACTTTTTAAATTGGCAGAGAACAATCAAATATATTCAAACAATCATACCATTTCTGATTGGTGAACAAGACTGGCACATAAAAAGCACAGCACTTCTGGTTGGTGAGAATGATTGCCATATAAGGCAGATGGCATGAATTTGTAAAACTATTCTGATGACAGTCTTAAACCCTGGGGTGGAATGTTGTGTGGTTTCAAATCGCAATTTGGATTTAAAATTATTAAATCATACAGCCTTAGTAGGGGTAAAGATTGTCACTGTAGGGATTAAGGTTTTTCACATTGAAATGAATGGGGAGTCTCCACAAAGATAGGAATACAAGTGTGTGTGTGTGTGTGTGTGTGTGTGTGTGCGCGCGCACGCGCGCACTCTAATTAGTCACAGTTTTGTGTGTCTGTGCATGGTAGCGCTTGGAGGAGCTGCAGCAGGAGCTGGACCTGCATGTGGAAAGCGAGCAGGCCCTTAGGGAGAGATGCTCCTGTTTGGAGGAGCAGCTGCGAGGCACATCGACACAGCAAGAGTGGCAGGAGAACCAACCGGTATGCATATCGCCTTCAAACCCACAGCTGCCCCAGCTTACAGGGCTCTCTGCAGACCTTCATCTCTAGGCATCATCTTCACACTGTTTGTGTTCTTATCTAAATTCTCTTTCCCACAGGTACCCGGCAGGCCAAGGCAGACCCTGGAAGCTCGGCTGCAGGGGCTGCAGTTGGCACTGGAGGAGAAGGCCGGCTGGGCAGAGGCGTTGGAGAGAGTCGTGGCCCAGAAGGAGCTGCAGTTGATGGGGGCAAAGGCCGAGATCCGGACCATGAGGGAGGAGCAGTCCGCCAAGCTGAGGGAGACGCGAGAGCAGGCGCATATGGAAAAGGTCAGGGGCCAGGAGTCAGGGGGTCGACACAATCTGCCAGTGATGTAATGCATAGTGTGTTGGGTGTCTGGTACCTTGGTAAAATCGTGAAAATAACTTGGTCAATTGTCACTGTGTGTGTGCATGTGTGCCGGCAATGTGGGTACATGTTTTAAAAGTATGTATCAGATTTGTTAAAATGTACATTTTGTATTCATGTTGGTTTCATGTCATTTGAAATGAATTTGCACCATTTTTTATTTAAGACTGAACATATCAAGTGGTGTGACCACAACAGAATGAGAAATATTAAATATATCTTATTTTATTATACCTAAGTGTATGCAAGTACTCATAAAAATAATTACTTCATTTTAAAAGTAAAATCACAAAAACAGATTTCATTAGGATTATCTCTAAATTATTATTTTTTTTGCATTTTTCAATATATAACAACTGGGCATATGATTTCTAAATAATCTTTGTCAAATTCTGTGAAAATCATTACCAAAAAATGTTATACTGCAGTAGAAAATTACCACATTAATTCTCCTATGCGTTACCATAATTTTATGCTGTTATGCTGTTTGACACAAACAGGTTACACCACCTGACCATGTTGCTTCTACAATGAAATGCCATTGTTTGATGAAGAAATTGACATTGAAAATCAAGCATGACAGTCAACATGGTCAGCTGAATTTGTTTTCTTTTATTTCAATGTAGAAAAACATCTAATAACAAGAATTGTGAATTCTTGTCTTCTATAATAATTTTATCCATCCATCCATCCATCCATTCATTCATCCATTTTTTGCTGCAATTCTGGTGCTGGATCATGGGGGCAGCAGTCTGAACAGGGATGCCCATACTTCCCTTTCCCCAGCTACCTCCTCCTGCTCCTACAGCAGGATGCCAAAGCGTTCCCAGGCCAGCTGAGAGAGTCTCTTCTCCAACGTGTCCTGGGCCTTTCCTGGGGGCTCCTTTCCGTTGGACATGCCCAAAGCACTTCCCCAGGAAGCTGTTCAGGAGGCATCCTAGATAGATGCCCAAACCACCTCACCTGGCCTTTCAATGTGGAAGAGCAGCAGCTCTACTTTGAGCAACCCCACCTGAATGTCTGAGTTCCTCACCTTTTCTCTAAGGCTGAGCCCAGACACCTTGTGAAGGAAACTCATTTCTGCCACTTGCATCTCATTCTTTCGGTCACTACCCAAAGCTTGTGACCATTGGTGAGCTTCTGACTCTGCTCCCTCTTTACTACAATAGAACAGTACAGCATCCAAATTACTGCCAACACTGCACTGATCCACCTGTCAGTCTCCTGCTCCCTTCTTCTCTCAATCGTGAACAAGACTCCAAGATACTTAAACTCCTCCACTTTAGACAGTAACTCATCCCCAACCTAGATGGGCAGTTCACCCTTTTCTGGTTGAGAACCATGACATCAGTCATGACTTCAGTTAAGAAAAATATATAGCAAGAAAGAATCAGGGTAAAGACATGTCTGTCCATGTGTCAGTGTGTTTCTGTCTGGGTGTGTCTGGGTGTGTCTGTGTGTGACTGTGTGTGTACCTGTGAGTAAACTGCCTTTTACGCCTTTTGTCAAGGTAACTGGCCCTTGCAGCCGGAAAAGCATTCACTTGTGCTCTGTGATGAGGCACTTTATCCTTGCTTGAAACTAGCATTTATTGTATTAATTATGAAATAGCAGAAATTTAGTGAATTGTATTTTACAGATGCAATTTATCTTTGAATACCATTTATTCTATCACTGAATTATTGGGGTATTAGATATTTTAAGCTGCCATTCATGTTCAACAGTCACTCTTCACCCACTTGATTCTGCTACATTATGAAATTACGTACATATATCACGTGTTACTTCAATTTGTAAGTCAATGGAATACAAAAATACATTGAAGATAAACATTTCCACAATACCAGGGTTGTCCAACGTAATGATTTATCATGGCCTTACAGAGCTTGCAAATAAATCACCACTTTTTCCAAAAATATAGCACATCAAAATAGTTCCACATGATAAGTTTATATTACATTTAATCAGCGTAATAAGCTACTAATGTCACAGTATTTTTTGGTACCGTATGAACAAAACAGGTCCTTAAATGGCAGTTACACCACCTTGACACTTGATTACCCAAATGAATTATATTCAGAACAATGGGGTTCTGCTACTTTTATTCCCTAATAAATAATTGTAGTGTAAGATTATGCCAAACTAATTGAAAGGGTGTATTATTGAGAATTTCAGCTTTCTAAAGCAACTTTAATTATTTGTTTCAAAGTTTTTACGATTACACCACATTCACATTCTTGCCGTCGTCCATCAAATATTCTCTCAAAATTGATTAAAACCAGAAATTTTAGACTAGGCCCTCAAGAAAGTACGTAGGCAAATAATTTTGAAGTTCCTTTTCAAATTTTAGCATTTATAAATTGAACTAAAACGGACTAAATGAGTATCACATCATTGACGCATACGCATGTGTCGACGAGGGCTGTACATGTGACGGTACTGACTGTGACAGCAACACATATGATGGTTCCCTTGATGGCGATGACTGTACACGTGACGTTGGCCATAGTGATGGCGATGACTGTACATGTGATATTGCCCATGGTGACGGCAATGAATGGACATTTAAAGGTGCCCTCTATGATGCCAATGACTGTGCATGTGACTCCAATGACTGTGCATTTGTCTTTAGAAGCAGAAGTTGGAGCTGCTGAAATCAGAGCAGGCTTCTATAAGGGAACAGGTAATTCAGCAGGTAAGGCCTTCGGCAGGTAAGGCCTAGGCTTCTGTGAATCTCACCCCTGTAAAACACCCAAAGGGAATTTCCTTAAAAGATTTATCTCAGTGTTCCTGGATCTATTTCTCATCTCGAAATTATTTTTTTTTTACTCTCATCTAAAAATAAATGTTCATGTAAGCTGCCATAAGTAGTCATCCTATAAAGTTTTTACCATATATGATCTGTGCTGAACTGCTCTCATAAATGTTTCCAAGCTGTTATGTTTATGATGATACAAGCAATTATGTTTATGATGTTATGAGCTGTTATGTTTATGATGCTATGAGGTGTATTTCTAGGAAGGTCGCATTGTACGGCTCCTCATAGCTCATGCCCTGCTCTGTGTGCAGGCCCAGCGCCAGGCCGAGGAGGCACAGCTGAAGACCCTGAGGGAACAGGCTCTCGCTCAGCACCAGCACGTGGAGGCCATACGAGGCTGCATGCAGGTCAGCTGCTCCGGCACTCACAACTCTGTCTGTGTTCCATAGCTGCCCTCACACTAAACTGTCACGCAGACGTTAAGGATGCGGGAGAGCCAGAACCAAATGTCACCAGGGTTACAGCCATAAAATGATGCTAAGAAGAGAGACCTGGAGAGAAACAAATAATGATCCGGAGGACTGAAACTGAGAAACTTTTTTTTTTTATGACGGGCACAGTGTATTGCTCGGCAGATTAGACCACTGGGCCGGTTCATATTACGTGGTTGGCAGAGTGATGTTACTGTTGGGCCCTTGAGTAGGGCACTTAACCCCAGTCGCTTCGGGGACTTGCTGACCTTGCTTTCTTAGTGTCACTTTGGATAAAAGTGTCTGCTAAAAAAGTTAAATGTCAATGGGCTTTGAGTGACATTATCTATAGTAAATTTGATAGTGTGACACTGCAGGTTATAAACCAACCTATGCCAAAGGTTTACAGCATTATCTGCTGCTATATAGCTGGGTATACCAGCACTCATTGAAACTCACTGACCTGTATTTTCATGAGCATGAATGGATGGTATTGTGGCTGAGAGGAGGTCAATCTGACCCCAAGTCGTTTCATGAGGTCCTGGTCCTATGTCATTCTAGCTGAAAGATGAGGAGCTGAAGAAGCTGGTAGCAGCCCAGGAGCAGCGGGTGGAGGAGCTGCAAATGGAGGCTCGGGAAATGGTAACCAGTGAGGCCATCCCAGCAGATACTGGGAACAAGGAAGGTTCATACCAGCAAATGGCTGTTAGTCCACTATTAGTGGGCATACTAACACTCACACACATAGTAATACTGACTAATTCAGCTGTGGGATATTTACTTGTACTATGTACTTGGAGCTATTCACTGACCGGCTACGAAATATTGGTCACATAGCCCAAGGTGGGTATGTAGTGTATGACCTCCCCTGTCCCCTATTGTCCCAAGCTTCAGCAAGCCATAGAACAGGAGCAGAAGAAGTGGGAGACAGAAAAGGAGGAAATCCAAAGGCAGCATGACTTGGTGAAGGAGCAGGGCCAACAGGCGGTGGAGAGAGCGAAAGAGGAGGCTGAGAAAGAGCAGAGGACTGTCCTGAGTCAGCAGAAGCAGATCATGCAGCTGCAGTGCGTGAGTTCAGATGGGGACAGGGAGTGGGCTATCATCACACACCATGGGCTATCATCACACACCATGGGCTGTCATGGTGATGCTACCATGGTAACCGGCTCCTAACTCGCTACACTCCCACCACTCCAGCGTGAATCTGCTTTTGTTCCTCTACCCCTGTTCTTTCCTCTGCCTTTCGCTCATTAAGGTTCATCTTCTGTATCTGTAGCTTCTCTATGAACTCCCTCGCTGCTCCCTTGATCCTGCAGTTTCTGTGCCTTCTTGCAGACATGGTCCTTTTTTCCCCTGAAATCCTCTCTCTATTGACTTTTAAACACTTTGCAGAGCGAAGCAAACTTTTTTTTTTTTTCCAGGACATTAGCTAATCACTATTTCGGGGGTATATTTGGGTGTATCTTTGGCAGGAAATACAGGAGTTGGAGGCTGAGGGGTGGCGGCTGCGGCGGGAGCAGACTTCTGCGCTGACCGAATTGCGCAGGACTTTCATAAAAGAGCAGCAGACAGAGCTGCAGAGGCTGTCCAGACATGCAGAAAAGGTCAGAGAGTGTGACAAGAAGACGGACTGCTGCAGTCAGTCACATTCAGGATCACCTCTGTTTGTATGTAATTATATTATGATGCAACATATGGGCAGGTGCATATGGCTTTAATGCCTTATGATCACTAAAGCCCAGTTGGATAAGCAGTTAATTAATGAATGAACAGAGGGTGACCGCCATCTGGTGGTATGCAATGGTATTGCAGTGATATGAATACACTACAGGCCGAGTTTCCCATCATGGAGGGCCAGTCTCCAACACAGTTTGCAGGTTTCCCTGCTCAAATGTTAATCAGCTAATTACCAGTTGTAGTAGGTGTGTTTGAGCAGGGAAATTTACAAACTGTGTTGCAGACTGGCCCTCCAGGACTGGAAATGTGGAACCCTACTATAGGCATTTGTTAATTGGACCTGATTGCAAATTACTAATTTCAGGAGCGACACACGGAGGTGCACCAACTCCAGAAGGCTCTGGAACGGGCCAAAGTAGATGCCAGTGGCCTGCAGGGGATGCTGTTAGAGTGTAAACGCACTCAAGAGGAGGATGCAGCCAAAGTGGAACAGCAGCACAAGGAATGGGCTCTGGCACTTGGAGTGGAATGTCAGCGCCTGCAGAAGGTTTTTGGGCCTGCAGAGCGAGCTGTAAACCTCCAGAGCAGGTAATCCTGGAGATGCTGTCATTAAGACACAAATGAACTCAGTTACTATAATCTTCAACTATCTTATTAGCTAATTAGGAATTATGAAAGCTATGTATAATGTGTTTTATGATACAACATTACTGTTATTCTTTATGCCCAAAACTGCATGATTAGTATACATATGCTAGCAACCAGTTACAAAATCAGACTGCCTACAACCTTTTGGTTGAGAAGTGGAGAGTGGACAGCATGCAGTGAGCGCTGTGCTGAGGGGAGCTCTGCTCAGTCCTACAGTGGCCCAGGCAGTGCAAACAGTGCAGGCATTGGGCGATCAGCTCCGTGCACACATCTCCCATCTGCGGCAGGAGCTGGACTCGCAGAGAGAGGCCACACAGCGCCTGATGCAAGATAAGGTACAGCTCTGTTCATGTCCTCATAACCGGTCCGATGTAAATGCACATTAAGGTCAAATTTCTCATTTTGTAATCATGTAACGTTTGCTAACGCTGTTTCTGTGTCTGTGTATGTTTGTGTGTCTTCTGGCCCAGGAGTGTGAGCTGCAGAGACAAAGGGACCTGCTCGCAGAGGAGAAGGAGCAGACTTTGACCTCACTAAGGGAGCATCTGATTCAGGTATGCATGCCCTATGGCTGCATAAAGAACTTCTGCACTGTTAACTGACCACTGTGGCAACCTGGAGGCCATGAACAACTGACCTGTTGGTCTTTAGCTTGATGAAGGTGAAGAGGCTGATGTGGTTGCCATGGTGACCCATGCAGGAGCACATGGAAGAGCTCAGCAGTCTGAAGCGAAATTGGCTACGCAACAGCAGCCATGAGGAGGCGGGTGGTCTGATCGCGTCGCTACGGCGACAGCTGCAGGATAAAGATGAGGAGCTGCGGGAAGTGCAGAGGAACATGGGCCACTGGAAGGAGCAGACCGCGGCTCGGCTGGCGCGCAAGTTTGAGGAAGAGATGATGGCCGAGCTGGAAAGGTGAGGAAAGGCAGAGGCCTTTCAGCAGACTAGCTAGGAGGCAGACCCAGGATATCAGGGCTGGGACCAGCAGACTGGCCCTGAAGAACAGTGAGAAGAGGCAACAAAGTCAAATAGATCAAAGTTTAGATAAGAAGTATAATGAGACCCAGCATGAATCCACACCTGTAAATAAGGTCAATGTGGAAGGAAGAACTCCTAGGTCACATAAACCAGTGCTGAGACAGTTTTATTAATGAGTAACAGATCCTATAAGAATATATGTCTGTAGAGCACAGCTTACGTATGTGACACATAATTAACCATAAATTAAAAATTATGACTAATATAGGTTAGACTGGGGTAGTCCTGTTGCCTCATACCTCCAAGACTGGGGGCTTGAATTGCCCCTCTGGTGTGTGTGTGAAGTTTGCTTTTTCTTCTTCTGTTATGCGAGTTTGGTGTCCTCCTGCAGTCCAAAGATGCGTGATTCTGCTCATTAGTGTCTCTTATTGCCTGTAGTGTATATGTGTCTGTGACCCGTCATGGACTGGCATCCTGCCCTGTGCTGCATGGGCCAGAGCAGATTGGTCCAACATGTGCAATTTGTTTGAATACATTAACTTTTTATGCCCTTAACTATATGATTCTTATGAAATTATTTGCAGTACTACACAGTTGTTGTATAAAATGTATGTGGGAATGTATTTATATGAGGACTTCTAGTGTTAATGTAGAATTAATGTAAATTTTAACTTACATTTATTGTTTAATTTATAGAATTTAACAAATGTCATGAACAGGAGATTAATGCATATAAATTTATTGAAAGGTTGTACTGTGATATTTGTTTCACATGTAGAATTTACTTCCTCTAGATGCAAAATGAAGTTACTAAAGGAGAGGTAATGAGTCTCATCACTGGGGTGCCAACTGGATTTGTGGCGTAGAGTTAGTGGGATCTAGCTCCAGTCCATATTGAAATAGTTAAATATATAAAGCTTATTACTGCTTTATTATATTGTTTCATGAAGCAGAGGTTTCCACACATCTCCTTTGGGGGACCCTCAGCTGTTCCTTTATCTGGTTTCCTCAACCAGACTTCATTGCTAAACTGATCAAGTGAGCAGCCAATTGGCTGAATTGGGTCTGCAGGTTAAATAAAGCAGAAATGTGGATTGACGGGGGCTCCCTGAGAAGATGATGGCAACCCTTGCCGTAGAGCATCCTAGATCCTAGAGTGTCCTGTGGTTAGTCTGGTTGCTGTGGCAACATGCATTGTCCTCCAGGATTGTTGACGCTGCATTTTTGTTCTAGGAGAGTCCCAAGGACCAACATGGATAAGTACACACAGCTACAGCGATGGGATGATGAGATGGTAAACATCTAGCTGAAATGCATATGTGCTCTGTTCTGATGTTTTTGAGTGAACTGCACCTACTACAAGAATGGCTCTGATAATGACAAATGAAAATACTGCATTGTTTTGGTATTCAGATTAATACTGTTTACGGTGAATGGTTAAGTAAAAAAATACACACCAAATCCTTATAGTGAAATTCTAACACCATACTGTGTTCCTTGTCTCTGGGCCCTATTGGAGCAGAAGGGGCCTGCAAGCCTGTGCTCTGCTTCATCGCCATCCCTCCTCTTCAGCGATCCCTGTAGCGTGCCTATTGCCCCAGGCCTGGGTTCCCTGAAGCTGCTGAAGCACCTGCGAGTGCGAGTCAGGCAGCTCCGCTCCGAGAGCTGGGCCCACACCAGCACCCCTGTACAGCGGGCCACAGCGGGAGACCTGGCGGGCTCCTACCTGGAGACGGTGTGCACCCTCCAAATGATTACAGCCATCGCTGACGGTCTTAGCGCTGTGGTTTTCCCCTGACTGATTTGCAATTATAATCTACCTGTTATGTTGAAAGTGAACCTAGTTTAGTCATGAAATCATGTATAGGTAACATCCAGAATAAGGAAACCCTCCAAAATGACTGAGCACTAGGCCACCATAATAGCTTCCATGCACTTGGGCAAAAAGCAAGCAAACTCTTTGAGGAACGAGGTTTCATTGTTCAAGATTTAGTTATTTCTCCTGGCATTTATAGAGAAAATAACCAGCTTCAGTTTGTACACATCTAACCAACCAGCTGATTTAGTGCTTTTTGTGATATAAATTAACACTAATACATGTGTTTGGTGCCAGCAGATTTCCCCAGCACTGGAGAGGAACCGATCCCACACTAGGATGCTCCCGAGTTGATACAGACTCCTTCAACGACCAGCCGGCCTAGATAAACACAGACAAATTGAGGATCCTCAGCAGATTACGCTTCATAGCCCTAACACTCCATGCATGAGGTTCTTTACCTTTCAGTGCATGCTGCTCTGAAGGCTGCAGTTAGGTAACTGGTGAATCTGGATCATAACACTCTACTTACACCATAAATGCAGTTTTGCAGCAATCAATTGCAGTGTCATGCAGGAAGTTAGAGTGCTTATCTGTTTAATTGGTAACAGTTTTGTCATACAGTTTCATGTTGATAATGAAGACAATTTAAAACTCACTGTACTGTATTTACATTTTGCCACACTGATACCTTGGAAGGGAACAAGGACTGTCAGTCTTCACTGTGCTTATCGTACTCTTGAGTGCAAAAGTCACTTTCAGCCACACTGCTGTTATGACAGCGGGAAATGACCACTGTCCTTTATTTTTGAAACCAGAGAAATTAATTGTAGCATTGTCAGGGTATAAAAGCAGATGCAAGGCAGGCATACGGCTCATTACCACAGAAAATACCATCCATCCATTTTCTGCATTGTAGTGCAATACACTGACCTACTAACCCAAAGCAAATAACTTCCAGTAAGCTTCACATCTTTACTTCACTCCAATAGAAGTAACAAACTGAAATTAGCCTACAAACAGATCCCATAGAAACACTTTCTTTTAAACATTTAAGCCTAACCAATCTGATTGCTGAAAGGGCACCTTTAAAAGCTGCAGAATGCAAACCAAATGCAAATGACACATCTTACCCTGAATGTGGTAAACCAGCTTACAAAATCCTCATTAATACTAAATAGATGCTCCAACTATTCTGTCCAACACAATAGCATTTTACCCAGGCATGAAGTAAGCAAAGGCATGTGAAAATGTACTTACAGCAGAGTCGCTGAAGAGATTACAGAAAGCATACGCAATATGGATTAAAACCCAGACTGAAGAGTTTGTCTTTCAACAACGGGTGCAAGGGTGCAGTTTTCGGGTTCAATGGCATGGTCCCTCAGGTCTGCTGCACCCCATAATGCCACACTGAAGGAGGCCCAATGGATGGAGTTTCCACAAGGGCAAAGCAGTAACGGCTGAGCACATACTCCATGGTGACCGGCTCACCAGGAATCTATTTGGCCCAAAACAGTGCAATTAACTGAGCACCAGGTCTGTATGCAAAACCCAGGCTGGCCCCCATGCTTGGTCTGAGAGGGGATATGGGTCATGACACCCCAAGGACTCTACAGTTCCATGTCCTCTTCAGCAGGGCCCTGAGCCTGGGGGTTACAGAACAACATGGCGGGGGGCTCGTGTTCACATAGCGTGGCATCTAGGTTAGGGGGCACAGGGATGGGGGTGAGGGTGTGCCGGCACACCGCCTGCTTCCTCTGCCTATGCAGGGATTCCTTCAGCCTACGTGGCAGAGTCTCCTCTGGGGGGCGCCATAACACCAACTCCATGCAGGAACGGCTTCTGTGGGGTGCAGGGACAGAGAGACAGTGAACAGTCTGGCAAAAGAAACAAATTAAGCTACATCAAACTGGAAAGGTTTCAAGAGCAGCAATATTTATAAAATAGCTGTTCAGCTGTTGCAGTAAATGCACTAATATTGGAAAATGTAGAACATCTACCTCAACTACATTCATGAAGCATAAAATAGTAAAAAATGGAAGCTGTATATATAGAAGTACTTACACTGACTGTGCCACGGTGTGGGGGAGGATGTCACCCAGGCCCTGCTGCAGCCCCTCCTTCAGGCTGTCTGACATCACTAACACTGGCCGGTTCTGTGTTTGATCCACGTCCAGGTCTTCCTCATCCTCATCATCCTCCAGGGTTATCCTGTATGCCATTTTCACACAACACATTAATGCTTGGATCATTTATACAACCAAACAGGTTTTGCTTAGTTTTTTTCTTTCTTTTTTAAGCTTTATGGCACCAAATATGGGCTGGACAAATAAAACATGACTGAAATGACCAATAGACACAGTAAAACCACCTCCACTGTCCCCTAGGGGTCACCCTTTCTTACCGGTCTTCAATCTCCTGCAGGCGCCTCTGGGCTGCCTCTACCTCCATGCAGGAACCCTCAGCCTCTGTGCAGGGAAGTGCAGATGGGGGGGGCAGGTACTGCGGGGCGGGTTCAGGCAGAGGGCTTGCAGGCGTTACTTGAACAGGCTCAGGGCTGGTATTTCCCCAAGGCACGTACGGCCCTTGGCCTGTCAACTTCCTTCTTTTGGGACTGCAACCACTAGGGGTAACAAAGTCAAAACAGAAATTCATTCATGAATTATGCAAGAAAAGCCACTGACTTTCACAATTGGTCAGGTAACATAAACTTTTAAATTAGACTTTACAAAGAGAAACAAAATAATCACACTACACTTAAGCCACAAAAGAGCATTATTTAAAGGTATTGCATTTTTCTTGTATTTTTTCTAAATTACTAAAGCTCATTTCTTGAAACCTTCTATCCTTTTCTCAAACCAGTAAACGCAAAACCCAATTTTCAAGCTACATTTGACTCATCTTGCAAAAATCAATCCACTCAACTTTTACCTTTGCTCACGTTGCATCCAGTTAATACAAACACTACTGAGCAGATACACACTAGAGCAACAAATTGAAAACGCTACTAGCCAAACTGTTTCTAGCATGCAAGGAAACGTACACTGTGAATATAATCTTTTGCATGTTGAGCTGTAACATTGGAAATCAATTGCACAATAACAGTAGTTTGAAAAGTGTATTTAGCAAAAATGTTTGTATATGACTTTGTGTAAAGCAATGTGTAATTTGCATTCTTAGGCACTCAGTTTCTGTAAAGGACAAAATAAATAAATAAATGTAAATGACAGGCAGCCAAAGTTAAGGAAAAAGGTTGATTTTATCATCATTAACATATCCATAGGGATGGGTCAGGAATGAGAACTTCATCTACTGTATATTGCTGCCAATGTTTTCCCCTGCTAGTCAACAGAAGAATCCTCTGTTGTGACCCATCCATACCTTAATATCAAAACTCAACTCACCTATCGCACTTGCACTCGGCATGTATTCTCTATTCTAATCAACTGGCTTCATCACATGTTGAAAAATGTGTAAGAAAAACTTTGAGTTATTGTGTTTTAATGATAGTGTAGTGTAGTTGTTTTTGGCTTTTGCAGCCTGTTTGCCATTTTGCATCAATGTTCGTCACAGTGAAAAATGTGTTTTGTTGAATGATAATGCAAAAAGGGTGAAATCAGATTGTCTCAGTAGGTGAACATTGCTTAAGGTTTTAACAAAAGTCAAAGTATTTGAGTAATTGAGTTTTGGCGATTGACAGTTTTGTCAAAATGGGGTTTAATGATTTAGAATTTCAAAAACTAACATTAATGACTAACAACCGCTTCGAGGATGGGAAAACAGCCTCCATCACCCGTTCTTTTCTCTTACTCACTCATCATCATTTCTCCTCTTGTGCTTTCTCAGACATCTTTTCTCCCAGCTCCTAAATACTCATAGAAAAGCAACAAAAGATGCCAAATGTTAAGAGAGCTTCTTGGATATTCAACAGTACAGGTAAACTTTACTGCCAGAAAAACAGTTTTTGAAAGTCTCACAGAAAGCAATGCAGAGCGGGAAACTTATTTAAGGTCCTTCTGCAAAGACCAGTGTAAAACTATGAGAAAAGCTTGAGCTGAGAGACTATCAGCTCATCACTGATGACACGTAACAAGACAAAGACACATTCAAAAACATTACTACAGATAAGTAGTTTTAGATCAACGCAAAGTATATTACTCCCATCACAAGCTTTGAGGAAGTTGAACAGAGCATTAAACTTTATAGCTGATATCAACAGATAATCTACATCCATTCATTTTGCAGCTGCTTCTAATACATGGTTGTAGCAAATCTGAAGCCTGCTCCAGCCAGAATAGGGCAAGTGCCTGGGAATATGCTGGATGGAATTTGAAGGCATCACAGAGCACCCCCCACCACCACCAGCATATTATGGGTTAATTATTCAATAGTAAACCTACATGTTTTTGGACAAGCCAAATATTTACTGAGAAACCATGCACCTTTAAGTACGATTTAGAAATATGCACACATAGTGACAGATACTCACGAGCTTTGGACTGATATCCCCATAAGGTGCTTGTGGTCAGAGGCCCCCCTTGTCACCCTCATGTCTGAGGTGTGGGCCAGCCCAGGGATGGGGTACAGTGACGGCAGGAAGCCCAGCTCACTGCTGAAGGTGTCAGACCTGTGCATGTCAACACGGAGCCTGAGTCTCCAACCACTGCCGTAAGTACCTTCACTGTGGATGAGAGAATCAATTGTTAGAGATGAAGAACTGCCATAAAAATAAAACCCTGAAGTGAAACGCCATAAATTAGTTTGAGAAAGGGGTGACTATACAGCCACATATGTTAATACTATTTGTTCATTTTCAGGTCCTGTAGCAGAAGGCCCTAATGAGGGTTGGTGTTTAGCTTAGTTAGTGGGTTAGAACTTTGTGCCTATGCCTAGGTCACCGGTTCAAATCCCATAGTTAATAGTAATGATTCCTAGTATGCCAATTTACCCCAGATAGTACACCAGGGGCATGGAATCAATGGCTGACCCAAAATTTTGCTCTCATCTGTGCATCTCACAGAACACCAATAACATACAAACACAAAATAGTGTTTATGTACGTGTTCATATGGTGACCAATACGTATAATTTTTTGGAGAAAACGAACTCATATTTCCAGAAGGATTGAAATTGCTCACCCCCATCAAAATCTGAACACAGGCAATTTTTGTGCAAAGATAACTTTCTTATACAATTTTTCATAGATTTCATAAAAGTAGCTAAATTAACACACACAAATTCAAGAGGTTTTGGACGTTTTCCATGCATCTTTTTTTAATAACAAATTAATATTTATTCCAGGGACTAGACTGAACTGCCAAAAAACTCTATGTATGTTTCATATCTTATGAAAACCAAATGAATAGAGTGTGATTCTCAGCTCATATACGAGAGGCACACCCATGAATGGGACAGTAACGTAACCAGTCTCTCGGAGATTTGCATGAAAGAACGCGTGGGAGTGACACACAGGCCATTTAAAAACAGCGATGCGTGCAGGCCCCCGGAGAACGTTTCACGTGGTTTCGAACCCCATAAAAAGACACACAAGGTAGTGCATGCAGGGAATGTCTTGGTTATCTGAAAGACTTCAGATAACGTAGAATGTTAACTAAAAGACACACCTTAGCTTAAGTATAGCTGACGCAGTTAGTTAATCAGTAATACCTGAAAAAAAAAACAGTTGGCATTTGTTAATGACCATTACTACCCACGGTATGACCACCAGATTAAAAAAGCTAAAGCTATTTTACTGTGATTCTTAACCCTAACTTCTTTCACAATACATTAGCTATCTAACAATGCAAGCCAACAAGTCTCGAATTTAATTAAAAATCTTCAACGTATCCATATCAGTGTGGTTTCCAGAGCCTGATTCATAGCACTTAAACTCGCAACCATCGTAATTTAAAGAATTATTTTTGCCACTTAACAACTGAATGAATTACCAGCTGGCATATATACACACTGGATTGTCTACATAGGTCTTCAGTTTTAAAAAGGACGTTTTTGCTTAACTGATATGCACGGTGCCTGGAAGCTGCTGGCAATAACCAAGTCTAGCTGGCAAACACTGTATGCTAACACGCAATCTTGAGCCATTACACTTAATTTAAGGTTAGCCGGCTAAGTATGCATACCCTCATAAAATGTGCTATAACACACATACATCCTTTACAGAGCTAACCATCTTTGCTAATTTAATCTACAAACTGTAGTTTATCGAGATGCTAATCATAAAAACATACTAACGTCTGCACACATTTCGTTTCCAGGTAAGCGAAATGAAATTTAAAAATGTAGCAAAACCCTTCTTTCTAACAGAATCTAAATATTCATGAGAAGAAAATTACCCGATGTAAGCAAGCTGCGTTTTAATAAAAAAAAATCTCCTCAGATACAACACAACGCTAAACCCCGTTGCTGGCTACTGCTTCCTCATAGCTTGCTATTTTGGTACACGCCCATTGGTTCGTTCGATTCCCCATGTCACCGCGGCTCTCGTCACTTCTAGAAAAGTCAAGCAGAAAGGTTCACGGGAGTTGTAGTTCTCTTGGAAACTTCTACGACCGTTACGGCCAGAACTTTCGAGTGGTAACGGTACAGAATACAGATAAACCGCCATAGTTATTGGTTCGGTGAAACCGAATACGTTATGCATTTTTTTCTGTATTTTCCCGATCTCATGTGTTGGTGTCAGTTTTTAATGTCACTTCGCCCTGGAAGGTCGACCTGCCACTGGAAATGACCTTACGGTTAAATGGTCTTAAATATGCTTTTCCGTGTATTGTCAAATTTTAGTCTCGAGGTTTTTCTTCAGTTTCTATGCGAATTCTCTCGGCTATTTACGTTACGACGGACTGTATTGGCTTTACCTGGTATATGGAGAGTTTTCACTTCGTAAGTGAACTGCCCGTTACATATTTGTTCGCATTTTTCAGTGTGTGGTTTAAAGTTTATGCTCCTTTATCAGAAGAGCTCTGACTGGTTTTTACTATGAATAGCTGCTGTTACTCTTGTTAACTTCGGTAACTGTTTATCCACCTGTATTCCTGAGAAGCGCTGCACGTAGGTTGCGGTCATTAACAGACACTATAAGGGCAAATTAGAAACTGAAATTCATCCAATCCACGTGTCTGACTATGGAGAAAAAGTGGGAAAATTCTTGTTTTGAGTGTCCTGCATTAAAAGTAATCTACCACATACACAAAATGAAGAAAAAGACGGTATCACTGCCTTCTGAGATATGACATACAGGAAGGCCTGATGAGGCAAATACTGAATATTAGTATAATGGTTTCTGATTGATACAATGGAACTTTGTTGTCATTGTCTTCAAACAGCATGTCTACCCATCCTTTACTTGTGCTGAAATCACAAATTTTGACGTTGTTTGTTTTGTGGTTTTTCCTTCCCCACCAAGTCAGAAGCCGCTCGTGTAGATCCAAATTCAGTCTTTATTGCAACAATTAAATTACAACCAAGGCCAGATGCTTACAAGTGTGTCCAATACTATCTTACACCAATTTTAATACGAGTTCTTATCATTTAACAATATCTCATCAATTGAGCATCATCATTCCTTCAACCATACACAATCGTTGTTTTTCCCTTAATCCTTACCCTAGGTGATAAGTTTGTCATTCATTTCTTTTACTGTTACATTTAGGGATAACATAAAGTCATTAACAGAAACTTAGGCAAGCAAAAGGTGCAAATACATAAATAATTACATTGTGTTGATTACATTATAATGATTACATTGATTACATCATGGGTGTTTGGCATGCTTTTTAATAATACCATAATGATTATATTCTACGTTGTATAAATAATATTCCATATTCACAGTCTTTATAGGAAACATACAAAGTCTATTGGAGAAGAAAATAAAAGTAAAGACCTCCAGATGGACCATGATTCAATGATTTTGAAACATGATTTTGGTTTGCTGCCTCTGGATGTTTGTTTTGGGTGGTTTGGAGTTAGCGTCTGCATTTGTTTCTTTGAACTTTGGGCTTTTGTTCTTTCTTTTGGCCCACAGCCTATCGCATAATAATTCTTTCTGTCTTAGATTCTTTAATCATTTTCTGTGATGTGTACGTGTTCTTAGATATCATTTCTGCCATATAATAGACTATAATCTCTCATTCATCCCACCTTGTATGCAGGCATGCTTTCTTGGGAGGGGATATGCTTTAGGTCAAACTGACTTTGGTTTCTTAGGTAATTCAAATGGGTGGTAATTTCCTTTGCAAAAATATATAATCACCTTTGGCTGAATTCTTAAACGTTATCAGGTTACCAAGTCAAATTCCTAGGTTTATGTAATTTCTGAGTAACAGACGCGTCTAGTTGTCTGAGTTTCTCCACATGCCTACATTTTTACTTGTTGAATACGCGATCGCTTCTCCATAAACTCACATAAAAAATGACCTTTCCCGGACGCACAAATACAGGATGTATCGTCATTTGCAGCCTCGCTCTGTGCCCCCTCTTGCTCTGCAAGAATCCATGTTTGAGCATTGTACGTCACGTGACACTGCACAAAAAATAAAGTAAAAACTGGGAACACATGACAGGACGTTCAGGAAACAACAGTTCCTTCAGCACGACGGGTCTTTATTCTTCACGAACGGTCCCTGTAGCGGGTAAGGCGATCGTTACTCTTATCAGATATTTATTACTAGAGAGGGCTGTAAATATTCGCGCTTGAATTAAATTGCAATATAATTATGTTTAAACAAGATTTGTCTTTTCTGAAGCTGAATACATTTATAAAATATACACCTTAGCCTAAAAGCTTATTCTAAGGTGGGGGTATATTTCTCTTGACAAAGGGGAACAAATTGACGGATGTAGATCTTGAAAGGAAAGTTTCGCTGCAGTCAAAGGTAATTTAATACAACGATGGGGTTCAGTGTAGTAGTGAATTATATTGTGTTCTATTCTTCTAGGTCACTGAAGATGAGTTTCTTATTATTCTTCCTT
The DNA here is from genome assembly GCA_015164015.2 of Brevimyrus niger. Classification (NCBI taxonomy): domain Eukaryota; kingdom Metazoa; phylum Chordata; class Actinopteri; order Osteoglossiformes; family Mormyridae; genus Brevimyrus; species Brevimyrus niger. The sequence continues at coordinate 36,524,546 of JAABNY020000039.1, read as the reverse complement.
GGCGCCATTCTTGTTCTCGTTGGTGGCAAACAATGCGGTAAATTTCCATTGATACACTTATAACATAAAAGACTTTTTAGATAGACTAATATTATCTCTATGGTTTTTATATGGTGATTGTACTGAATCCTAGGGAGACATGTCTTCGTGGAAAAATGCTCGGTTAGAGACTTTTGAATATTCCTCACAATTTTTTGAAGTTTGCATGTAATGTCTATTAATTGTGAAATGGCAATAGATAAAACATGACGGGATGTGGAAGCCAGAAAGTGAATAGAAGACTAAAGAACATTTTGAAAGAATGCAGGCGTAATTATTACATCATGAAATTCATACTCTGTCGTTGCATTCTGGATGAAGACTTTGTAGAAGAATTTTGTCTTTAAGTCTAAGTTTCTGAAGCATTATCATCCATCCATCCTTCCTTCTAGACCAGAGAATGCTGGGTGGGTTATGAATAGCTGGGGTCCTCTCACTCCCTCTCATCACCCTACAGCTTCAGGGGCAATCAAAGTAGCTTGCAGTCCACAAAGCGAACAGGGAGTGGCTGGCAGCTAGTCTGCAGCCATTTCAGAGCTGGCATGGACCTCAGTGCTGAAATGAACACCTGTGAGAAATGGGATAATCATTTGTTTCAAATTGGGAGAGAAAATGAGGATAAATTAGGAAAGGAAAAACTTTTGACCCACATGTTTCAATCTGTGTTTCGACACACAACATAATCGTTACATTATAACCTGAAGGAACGTTTTTTTTGGTAGTGAACTATGGAGTCAGCATTGGTTTAGAACCAATCAAATGTGATGACACATGCATGCCCTTTGGTCAACACAGTAGTGGCATTAGTGAGCCGGATCTGAACCCATGAACTCTGTGTTTCTGCTTGTGACTTGCTTGTGGAATGTGATGTGTCAGGTTTAGTCTCAGTGACCCTGTGTAGGAAAAGCTATTTTCTTGTCTGTATGTAAAGTGACACTGTTGTGATTCAAAGTTATGGGGAAATGTAGTTAAAAGTACCATTACAAATCACTTCTTATTTTCTTATCAAAAACTTGCAGTTGTCTAGAAATATCAGAGATTTTTCATATGGTCACATTAAGTTTTAATTGTAGTTACTTCATCCCTACTGTCCTTTGTTTGGATGTCTGTGTTTCCATGTATAGTAATTATTTTAGAGTTTAAATTACTCAACTGGCAACCCGACAAAGTGGCAGGTTTTAATTATCCATTTTATGACCTGCCCTGTCTGTGTGATGCTCACCTTGACCTGACCTGAACCTATTCCTGTTCATGGTGTAAACCCTTATCTCTCGCATGTTTTGGGTCTGAGAACCTGGGGCCGATTTCACAGAACATCTTAAGTTAAGATTTTCCTTAGTCCGAGTTAAGGTCTCCATAAAATAAAGACGGTTGTGCAAAATACCCTTAAGTCTCCTTCTTAAGGTTTCCTTAACACTTTCTCTTAAGTATTAAAATTTTTCTTCTTATCTTGGTCTTATACTTAAGGAATCCCTTAACGGTTGCACAAAAAAACCTTAGCAACCAAACTAAGGGGAAAAAATTAAGGTACCTCTAACCGTAACATGGCTGAGTTTATTATAATAAATAACGAAAATGAACAAATCCCAAAAAGAGTGTTCCGCGACCGGGAGAACGCCTTATAGATACACTTAATGATGAGCAGTTGGTTGATTTTGGTTTATAGGAGTAAGTTCATAGCAGTCAATTTATGATTTGTCCGACTGTCCACAGTTGGATCACTCCACAACCCGAAGCTGTGTTTTCTCAGTTGCATTGCAATTAATGTTTGCTCAGCGGTTTTATGCTATAGACTCGATTGTTCCGGGCTGTAAAAGCGATGCATCTCATGTCCACAAGTCAACGGGACAATTTTACTGCTGTAAAATGTCTTTCAATGTTGCAAATCCCTTAATGTTTTTCCTTAACTAAGGAAACCTTTTAAGGGGTTCTGTGCAACACCCTTAAATAAATCCCTTGGCTAAGGAGAAATTAAACCTTAAATGTTATACTTAAGGGGAAAACTTAAGGTGTTTTGTGCAACCGGCCCTGATATTCACTGTGGTCCCAACTAATCATGTATGTCTATGCAGAGCTTTCAAGCACTGAACACAAGGAGCTTATGCTTTCCCTCAACAAGAAGCTGCTGCACTCTCTGGAGGCTACAAGCCACCAGTCCAATCCCAGCGTGCACCTGGCCCTGCGACTTTCCACCCATCACAGCCAGGCCACTGAGTGCAAGAGTTTGAGTTACATGAAGACTAAGTTACACAGTGATCTGGAGAGGTACGGTTGTTCAATCTTGTAAGCAACATTGAAAAAAAGGAAGGACATGGAATAGCACTGATCTAAAGAAAGATGTCTGTTCCTCTCCCCTTGAAACATGCGACTTAAGAATCACATGTCCCAAAAACAGTTGGGTCAGCTGAATTACAACACACAATATTGCATCAACTTCAGGCCTATTGTAACTTACAAAGGTCTTAATAAAATATCCCAGCTCCCCGTCGGAATAAGGCACAAAGTGATATCTTGTGTGCTTAGATTGAATGCTGGAGGAAATGTGGATTTTGACCAGACCAAATGTTTGGCCACACTGAAAATCTAAAGAAATCCTAGAAAAGGCTGTTTACATTCTGACTTGCGAGTTAGGTTGAAGTTGGGCTTTCATTTTCTGTCTAATGCAAAACACAGAATCTTAAAAAATCCTGCGCAAAATGTCTCTGGAAGAGTATGTATAGTGAGTGCTAAAGTATAACATCTACAGTATTTCCTCAGTTTTGTGGATTTGAACTCTGTCTCTGAGTTGTAAGTTGCTTGTTCTTCACAAGTTACATGAGTTTCCTGTACTTCAAAGACATGGACAGTTAGGCCTACTGTGTCGCTAAATTGCAAAAAAAAATACAATCGTGTGTGCGTGCCTGACACGGGGTGTATCCCTGCCTTGTGACCTATGGTTTAATCCCCCTGTTAGAACTACAGGGCCCTGTTTTCTCTTTGATCCTATTCCCTGTTCCCTGCAGTTCTCTTTCCGATCTGAAGCCAGTGACGGGCCTTCTGGCCCTGTACATCCTGGCTCTGAAGGCTTCCTGCTATGACCTTGGTGCAGTCAAGCTCAATGATAAAAATCTCATCCATCACCTGAAAAGTCAGTTGGAGCAGGAGAAGGATCACTTCCCCAGTGAGTTCCAGTCACATACTGGTCTGTAGTGTCTTTTGCTCTCTGGTCTAGGTATTTTCTGTCCATCGAGCTCATGTCTTTGCTCATCGCAGTTTTGCTCATCACAATCCCATCCAGCCTGTTCCTGCAGTTGGCTACCACATCGGTTCCATTGGTGTTTGTCTACATTGCAGCCAAATCACGACCTTTGACCAGCTACTACCAGTACTCCCTTGGTATTCTGGCCCAATGCGTGAGTGGAGTGCGGCTGAACCCACACGTGAGGAACAAGCTGATCCATGCCATTAAGCAGGGCCACATCGGTCATGGGGAGAACCATGAGGGTGTTGGTGAGTCCATGCAGGGCAGGAGGTTCCCTTCCTCCTCATTTGTTGTCCTTTGTTGCTCTCAGTCGCTTTTGAGTAATATTGAGTACCATGAAAAGCATCAGTCCAAAATCTATTTTGGTTAAACTTAATTTTATGCAGTGCTCATTGTAACATGTTGGATAAAGGAAGAAGGAAAAATGCTATTTCTGGACATAATACCCTGGTGCAAGATAGGATAAGATTAAAATGAACACAAAACCAGAGGTCATTATCAATGCATAATTTGAGCCACTGATTTTATATAAAATCTATGGGACATAAATGGCAATGGGATAGACACCTACATGAGAGGTTTGATCCAGATGATGTGAATCCAAAGTACCTCTGTTGTGATGGTGCCTTCTGGTCTCCCTGCAGACACGCTGGCCATGGCTGGAATGGCCCTGCAGTGTGTGAAGGAGTTCCCTGGGCAGGAAGAGGATGCAGCACTTAATGAGGCCCTGAATATAATCAAGGAGAAGCTGAAAGGCTCGCAACGTGCCGACGGGCACATGGGCAATGAGTTCAGTACCGGGCTGGCAGTGCAGGTATTGGCCCTGGTACCTGGAGACCTCCTGGAAATAAAAAGCAAAGGCGGAGATGGTGCTTGTTTGGCAGGTCTAGATGTGTCTGTCTCCTGTCCTCTCTGTCGCTCTGTGCTCGTCTGTGTCGTTCCTCTGTTTCTGCTCTTCAGTGTTCACCAGTGCTGCTCTGTCTTATCCTGTGCCCATCTCAGTCCCTGCTGGCAATGGGCATTCAGGTGTCTGAGTGCTCTGCTTCCATGGAGGCCCTGAGAAACAGTGCCAGGAACGGTGTCTACCACAATCCCATGGCCATCTCACAGGTCTTGCCTGCCCTCCAGCAGCGCTCTTATCTGCATGTCAAGACGCAGGGCTGCACCAAGGAGGATGGTATGAGTCAGAGTCACCAGCGTTTTTATATTTTTGGGCATATTACATATGTGTGTTTAAGTTTTCTTATGTACCTTTTAATAGCTATGATTCAGTTCTTAAATGTGAGTTTTCCTGCAGACAGTCTGGTGCTGGAATCCAGGCCCCCGGCTGGGGAATCCGATGATGTCATGGTATCTGTGGAGGTGGAGGTAGTCACTTCAGAGGGCCGCCCTGCCTTAAACTCCATTGACATTTCAAAGGGATCCACTCTCCTTAAAGCTTTGGAGCTCCTCCAAACGAAAGGGGGCTTTACGTGAGTAAGGTGCTGGTTTGCTGTAGGGTTTGGCAGTCAGGGAAGAAATTGGTACAAAGTTTATCATGCCAGAGAAAGACATGTGATTGAAATCGTAGCCAATAGTAAATCACCAGCTTGTGAAGATATTATGGACTACAGCTCAGGTGCAAATTTCATGCTCTGCCTATGTAATGCTTACAATAACAGCCATGGAAATGTGACGAAAGGTGCAGGTCAGGTCTTGTCCATCTCTGACTATAGGTTTGAGACTGAATCCAGTTTGTGGGGCCCCTTCCTGAGCATGGTGAATGGGGTGCAGGCTCGCCAGATCGATCGCGACTACTGGCAGCTCTTGTCTGATGGCACGGTCCTCACTGAAGGTGGGGGGGAGTATTTTAGTCATTTATATGCGCATACAAAAAGTGTTTTATTGACTTAATCCTTTGGGTCAAACCATTTTAAAGATATGACTTATAAGGCCGGGTGATTTTACTGGCTTTGCTCTGGTCTGTAAGTGTATATACCGGCCCCGCTGTGGATATGACGCTAGTTCCCAACCAAGTGTTTCATCTTTTAGGTATTGGTGACTTTAAGATTGTGAAGCCACAAAAGATCTCCATCAGAAAAATGAGATTCTGAAAGCAAGAGGATCCCAGTCATATGCACATTACCCTGCGACTAAGCTGTGGTCCAGCCTGAGAAAGGATTCATGTTTTTTTTAGTGCTGCAAAAATGTACTTTTTTCCAATTTCAATCAAAGACTGAAATGTAGAGGTTGCTCCAATTTTAAATCAGGCCAACTTTAAAATTAATTCATGCTTGCTGCAATGAATTTTTTATATTCTCAGACCAGGGTGGTGGACAAGTAAAGTATACTATACTATACAGTAAAGTATTCAGTATACTTGTAAGAGTCACTCTGTGTATAAGATGATTATGTGTAAAGAAGATGAGTAAAATTCTTTTTACTATTAATCAGTTTTCTTGATGTGCTGTGTCAGTTTGCAGATGACTTGACTAACAGTAAATACTTTGAAAATGTCCAGGGGTCTCATTTATAAAACGTTGCGTAGAACTCATATAAAAAGTGCACATCCACTCAAAAGAAGAAAATGATGTACGCATAGAAAAAGTCAGATGTATAAAAACGTGCGCACGCACACCTGCAAGCAATATACGCTTTATAAATCGGACTCTTCCGCCGTACATTCTGCCCTCTACACGCCCCCGTTTAACCATGCAAGGTCAATGCAAATCACTTCATGCATATTTAAGCATCCGATATAAACCTGAAAAACTCATGGCATCATGGCAACCGAGGGTAAAAGTAAAAAGAGAAACTTCTCTGAAACCGAGATATGTGCTTGTACGTGAAGTTTGGTGGTCACAGTAGTAGGGAGACAAACAAAAAGAAAGGCAGTGAGTGGCAACGGGTGACAAATGCTGTGAATGAAGTGAGTGCTGCAAACGGGACGGTACCCGAATTATTTGTTTTTAAAGTGGTCGGATTTGAAAATGAATATAAAAAATAGAATTGCAGCGCATCAAAAGAGTTTGTCTGCTACCGGAGGTGGTGAAGGCACAGAAACCCGGATGACTTCAATATTGGGGGAAACAAGCGTGTGTGGGGTGGTGTCTGAGAAAGGGAGATACGGACATGGCCGAGACGACACACGGTAAGCGGTTTTTATTTGTATTTGTGAGAAAAAAAGTTTGACTTGACAAAGCACAATGTAATGGTTTTGTTGTCCCCCAACTAGAGACAATGGGAGCAATATAGTGGTGAGGAGTTGCAGAAGGTGGCTGAAAAACATGTGGGTTTCCTCAGCACCAGCGAGTCCTGGGTGCATATAGCCTCTAGAAGTGGCCGGGTTCTGGCGACACGACGAGATACAATTATAGCAATCCAAAAGTAATTTCGGATGAATCGAAACAAGTAAGAGCTGTGTTAGGTTATCTCAACAACATTAAAAGATTTTGTTAAATATACCTTTGCACTGCTGTCTTCACAAACGCCGCATTACATCTTCCTGAAGTCTTGCTCCCAACGGTTAGCCACGGGAGTAAAGTTAGCAGTGGGTTCGATATTCGCCAGACATTCACAGATCATCTTCGAATTTACTCTATTAAAACATTACGAAACAAAGTAAATTGCACATTCAGAAATTCGTGTGCGTTAATGAAATCACATGCACACGCGATGGCTGGCTTCTTGGTAAGGTGATAAAAACATTTTTTAATTTTATAAGTATTCATTGTTCATATATTAAATGGTTCTGCTATGAAATGCAGGTGACAGCGGCTACCATCTCAAGCGCTCACCCCCTTTCAAACCCCCAGAGCGCACACGAACATCGCTATACAATGCTCACGCTCGTGTGGAGCATGCGATCGGACTGCTGAGATTACGATATTTAGACGCATCAGGTGGCTGGTTGTTATACCACCCCCCCAGAAGTGTGCCGAATTATTGAAGCCTGTGTCGTGTTGCACAACACTGTACAGAGGAACGGCATTCCTCTCCCTCCTGGCCTACCTTTACCACAGCAGGAGGACCCGGACCCACACCTGGACGCGGCATGAAGGCTATCAAACCGGAGTAAAGTTAGCAGTGGGTTCGATATTCGCCAGACATTCACAGATCATCTTTGAATTTACTCTATTAAAACA
>JAABNY020000039.1:36500727-36517042 GCA_015164015.2 Brevimyrus niger | reverse complement strand
AATTAAGGCAGTTCTGAAGGCGAAAGGGGGTCAAACACTGTATTAGTATGGTGTTCCTAATAATCCTTTAGGTGAGTATTTCTTTATTGATCTTTCTAAACTGTGCTAAACGTGTCCTCTTCTTAACAATGCAATTGAAATTAAATAAAAATGTCCTCACTTTCAAATTTTCTCAAGAGGGTCTAGCTGCAGACGCCTGTACAGTGGAGCTCCACCGGAAATACAGCACCTCCACAGAAAACACGTAATCTTTAAAGACTTAAGTGGAGCTCCACTCTGTTAGCGCCAAGAGAGAACAGCTGATCAATCCTAAATAAACGCCATTTTAGATCGCATTCGCAGCTGTCTCACCTGCTTCCCCGCTCGATGCATACAGGCGCAAGGGTCTAGCTGCAAATCGTCAAAATGTCACTCGACAGGAAACACTTCACCTCAAGTCTTTGTGGTAGCAGAATTTCAGTTGCAAAATTCTGGCAAATAAACCCTAACTCTAACCCCAAAATTGTAACAAAATTGCCTAAATCACCTTTCTTTCCCATTCTGACATTCAGTTTGGAGTTCAGGAGATTGTCATGACCAGGACCACACCCCTAAATGCATTGAAGCAACTGCCATGTGATTGGTTGATTAGATAACTGCATTAATGAGAAATTGAACAGGTGTTCCTAATGATCCTTTAGGTGAGTGTATTTTGAATAAATTTGTCTGCAGCTCGTTCTATTAAAAATCGTGAGAAAATCGTATTGTGAATTCAGAGTCATGAATCATATTGAATTGTGAGTTAAGTGTATAGTTATATCCCAGTTGTATAGCGATCTGATGACTTTGAAAGTTGTGTATAGTATGAACTTGGCATGTGTTTCCTCTCACTCTCTGTGTCTTGTGCTCTCATTTGTTGTAGTTTGTCACCGCACTCATTGCCAGTCACAACACTTTTCATACTACAGAATTAGGAGTTGCCGATTAGTCTAGATATTCAGCATGCTAGATAACTGACAGGCGTCTGGATCACGTCTTTGGACAGTTCATACATAGCGATTGAATGCCAATTTGCCAGCGCCAATCAAACATCAATTTGCATCTGATCTGAGGGTTTCGTTGGCAATCTCCAAAAACTATTGAAGTGGAAAATGTGGCTAAAACCATGTAGTGTGAAGTTAGCATAACACATATGCTATTATGTTAAAAATTTGTAACGTACAAAAAAAATATATAAATCACTCAGTGAATTTTAGTAAAACATTATTTCATGAAGTCTGTAATGAACGGGTGAGTAACGGGCGGACAAGGGAGGCAGGAGAACTCAAGTAGAGGGAAACAAAGGAGTTTAATCAAGACGAACAGGCAGGGTACTCGCACAGATACTGCAATGACTGATCTAGGGACTACTGACAGAGACACTGACTAAATACAAAAGACAAGCTAGACTAAACGAGCAACAGGTGACTACAATTAGGTCAAAACAGGAGGTAACAAGGTGGGTGTGGCACACACTGAGGAGCGTTCGGAGCAGGACGTTACAAAGTCCAAGAAAGGTTTTATTAATCTATTGAAAACAATAATCAGCCAGTTAGTTTGAAGACAAAAATAAACAAGGGGAGCCTGCTCTGATAAACACCTGCTCACAAACGCTATATACAGATATGCACGGGTGCACACACACAAACACACACATACAGTACCAATGGCATTGCTAGCAAAATCATTACCTCCTGTGGCAATGTCATCTCCCAGTTCCATTATAAGAACATCAACAACCCTGTTGCAATAATAAGTGACAGATTTTTTTTTTTCATTATCTACTGCCATTAGGTCATTCAGGGAATCATAATGCAGTATATCTGTCACTGCAGCAGTCATTTTGCTGAGTGTGAGCACCAGTCACTTCGTTCCAAATGAACAATTTTGGGTCATTTAGCAGTGTGATGCATGTTGGGAATACTATTTTTAATGTACATAACTGTCACTAGTCAATTCAATGACGCTTTCGAAAAAGACCTGGTATAATGTCATTGCTCAGTCCAATTCACACACGTGCAAGGAAATATTTTTTGTAATTTGATTTTAAGTAGTATAAGTGATGAAAGTGTTGCACCATAGGGACCTGCTGCCATAACAGGCACCAACAACCTTGAGGCCACAGGTCTGTACAGCGCCTCAGAAATGGAGGCACAGAACACGGCCCACTCAGACTCAATGTCTGAGTGCCCCCTTCAAAATGTAAGAGAACGTCTGCCAGAGGTGCGAGGTAAAGATCTGCTGGATAGAAACCTCACCCAGATGTTCCCAGCCACCCCTCACTATACATTTGGGCCTATCATGTCTGTCCCACATATTCTCTCTTCATCTGAGTGTCTGATTAGGCATACAGTCACATGTCTGATCATATGACTACAAAATTGATCATTGAACTACAGCCTATGGGGCTCTGATGCTTGGTGCGCTTCAAACACCCTTTCGCTCAAACACGGAATGACATTTGTCACTAGCAGAAATGTCCAATAACAAAGCAACACTGATCAGGCAGACCATTCTTCCCAGTCACATCCTTCCAGGTTTCACTATCGTTCACACGTTCAGTGTTTAACTCCCCCAGTAGAACAATGGAGTGTCCAGAGGATGCACCTACCAGTGCTTCACCCAAGGTCTCCATGAAGGTGTGATACTCTATGCCAGTGCTCCCAGTGCATGTCCCCCAGCCTGAAGTTAAAAGGTGGTGACCCTCTTATTCACTGTGGTGAATACCAATATATTGTCGCTGAACCAGGAGGCTTTGAGTATCCCCACACCTGCCCAGTGCCTCTCACCAAGGGCTCCTCCAAAGGGGAAAAGAGCCCTGCCCCTCTCCATGAGCCCATGCTCTGTGCTGAAGGGAGCCTGACTGCCAGATGATCCACAATACACTGGATCCCTATGCCCCCCCCCCCCACCCCTGCAGCTGGTGGGCCCACAAATGGGCATTCCTATGTCGTAACAGTGTACATCAAATTGACTCAATACACTGTTAAACTCCACTCACTATTTGTCCTATTTATTTGTTTGTTTGTTATTGTTTGCTTATTCTGGTGCAGATGTGTTAGATTAACTGAGCCTATGAAAATCTGGGTATATGGATTTATGTGTACATAGGATGAATGTTCATATATAATGTTACCCGTTACATGTTTTTATTTATTGCAATTGTGGTATGTTGTCAAAGCAAATTTCCTTCAGGACAATAAAAGTAATTCTAATCCCAATTTAATTTTCCCTGGCTTGGCAATGGGTGAAGGCCCAGCTGCCAGGCACTCGCTGATGAGCCCTCCCAGACCAGGTGGGGCCCCGGTTCACCTATTGCAGATGACGTTACATGATTCTTGCATCTTTCCATTCATTGGGGATCATTTGAATTGCATTTTGTCTACCCACTCACCTAGAGGCAATTTGTCTTGAAAGACCCTACCTGGGGCGATTGCCCCCAGACACATGGTTCCTAGAATCATGGAGGCAGACAAACCATCTACCATGGTGATTCATGAAGGAGCTCTTATACATTGACGTGGAAAATATACATTATCAATACTGTAGTGTTGTCACTGGAAATAAGTCCTGGCAATACTTAAACCCTGATCTCCCAGCTAGACCCCACAGTCACCAACGCCAATAGGCCCAGGGGCCTTAGCGAGGCTTCAAGGACTGCTACAATACATCTCTCCTCTCTACTGATACTCAGTGTAGCCATAGGCCTCATTGTGATGCCAGCATTGATCGATGTTTAGGTTATGGCGTGAATTTCCATGGCAATAATTGCCTAGTATAGCATTAATCTTTTGCATAACCACATGCATAAATACTTTAGTAAAAAAAGCACCTAAAGCCCCAAATCTTCTAAATTCCACCCAACAAGAAAAAACATTTTAGAAATCAGAAACTGTAGTGAGAATGGTACTATGTATCCAGACTGTCATGATATCTAGTGCAGTGCTTATTAACTATGATTAACTACTTCAATGGCCTTCTGGTCCAGATGTTTTTGGTGCATGTACCAGGTTGATCCTGTTAATGATTCAGGAAAATTCTGCAGTTTTAAGAATGACTTATTACAAAATTAAAATGAGCTATAAACAAAATTCCTGCAAAGCAACTAATTTCAATCAGCCATTCCAGATGTCACTGAAATTGAATGGGTTTTTTGAAGAGGAATACCTAATGTAATCTCCTTAATTAACCCTCACCCTGCCCTAACCTTAAGCATAAGTAACCAAACAAGACATTTGGCATTCTTAGTGTTTTGATTGCATTCAGATTTTTATAAAAATGAGTTTCTTCTTGTCAAAACTGAAAACATGTGCCAACAACATCAAAATAACCCATTTTTATCACATTGTGGGGACACTTGCTTGCCACAATGTAATATATATACGTCCCCCCTCCCACACACAGAGACAATTTGGACCTGCCAAATCACCTTAGCATATTTTTGGACTGCAGAGGAATATTGGAGAACCCAGATGAAACACCAGAGATACTGGGATAATATGCAAACTCCATACATGTAGAGCTAAATCAGAGACTGAATATCTAATTTCACTCTGCCACACCCTCATCTGAAGCAATGTTTTATACAGTGATATTAACGTTTAAAACTTCATTTTACTGCCATTATATTCCGATAAAAATATTACACGAAAAAATAACTTTTGAAAATATTCTTGTCATCCGTGTAGCGCATAACACTGCATACATCTAATACACAACAGTTTTGTGCACTCTGCTTTGTTATTCGCCAGTTACCCAGGTTACAGACACCAATACATTGGATAGGTGGTGGCAGAAGATTTCTCCCCGCCTCTGACCAGAAGCGCGACCCGAGCCACTAAAGAGACGTAATATTCAGCCAATCGACATGCAGACACGTGGAATCTGTCCAATCCGCAAATCCAGTGGGCCGAGCAAAGTACGGTGGCCGCATTGCTTCGCTGAGCTATGTGGCCGTCAGTTTGGACGTTAACCAGGCGCCAGGAGCCATGCAATTGAAAGGGAAGAGGAGGGTAAAGTTGTCTTTCCGCGTCGAAGTTGCGGTGCTAGTTAATGTTAAGAATAGCCCACTGCCTACTTAGTTTGCGTCCCGGCTGTGGAGATGCTCAGCTAAATTGTTAGCTCTTCGGCCCGCTTTTCCTGCATTAGGTCCGTACAATTATAGGGTGGAAGATCCCAATTTTATTTATGTCTGATCTGCCCACCTAGTTCCACTGCTAAGTGCTGCTATCTCAAGTGAAACCGAAATGTCAAGAGGCAGTCTCTGTGATCAGTAACAGGACGGCCTATTTTTTCTCAGCAGTATTTGTCTTCGTGAGCACTCTTTTGGTATTTACCAAATCAAGAGGATTTAATTTTTACGCTGTCATCCGCTGTGCTGTGAATTCGAAGGTTCGTGTGTGTCAAGTACTTCCGTTACATTGTAACTCAATGCCTGCTGTTTTGGCTAGCCTGTTAGCTAAGGATAATTGTGTAACAGTAGTTAATCACTATGGGGAGCTGAAATATAAAGAAAACGTTCGGTATTTAAAGTTTGACAAGTTGTTGATGTAAGCCCGTCGAATCAGTTATGTATATACACCAAGTACTTTTGAAAGTCATATTTTGACATCTTGTTAAATTAATTAGATTTGTAGTATAAAGATTAGTCTCAAAAAGATAAAGTTGTTTGTGCAGTTACTTGACTCGTTTGGTCTTAGCATTTTAATCAAAGAGTGATTGAATTTGAATTAAACGAAAGTGAAAGTTTATAAATAAATGGCTTCGATGAATGCTTATTGTCCACATTTTCAGGTGAGTTCCAACCTTGAACTTCATTCCTGATTAATATTATTGTTTTTGTTTTGGCCCATGAAAAGACCATGGCAGACGACAGCACCCAGTTCTGTGGAAACTGGTAAGGATAAGAATGGGTGGGGAGCGAAGTCACTGGGCCGCAGATAGGGAACCTAGTAATGAGATAAACAAGGTTATTTCACCAAGTAAAGGAACGTTTCGACACTTAGTAGAAGCTCCAGATTGATTTCCTCGCGTAAAAGAACTTACTGTCTTGACTGTCGACACAGCCAACGCGACATCCCGGACGCCAGTTTCAGAACGCACGAGATCCACTGCCGCCGGAACATCACGCTTTGCGAGCTCTGCGCTGAACCGGTGCCGCGCACGTCTCTGCAGAGTCACAAGGATCAGGAGCACGCGCAGGTCAGAGGGCGAGGCTTGAACGCTCACCTGTAAACAAAAACTCTCAGCAGTATTTTGTCTTGTATAGAGGGTGTGCCCAGTATATCTAAAGGGGATTCATTTACAATTGGACCGGTTAATCCAGAGGAAAGGTTCAGAGTTAAAGGTGACAAAAATACAACGGCTAGGTATGTAATGGCTGACACACAATGTAGTATGCAATGTGGTTTGTGGAGACTGTGTCTAAAATTATGATAGTAAAGGAAGTGCTAAAAATACCAGGTGTACAAGGCAGATTTGGGGCAGTGTATACCGGGCATCTATTCAGAAATTCTAAATGTTTTCTGGGTTTTTTCCACTCATGGCTGCAGCTGTATGCTTCAGAGAGGGGATCCAGCACTCACATGGGCCTGTTATTCTGCACTAACCAGTACAAGATAATACTGCCATATGTAGAAATGTCTGCTTTCTTTCAGGTGCTATGTAAATGTGGCTTGAAGATTGAGAATAAATTAATGGACGTCCATAAGGTAAACTAATACTCACGTTGTGTGCTTGTACATTTTTAAATTGTTTCAAGCAGATTCACAAATGTTGTATAATGTGTCTGTATGAACTTGGAAATTGAAGATTCTGTCTTGTGCCCTGCGTTTTGTGTACTCCTCTGCCTCTGGCTTTGCAGCAGTCGGAATGCACTCAGCGTCTGGTTGCCTGTCCATATTGCCAGCTAGAGCTGGCCTTCAGCCAATCTGGGAAACACGAGGAGTACTGTGGGACGCGCACAGAGCCCTGTCCCACCTGCAGGTGCAACGTCATGTTGAGGGAGCAGGCCGTTCATGCGGCGCTTTGTAGCAGCACTCTGCCCCCGGAGAGTAACAATGCCCTGCCTGCCAGAAGCCCCGTGGACCCTGGTGCTTGGTTTGAGACTCATGCAGTCAGGAACCTGCTCAGGCCTCAACAGACAGGCCAGAGCCATGGATCCCTAGGCCCCAGACCCTCAACCCGCCTGCTGGACAGCACAGTACACAACATCACTCGGGCACGGGGACAGCTGGGCCAGACGAACATTGCACCCAAGAATACAGATTTTGGCCGCAGTAAGTTTTACAAGCTTTTGGGGCCTGAAAACTCCGGAGTAGTGTGGATGAAAGGCAAAAATTGACACTAATGTCTGCCTTTTAAAGGAAAATGCAGAACAAAATTCAAAAACCCTAGAGACAACCTGTGGCCATATTCTTCATGTATGACTTGGCTGATGATTGTCATGATTGGCTATTTATTTTCATAATGTTGGTTTATAATTATTAATGCTTGTTTTCAGTGAGGGAGCGAGAGGCAGAACTATGGGACAACAATAACCGCAGGGTGCCATGGTCAGGAATCCGGTCATCCCAAGATGACACCTCCCATCTAGACTACCTGCTGGCTCTCAGCCTGCAGAATGATGGGGACGTGGGAGACTACCAGGCTGAACCTTTGCGTGACCCCATGCCAAACCCTCTGGAGAACCTGGGAAGGCTGCACTCTAGGGATAGCAGACTGGGGTGGACCTCCCACATAGACTCATTGTCCTCCCCATTCTCCCAGCTATGCCAGTTATCCAACCTTAACAACAACTACAGCAGCTCCACCGCAGCCAGTGATGTCACCCCAGCCAGCGTGCAGACAGGTTATCTCTGCTATAATCTGCAACGCAGATAGATTAGCAAATAAACTTTACTCATCCCTGTGGTGAAATTCAGCAGTTTTCCTTAGACATGCAGAAATAAATATAATTAATCAATTGATTTCTTAATTCTATGAACACTGTGGCTTGCTTATTTCTCTCTTAATATCTTAATGTTCAGTCTGACTTCCCTCTATGTTCTTTCCTGTCTAATCTCTCCCCTACAGAGACCATGTTGCCCTGTGAGTTCTGTGAGGAGCTCTTTCCAGAGGATTTTCTAATTCTTCACCAGGTTAGAATCAAATCTCCATCTGTTTCTGCACTTAGGCGTATGTGAAACTTCAAGCTACAGTAGAGCACTAATGTGGTTGTTGTTTGTAGATTGAAGTTTCTCACAGCTAATTATTATTGTCCTAGACTATAATCCAAAGAAATTTAGACCCATATGGCACATGGCATTCCAGGAATTGACTTTGGTTTTCTGGTTTCCCCCCCAAAACATGCCAAGGTTTGCTGAATTGCCCGAATGTGTATGTGAATGGCGTGTGTGTTCTGCCATGGGTTAGTGCCTCATCCTGGGTTGTTCCCTGCATTGTGTAGGATATGCTCAGGACCCATGAAACCCTGTATAGGACAAGTGGATATAGAAAATGGATGAATGGATCATAATAGCTGCCGTATGATATTTCTCGGCAATGCACTTTAACTTCATTTTACAGAGATCTGTTCTCATGTTCTAGTGTTGTTCCAAATTTCTATGACCCTTTGCCTGGCAGGGTGTGTGTTGCATTCCTATATCTGTCAAATGTAATACTTTTTTCTGCCTCCCCTGCAGACGGGCTGCAGCCCTACTGTAGCCTTTGCATCTTTTAGTAAAGGGACATCCTCTCCTTGTCCTGTGGACGGGACTACAGAGAGTTATGGAAGTGGTGCCTACAGCCCACCCAGGACCCCCAGCCCCACTACTTTCCCTGATGCTGTCTCGTTGCAGCCCGGCAATCCACCCCCTGATTCTACAGGTTGTTCTGTGCTTATCCCCTGTGAGTTTTGTGGAATTGCCCTGGATGAAAACGTCATCTTTCACCATCAGGTAGTAGTTGGCAAATAATTACATTTAAATTACATTTTTGAGAGCGTCCGTGGAGCCTCCTGTCCAGTGATTCAATCCAGCCTACAGTATTTACACTCTTTGATTGAAGGTTATTGAGCAATTTAAAGCTTAGAACCCGACAAACACGAAATGCATTGATTTTCGTACCCATTAATCTCAGGCTCATAACTTTGGATAGGTATACCACACAGACAAGTGTTGCATATTTTTGGAATAGAGAGAACTTCCCTGATCCAATCATCTAAACTGCAACATTGTGTGCTAAATTATTCTAGAGTAATCCTATGCGCAATGAGGCATATATTTTAAATATTTTCCAACAAAAAAAACCCCGGAAGACAAGATGCATATTTGCTTCCGCAGTGATCCACATGCTACCAACTATCATCAGAACAGTAAATAGAACTAAATGCATGTTCAATTTAAATACTTGTTTTGACGTTTTATTAGGATTTGGTATGCATTGTTGTTTGTTTTTATTTATGTGGGGGGGGGGGGGAATATGTGCATATTTATGGGGATGTGTATATGTTTGGGGTTGAGCTTTTCTATTTCATTTCTTTCAGATGTTATAAAGTTAAGAAATGAAATAAATATAAAAACCATGTAACATCAAGAAGCTACCAAATGGATATACAAACATATTAATTTCCGCCTGGCATTCACCATGTATCCCTTCACAATACTAAGCCATAGAAAGGTCCCCAATGAAAACTCTGCCTTCCCACATCATTGAAACTCTAATCTCAACATTTATAGCTGGATATACATTTATAACATGTATATATGTAGTCCCTGTACATTTTTATATGAGATGACACTTAAAATTGAGAAATTTCAATAGATGCAAGTAGTTTTATCTCATTGAAAAGATTATAGCAAGACTGGTCAGCATTTATGCATCTAATTATGACATATCTGATTAGCCCAGAATGTCCTGAAAACAAAATCATAAAGCATATGTGGCTAACTCATGTACATACAACGTAATAAGCTGAAAATCAAAGGGATTGCTCAAAAATCCTCGCTCAAAGGCTTAATATTGCTTTTGTTTTTTTGTTTCTTTTTCTGTTTAAAAGGATACGTGTGACGTTCGTCCCCATACTGCATATTTTGAAGATGAGCTATCAAAGGAGAAACCATTGTTTTCTGCCAGGACAGACAGAGAGAGGGAATCTCCAGGACCACAAAGACGACTCAGGCACCAAGGTAAGATGTGTGCATCTGTTGCTTTTACAGAAAAAAAACAAAACAATTTTGGCTTTTACTTAGCATAAATCCCCATTGTGCTCCTCTGTAACCAACAGCAGACCCAGAGGGGCTTGGAGAGCAGTTGGAGCTCATGAACCGACCTGGAAACCTGAGGGCAAGCTCTGGTTCTGGGAACTGGAAAGGAGGCACTAACAACCAGCAGGCCTCACATGCACAGGGGGCTATGTGGACACAAGCAGGGTTAGATCTGAGTTTGCAAATGATCATTGTAATGCTCACGTGAAAGAGTTTGTACATTGTGTGGGTTTTTTTTGGCAGAATAAAATGGCATGGGGGATATTACAGGCGTGAGTGCTTTCAAGCCATTCTCATCTTAAGACTCCAGATGCTTTTGCTAAGAGACAAAGGGTTTTCGCCTCTTATGGGTGGAACTCTAAGCCTTGACACCGTCATTGTCCCCAATTAAATGGTCCTGATCTCTCTCCTCCTGAGCATTTCACTAATACAGACCAATGAGTTTAATGATCCCTGATTTATAAACATCACGCAGATGCACAAAAAATGAACCTGGGTCTGTGTCACCTTCACCTCCATTCCCCTTTCAGCAGGGGAAGGCCAGAAGGTCGCAGGAACCCGAGGAACCATGGCACATCCACGGTTGGTTTTTAATAATTTCCTGCCTAAATGCAGACTTTTAATTCTAAGTGAAACTGTGATTATAAAATTCATGCTTTGTTTAGACTCAAGCCCCCAAAGTGCAAAATCTGGAAAAGGAGGAGGAGTGATACCCTGCAGAAGGACCACACGCTCTCATCTGTTCTCCATGGCTGCCTACCTGTCACTCTTTCCTTGAACTCCTTGTCTCCTTGGGTTGTATCACTTGTTTTATTTTCATGTGTATATATGTAGGATTTCTATGTGCTAAATGTATTCCCTTTTAAAATGACTTTTCATTATCACAAACTTAACAATATGAAAATGATCCTAAAGTTGCGGCCTGAGAGTAAGATTTACTTTGAATTGCTATTGAATATTGCGCATATCAGATTATATATGCTGAATATAAATTATTTGTACTCTGAGTTATACTGCTGCTGATTAAACTTTTTAATATATGAACATATTTACCTACATTTTTCGTTTTACATTCCTAGACTGTGTTTAAATGCCCCTGCAGTTTGAAGTACAATTCAAACCTAGGCTGCTTAATTGCATAAGAGCACTGTGTACTGTATGAAATTGAAATGTTCAGTTGCATAAATGGGTTTAAATATAGTGGTACTGGTTTGTAAGTTGCTTTGGATAGAAACGTATTTCAATCCAGTTTGATGAAGGGTAATGTTTAATGTCGAAGCGACAAATTATCCCTGAAGGTATTCCTGCAATATTTACACCCGAGTAATTTGCACTTCTGATTGTGTCCGCACGTTGGCGCTCTTTCTTTTGAATTCGCGTGGTAATAAGGACTCTTGAAGGTTTGGGCTGAACAACTGCAAATTATATATTATATATTATATGCTATAAAGGCATATATTTTGGCATTTATTACAGAATTAACCTTTCGATTAACCGTGGCATAACTAATATCAGTCAAAATACAGTTCATACTGTTACACCCGGTTTTTACGAGTGACTTGCACTGAAGTGAAGCGTGGCATTTGCGTCATATTTTCTTTTGTAATTCACTACATGGAGAAAATTTTATACATATATTTTAAAATTATATATTCAGTTTCAAAGAGTTAATATCACCTGTTTATGACAAGTCTGATGCTTTCTTACGGTTCATTCCAAGCCGTTCACCACGGCCAATGGGCGTTCGGCATTCTCCGCGGGGGTGGGCCAGCATTCAAACGGTTATACTCTGATTGGCTATTTCGTTAGTTTGGGCGGGTGTTTTGGCTGGACTGCTGGAGCTGGGAATGGGATTTGGAGATCTAGCATTGTTTCGTTTATTTAGCGGGCACAAGATATTTAGAAGTAGAAAAAACGGGCATTTGCGGTCAGGGCATTCAGACAGTTTTCTCGGTTGAATGACTTACAGCTGTCTGGATGAAATATGGACACAAGGCGCACAGTACCACAGTTGCACGCTTAACGCGAGCAGGTGGGAGACAAAACTCGGGCAGGTGGGAATAGGACCGATATGAGTTATTCTTCTCGTTCCGACTGAAATTCGAAGAGAGACGCACTGAAATTGTAGCAGCTTATTGGGTATTTTACTGCGGATTCCGAAAAGCTCAGTTGTAAAAAAACTCAACAAACGGTAAAACGTTAAACCGTGGTTCTCCCCCAGGCGCCAACCGGTTACTGGAAGTCTTTAGGGATACGTGCGTTAACCGTCACCTGGCGGAACTTGCAGCTGGGTCTCCATCGCATGGTGACCGTTGGCACCGGTTTACTCTAGGATCAGAAACTGAATACGCAGTTTGTCTTCGTTACTTTTAGCAAAATTTTTGAACAGTAACTTGAAATCTCAGTTTTACACTTTTGGGTGATTTGTCAGTAACTTGGCACTATCATAATGTCTTCAGAAAAATATTCGACTCTGGATGAAACGTCTCTGCGAACTCTGGTAAGTTCATTGTCAGGTCGGCACTAACCTGTATTAATGATCAATGAATGTGAAACAACTTAATGAACTAAAAGAACTCAAATGAGCAGTTCTTTGCTAAAGAGCCAGCCACAATTATGGTAATTTACTGTAAACACATAAAGCGGTGAGATTTTTCATGGGAATGTGTGTGTGTGTGTGTGTGTGTGCTCATACAGCCAGAATAGTCGAGACTTTTTTGCTCAAATGTGATTAGACTGCTCTACCCTGTGATTTGAGGGGGATCAATGCAGCCATTTAGCAATAATAACCGACATGAAACATGAAACTGAGGCATTGCAAGTGGGCGATTTTTGTTTTTAATATCTTTTCCCTATCACAAACCCAGCTGCAGGTTGTCCACATTCCTCCTGCGATTATATATGAGAGGGGAGAGTACATTGCTGTCTGGTCTAGTGAATTGTTTTTGGGGAGAAGTTAACGGATCATAGGGGACGGAGACACCAACTTAAAGAAGGGAAGCTTAGATTATGTCCAGACTGGCGCGACTGCAGTAGGGCTCCCAGTTCTTAGGCATCATTGCATGCTTTAGAAGTTCCTCAAGGGAGTTAAATTAGACTTTATTCTAAAGCCAATCAGTTACTGTTTATGTGGCATCGGGCTCCGGGTAATTTAAAAAAAAAATGTCGATCTGTCATTTATCTGTTTTATCGTGGTTATTTATACATGTTTAGTAAAAAGCTGTTACAGACGTGTGTATTAAATTCACCCAAATTTGGACATTGAAATCCTGTTCTATTTGAACTCTATGAAAACAAATTCAGTACAACGTGAAGCATTACGGAAATGCTCACTCTCTCAAAGCGCCTAAAACGAGTTAAATGCTTGAACATAACAGACAGGAGTTATAACTATTCAAATCGAAGACACTCCTTTTCTCGACACGTGCACATTTGTCAGCTTCGTATAAAGATTGTTAGTCATTTTCAATTAGTACTGGGTGCTGAGAGTGCGGACGTTTAAGTGTTCATCTTGGCTTAGACTTTAACTTCTGTGCACTTTGAATACCTGAGAACTGGAAAAGGCAGATTACAATATGCAGATGATTCATTGTGCTTCACATGCATGGTTCCTGTCATCGTTACTCAACTGTTACATTTGTAAAGACTGTCAGATGAGAAGGGCGCCATACATGATGTTTTTGAAGGCTGCCAAGGAATGCTGATAAAGACATGCTTAAACTTGTGCCTAGTCCCTCACAGAAATCATCTGGAGTTGAACACTAAGAAAGCCTGTCTTTGCCTCTGTATGTGATCTCATAAAGGTTAGATACACGGTAACTGACTAGGAGATGACTTGGCAAAAAGTCCAGCAGTCTTATCAACACTGAATTAATTTCATGCCATTTAAGCTCTGAGTAATGTGCACCTAATGCAATTGTAAGGACTGTGCTCCACCAATGTCACTGTATAACTGCTGAGATGAGGTCACTGGAATGGCTACCCCAGTTCCCGCAATCCAGGTTTTTCCTTTTGTGGTAAAAAGGATCTACAGACTTTGGCAATAATTGGTGTTCCTTTCCCAGGAGCTGTGTCCAGACGCAGTTCCAAGCCTGACAAGGAAAAAGAGCATCTAAAAATATTACTTTTTCCCCACTTTGAGAAAAATGCTTTTAGGTTGAGGAATACCATCTGCTGGTGAGAAATAAACCTGACATTCAAATACTGTTTTAGTTCCATAACTGAACTGTTTGACACCTTTCAACAAAAGCTGGTCTTTCACAACTTCAGTACAGCAGGAGTGTTAGAAGAAGTGGTTAGGAACGTAAGGGTTGCTAGACTGTCGATAAAGCAGAAATATATTGGCAATATATTGGCAAGAAATAGATTTACAGGTGTAAAAATTATTATTTTTTAAAGTTTTAATAGAGTTGTCCAGTTTTAGCCTAGGTTCTTTAATTGTTAATTGTTGTCTGTAAAAACTCAACTGAGTCCTTTTCACTTCAGATCACGTATGTCTAATTTCATTATTTAATTTTTTGGTTTGACTTAGATTGGACTAATATCTTGAATGGAAGTAACAGTTAACACGTGACATGTAGGTCATTTGTAACAGATAAAAGAAATCAGTGGCAGTTCATCAAGTTTAATCAAATCCCCTCTCATTTTCATACCAGAACTAATTACAGTTGACAGGACACAGCAATTCAGATTTATCTTAAATGGTCGTACTGGCACAAAAGTTAAGACGCATTGCCCTGGAAATAGTAAGATCTGAACCATGCCACTTGGAACTTTATATGAAGATTTTGGTGAAGTGTCAAAGCACCCAAATCCAAGCACAATACTGTGTAAAACACATGTTTAAATGCATCCAAGAGAGATACAAAAGAAGCTGAACCTTATCTGGGAAAAGAGATATGAAAAGAAAAATCAGATTTGATTTATGACTTTCATTTTCACTTATGAATTTAGGCCTGGGGCTTTGTTTTTTTTTTACACTGCATGAAGGATCGATGCATTTATAACTTTATGTAGCGGCAGCCTAAAAATACAGCGTTCAGAAGCCAGAGGAAGGGTTTTTAAGTTTTTGTTTTTTGATTTGGAAGGCTGGGATAGGCTTGTGGGAGAGCTGATGGCTGGGGCCTAGGGATTTAAAACTGGTGATTTATTTAGTGACTCTAATACAGATACAATGTTTATTCAACTGAACAGCTTAAAATAGATATAATGGCACTTATTGCACTAAGATAGTGAATAATCTGTTTTTATTAAGGCTAGGACATGTTTTTTACTGGCTGTACCCCTCAATTGAAATGTCAAAAAGACATTATTAAAATACATTTCTGTCAGTTAGGGCTTGATGCAGAAAAACATTTTTCAGCATTTGTTCTGTTTTTGTTTCTTTTTTGTCTAAAGCTCAATCCATTTAAAATCATACCAAACCATGTCGTAATAACAGAGGAGAGGTAATTGCTTCGTCAGATACACTCTTGTTGTTCTGGTGATAAAACCTTTTGAAACGGTACCAGCTCTGCAGTTTGTTTCATGGAAACCACAGATAAAACATCATAGCCCTCTTTTTTTCGACAGTGGCGATTACCTAGTGGTGACTGCCTTTTTTTGGTTGAGTCATGGGGAAGAATAAGGCAGCTGTTTAGTTTCATGACTTCACAGTAATTCACAGTAATTTTGTGGCAGAAAACTTGAGCACTTTCCCTGGCCACAACCATCCCCTTTATGCACCTGTTCTAATAGGTGTGTGCACCTGTGAATCCAGACAGAAGACAGCCTCGTTGTCTCCCCCAGGTCTGTTTTAGTGATAGAGCAGTCCTGCCCATGGAATGCCATAATACTCAAAATTAAATGAATATATCTATCAATAAATAAATATTTCAATGATTAAATGTATCCTTTTATTTTAAAATCATTACATAGAAGTATTACATTTCATAATATTTTGCTTCTATGTATAATTTCTAAATTGTATTTTGTAATGAGGGGCGGCATGGTGGTGCAGTGGTTAGCACTGTTGCCTCACACCTCTGGGACCTGGGTTCGAGTCTCCGCCTGGG